>ML795326.1:134016-187570 GCA_009831015.1 Picea engelmannii
AAAATTGTACATACATCTTGTGTTATTTGTGTTCATTGTGGTGATGAATTGTTGATGATATATTGTTGATATATGTTGTTGATATGTGCTCACATCTAACTGGTTATAAATGACAACAATGGGTAAAGAATAAATGTTGAATGCTAATTGATGAGTTTTTGTGCAAGAGGGAAGTTTTGGGAAAAGAGCCCCACACTCATTCACCCCCCCTCTAAGTGTGGTTGGTCTATCCAACAATAAATGACCACCACATGCTCCAGTGTGGCAATCTTTAAGCATGATTTATGCTTCTTCATGAGTAAGACATCGATGAAGGATGAAATATACACCTTGGCAATACAAAGTGTCCTCGAGTATGAGATAGTTATTGGCCTGATGGCATATACGACAACACTCATCATGAGAAGCAAGGGTGGGGCACTTCAAATTATGGAGATAGATAAGTACATATCCATACAAGGGATCCGAAGACACGATCACAAACATGTCTCCTTTAATAAGTGATTCTTGGGGCATAACACCACCTCACTCGACTGGAAGTTCTGAGATGACTTCCGCAAAGACCAATGACTTTTTGGATTTCGCAGAAACAAAATCTAAGTCAAATTCCTAGAGGACAACTATCCAGCTACTAATATTTCCACCAATTACGCATCGTGTCAACACGTACTGAAACTGATTCACAACGAAAATGATGGTGGTCTTGCGAAACAAGATATAATGACAAAATTGTTGGATAGCATGAACTGCTTCCAATGAAAGCTTTTCAACGTGGGATTAATTAAGTTTTGGTCCAACCAGGCCTTGGCTCATGTAATAAATGACAAATTCTGGGAGAAAATGATCCTCCTAAACCAAAACCATACCGATGCTCGACTCTATCGTAGCCAAGTACAATAAGAAATCTTTATTATAATTGGGTGGCCGAAGTAGAGGGGCAGTCTTGAGGGCACATTTCAACGCTTCGAAAGAGCATTTGGTGGCTTCATCCCAATGAAAAGGAACATCCTTTTTCAGTAAACACATAAAGCCCTTTGTGATCTTGGCATAGTTTGCGATGAAACGTCGTATAAAGTTCTCTTTTCCCTGTAAAATTTGAAGCTGAAGGATTGTGCGCGGTGGAGGCAACTGAACTATTGCCTCAACTTTGAGAGGATCGACCATGATCCCTGTTGTCAAAACTATGAAACCTAGTAGACAACCCGACGTCATGCAAAAACTACATTTGTTTGGATTCAAGCAAATCTGGTAGTAGCGACATCGCTCAAAGATAAGTCAGAGGTGTGTGGGATGATGATATCTCTTACGAGATAGTGATGTTAAATCATCTAGGTAGGCCTCGACTATATGCTTGAGATCGTGGAAAGAAAAATACATGGCCCGCTTAAAGGTTGCTCCAACATTTTTCATACCAAAAGGCATCTTCTAATAATTGAATGTACCCCATGGGAAAATGAAAGTGGTTTTGTGCTGGTCTTCAGGTTTGATCTGTATCTGATTGTATCCCAAAAAACCATCCATGAAAGAAAAGGCCTCACAACCTACGCATTCATCGACTATATGGTCAATAAATGGTGTGGGGAAACTATCCTTTGGACAAGCTTTGTTAAAATCATGGAAGTCCGTACATACACAAATCGTACCCTGTTTTTGTCCACTGGAACGGGATTTGACACCCATTGAATCAAATGAATGGGGTAGATAAAACCTGCTTTGAGAAGTTTCTCTACTTCAACCTTAATAGTTGTTGCTTTCTTAGGATTGACCAGACAAAGCTTCTGTCGGACCGGCTTAGCATCAGGATAAGTCATGATTTCATGTTCGATGATTCTTGGATCAATTCCTAGCATTTCCTTGTAAGACCAGGAAAAAATGTCGCGGAATTATTTAAATAAATCTGTGTATATTCGAATCTCCTCGAGGGAACAATCAAATCCAACGAGAATATTCTCTACGACGCCAGGGATTATGGAGATATCAATAGGTATCGTGTCAGTGGTGGTTTCCATATTACCTTCGGCATAAACAAAGTGTGTATCCAAGGGATTGATAGGACAAGACCTATCTCCATTCATAGTCAAAGTGAATTCTCCTTCTTCAATTCTTCTTAACTCTAGGAGGAAATAAGATATGTGATGGAGATCATCCCAGGGTCTGTCTAGACTAGTCATTGCTTCAATAATCACTTCATCTAAAGGAAAGACTAAGTCTAAAGATTTTGTATTGGCAAGGTAACCTTGAGCACAAATAGGCTCGAGAATCGGATATAACTCATCTACGGGAGTCAGATCAAGGTTAGCAGAATCTTGCTGAACTATTGAGTACATAACTTTATCCGCAGACAAGGGCATGATCATACCATGGTGCCCTGTCCCTTCCATCGTGGTTGATGGGGAAGGAATATTCCACGGATCGTTGAAGCAAGTTGTACGAAACCATGAGACTTGGAAAATATCAACCTTAGGTTGGTCTGAAATGAACTTAACATCATAGGAAGGAGGTGGGTAATCGAAAGTACACATCAAAGGTGTGTAAAAACCACCCCTATGTTGACGATGTCAGGTTGAGGTTTGTCAATCATCGGGACCATGGATGCCCCCGATGAAGGGTCGGGATGGGATAAAGACAATTGGTCAATGGTCACTATCCATCCCTCGTGTGGAAACAGCAAGACCCAAAAAACTGTAGCGACCATTGCTTGCATAGCATAGGTCCAACTCCTTCCTAACAAGAGATTGTAGTCGAGAGATGCATCGACCACTTCAACCTTGACGCACATGGTCTTACCCCTAACTGCATGGGAAAAGAGGGGATGATTCCATGTGGTTGTAATGAACGACCATCGAATGCGATAAGAAGAGTAGGTGACGGAGACAAAATGGGTTGGCCAATATCCTTCCAACACACGAAATACATCACGCATGTCAAGGCACCCTCATCAACCACCATGCAGAAAATATTCTGAGTAAAAGTTTTCGTGGGGTAAGCCACTACTATCTGAAATGCTACTGGTAAGGGAGACAATGTTTTAAGTCGGTAGTATCAAGCATGATTGTACCTGGATTACAAGTCTCAGCGGATCCTAGGGCGGCTAATAGAGCCTTTCTCTGGGAAGGGTATCTTTGGAGGACCTCCAAAGAAGACATTGCACAAGGGGTTTGAGACAAATCCTCCACCATAGAGTAGTTCTGGGCGGCCCTTGCATTTGTATTGTGAAAATATTTCTTGAATACACCTTTTGGGATGCGTGTCATTGTTTCAACCAACATCTTCTCGATCTAGAGAGGAAGAGGTGGGTTTTTGTCTTCTTTACTCTTCTTAGAGGTGTTTAAAATTATGTAATCATGCGCTCTAGTCGATATATAGGCATCACCTTTCATCATATACATGTTTGCGGATGAAGAATTACTCGAAGACGGAGGGGGTCCTTGATTACCCGCTTTCGTGCTCAGAGAGGCTTGAGTTAAATTTTTCCCATGTTGAAATGGGTTCATTAACATAGCAGCCTATTGCTACGCCAATAACTTTTGGGCCTCCGCAAGTTGAGGGCACTGGTGAGTCAGGTGGCCCTCCGAGCACAGGTTACATGGATACTTCAACTTCTTCTTTTCAATGTTTCCCCTACCAACATTATCGGTAGGTTTCTTATCCCCCTTACCCTTCTTTCGTTGCTTCTTCTCTCCTTCAAGCTGCTGGGTGGACTTTGGGTTAGTCGATTCCACACTATGTACATCCGACATTTAGGTAGGGGGAGCAGTTGGACCAGTGGTCTGGCTGGCCGCTTTCTAATGTATCAACAATTTTTGCAATTATTTTGACAATTGGTCAGTAGGCTTCATTTGTGTTGAACCAACAATACCATCGACATGTGGTCCATCTCTCTGTCTAGTCTTCTCAAGTATTGACCGTGGTGCATATGTAAAAAATTCATAAAGTAAACCAGACTAACAGTAAATCATCTCTAGTTGTTGAGCTTCCATTATTGCATCTTCTTCGGAAAACACTCCTGACGTTGCGATGTCTTTGGATAACTGGGGTACCAAAGACTTAAGGAACCACTCAATCAGGAATTTTGGTGGGACTGGCACTTTTATCAAACTCTTTCGGTGTCTCCATTCTCGGATGTGATCTGAGATATGTTCTGCCTTTGTCTACTCAAAGTTGGCCAGCAATTCGGTGTCGACATTGTATCTCACAGGTAATTGGAAATGGTTTAATAAAGACATTGCCAATTCGTTGAAGGAAGAGTTTCTCGAGCAGTCGAGCTCAATGTACCATTTCGCAGCACTCTCGATGAGAATGCGTTGAAAAAAACACAACTAGACGGAATCGTCTTTCAACGAATTGGACGAGCACAAAATATGGAAGGTAGTCACATGATCACCTGGATCTTCGTTAGGCTTGGCCTCGAACTTTGGGATGTCCAAAGGAAACTTGGTTGTCATAGGAGGCCAACACGGATCATGACAGATGGGGTCATTCAATAACCTTATTAAGTCTGGCAAGTGCAGAGTTGCCAGAAACGGTAGTTTGGGCTATTGAATGTGACCAGGGAAAAAGGATCCTGGACTTTTGCTAGCACCAAGTTTCCAGGAAAAGTTAGGTTGTTGGCCAGGGTTCTGGTAATAACCATGACCTTGACCAGCGTACGGATTATTTGCTTGTTGATATTTCATCGGCTGTCTCCCGTAATAGGACGTGAAGGGTTGGTCTTGCGTCACATTCCAAGGATTTTGGAAAGGGTTTCCCCTTATCGATCCATCGGGCATAGGTGTTGAGCCTTTCCCGGGGTTCCATTGGCTATGGAAGGGGTTGCCCCCGATCGACATTCCTGACAAGGGAACTGATCCTTGCCATGGATTCCATGGTCCTTGTGAGGAAGGAATTCCTAAGTTTGTCCCCTGTGCAGGAATAGTACCCTGTACAGGATTTTGTTGTCCATAACCAGGGTTACCCCTGACCAATAAGGCAGTTGACGAAAAATAATTGTTAATAAACGCATCAAACAAAGAGAACGATGTCGAACCAACCAACATGTTATAAGAAGAAAGTCCTTGACTACCTACTCCAAATGAACTAAACTTTACGTTCTACCCAGCAGGATGCTGGTGAGCACCGTCGAGCGAAGGGGATGAAGGAGGTATATGACCCCCTCCATAAGGAAAAGCATTATAGGAAGTTGAAGTTCCCCCCATGCATCCTTGTAGAGGAGCGTTAGAGATCCCTGCCTCGAGACCTAAAGTTTGTAGAGTGTAGTAGGAAAGTACAGGGATTGTACCGAAGCCAAGCATCTCATATGAGAACGGAGGGCCTATCGCATTCTGGTTAAAAGGAGTAGTGATCTTCGCCATAGATGAAATCCGACCATTGATTGAGGTAGATGTAGTCGATACCATAATGGCCCAGACTGGCGACGGTTGGTTAGGAGGTGGAACACCCCCTGTAGTGACAACTGTAGAGGGAATATGAGTACTCCTTGAAGCATTCGCAGCATTTTATTCCATTGCTGCTAGTGACACTATTAAGCGCTCGTAAGGATAACCTTGTATAATGACGGGCATCGATAGATCAGTGTTCAGAGGTTCGTACAGGCCAAGATCTTCCGCTCCAAGGTATGAAATGTTTGGTTCCTCCGGAATCAAAAGTTATTCTCTCATAGATGGGTCGGGCATAGTTTCCTATGACCTGGTCACCTCAAAAGACCCTTGCTAGTCTAGCCTTCACCTTAGCGATGGCGAGGGTGGCTCCATATTGAATAGTGGCATGCCAAGAAGCCTTCATGACCGGCGGAGCTTTTGATCCTCCACTGTGTGATAATATCAATGACACACTAGGGATATCTATTATCATTCAAGAACCATCACACACTAGAAAAAGTTCCTATGAGAAAAAACAAGCAGTCACTAGCTAGTTGGAAGAACAGTTACAACAACCAACACTAGAGAAATTTACCGGTGCAAGTGCAACTCGAATATGGAAGCACCCTCCGAGTATAATCTTCAAAGCATGGCTTGATTTTTGTCCTAGGTACCATGGTATACCCCCGCAGTCACCTGTGTAAGTCCCTAAAATAAAGGCAACTAGGTTGCTAGCGCGCGAATAGTCACCAAGTGGGTACAGTCGACAATCGGGTGGACCGCAATGAGTAGGGTATCAAGCCCGAAACCTATCAAGGGTATCGAAAGCAAGTGTTCTGAAAGACAACTGAGGAGCTCAAACAGATTCGAGACCCATGAAGCTCCGTGGAAAATGAGATCAACAAAATCCCAAGATAACCCCTCTATATGTGTTCCCCACTACTCTTGGTCTGGCTTTGGAGGGGTTATCTCCACTACCTTTCCTCACACGACCTCGTTTGTAGCCCCTATTTTAGAGGGGGTTCCCAGATAACTTTCACGATACTAGAATTTTATCACTCCCTAGCACAGACTCTTATTTTGTTTTTTGTAGCCTTGAAGAGTTTCCTCTCCAATCCTAAATCAAGACTCTATCCTAGACTAGTTGATGGACCCTACAAACATAAACTCTAGTTGATTTTAATTAACCATTAATTTTTTGTGGCTTGTCTTAAGTCAAAGGAAGTGGAAATGAAACTAGTGATGTGTTGGGAGACAAAAGAAGAAAACGAACAGAAAGTTACAAACATAATTACTTCTTCTTGACAAATTCAGATTTGCACATTTAAACTCTTTCACCAACTTTTCAAACTATTTTTTTTCCTAAGATATTTTAACAGAAAACTCAAAACAAGATTTCTCTCAACTATGAGCTACTTATTGTCCTAAGTCAATAGCCAAGAACTTATGAAAGCAGTTTTTTTCCTTATTATTAATGAAAACAACCAACTACTTGACCAAGCAAAGAAAGTGAAATCTAGATTTTTTTTATTATGCCTCCAAAAACAATAAATTTCAAAATGTATTATTTTCTTCTATTCAAAAGAAAAAGGAAAAATAAAGACAAGAAAAAAGAAAGAAATGACTTCTGGCTCTCTTGCGGATCGCAGGGATTTTGACCAAACCCAAAATGGAAGATCATAACAGACTCACTATCTCATCCAAAAACCTCATAAAGAGAAACAAAAAATCTTTCTAAGAAAAAGAAAGCTACGCTGAAATAAAACCTAGGCTACAGACTACTATGATAGAGACCAGGGCTAGATCAAGAAAACCCCTAAGAAGTGTGACTCCTGAAAAGGAAGAGGATGACTGCCTCTTCTAAAAAATCATTTCTCAACAGGCACGCTACTGACACTTAAACGACAAGCATATGTACGCGGGCTTTCCAAGGGAAGGTCACGTATGCACATGTGTAGGCCCACTACAGGTCGCATGCACCTCTGCAACTCCTCAAAAAAATGAAAAACAAGTAGTCAATCAGAGGCAAGGAGTACTGGTATTGAAAACCAAAACCCCTTAAAGACATAAGAACTTACTTTGACAGAAAAAGATGCAAGGAAACTTTGATCAAACAAAGAAAATCTGAGGTTATACCTAGGCTACAGACTGGCACAATAGAGACCAGAACTAGATCCAAAAAACTTCTGAGAAGGATAAATTCTGACAAGGAAGAGGATGACTGTCTCTCTTAAAAAAAAAATTTGAACTCAGCCACGCAACTAACACTTTATCAGCCAGCGTATGTAAGTTGGTTGTCTAAAGGTAGGGCGCGTATATATGCATGCAAGCCTTGTATAGGTCGTGTATACCTCTGTGAATTCCCGGAAAAGAAAAAATAAGTCAAGCAATGACACCAGGGAGTATTGGTATGGAAGACCAGAATCCCTACTAGCTCAGACTCTTGCAGAAACTCAGAAAAAAGGTAATAAAACCAATTTAAAACACCAAAAAGTATCCCCAAAAACCCTAGAGATCTTCCCCAGTACGGTTGCCAATTCTTTTGTGGGTGGGAAAACCCCTATGGACTAGCAATAAGGGTTTTGTAATGCATGCAGAAATGAACATCTAAAGTCTCCTACTTTTTACCATCATCCCATCATAGACCCCTTTATTCATATGTAAACACAAGGGTAAAAGGATCCAGTTACTCTACCTTGACTTCCACATTTGATGTCGGTCCTTTTGTGTTTGGTTTCTCCTTGACTGCAAGTCTCCTCCCAAATCTAACCTGCATTCATAAACAAACAAAGAAAGAGCTCCAAACATGAATCTTATATATGAACTTAATGGGTTAGAGATTCCAATAAAATATAATCAAAATTGAATATTGAACACCTCATATGGCGGGACGGGAAAAGTACTTATTTGTATTAACCTCACAAAAGTAAATTACAATGGTGAGATTAGCCACTGCTCCTCGAACCTGGTCCTATGCTCCTCTTCAACTGTGCACCGACCGCTTCCACATATGCTTCTCCTCACAAAATGGTTGAAAAAGATTGGGGCAAGGGATATACAAAAAAGGGCAGATTTTCTTTTCTATTATACTCCTCCTTCAAATGGGACCCCTACCTCTTCTTTTATAGGCTAGAAGAGGGTATTTATTTGGTTGAGTGATCGGCTATGAGTGGTCAAACGGTTTAGGCAATTACCCGGAAATATCTATTTCGTCTGCAACTTTCTATTTTTTGTTATTTTGTCAATATACACGGGATGTAATTAGCCAGATAGCATATACATACGGGCAACAGTGGTGCAGGGCACGTATGCCCTCAAAAGGATGGTTTTTTGAAGAGTTATTCAAATGATAGCTTGGTAAAAATGGCAAGTGAGATGGCCTAATGCCAGGTATGCATGTCTGGTGAAAATTAGGGTTATAACACTTAGTTAAGGGAAAGGAGTTGACGATTAACTTGGGGTCTTGGAAGTGGTTGGTCCTTCCGGCTAAGTCTATTATGGTCAGCTTTGTGAATAATTTTTGTTTGTTTGATATGGCTTGTTCACATGACTGGACAATAAGATGCATGTTCTTCACTTTTTATTCCCAGCATGCATTTAATTAAGCGATCCGATTTTTGGATGGGAGATCTTGTTGTCTTCTTCTCATTTCTGTCATGTTTTTGACAATGGTGCCAAAAGGAAGGACAATGTCTAAATAGAAATTTTCTTCATCTTTTAAATATTCCTGCAAATGTTCGAGCAAATTATGTTCCCTCGTTCCAAAGGAAGTCATGGTTTGTGATGTTTCCCACGCCTCAGTAATCAGTTCCAGTCTTTTCTTGATATTATTCTCCACATCTCCTCTACACAATGCGAGGAGGTTGGAGGATCCTTTTAACTTGGCTTCTGGGGTGGGAGGTATGGCTATTTCCAAAGGATTGGCAAACAATGGCATAGGAATCAAAGCTTCTTCCAATTTCTTGACTCGGTCCTTCAGTCTGTGTTAGGGTCCTAACTCGCACATAGGTAGAACAATATATTTGGATGTAATAAAGGTCAATATTAATAAGGCCTTACAATAAAATAGAATAAGTCGAATGTAAGAAGACCTAATAGAAGCTTTCGCTTCTAGAAGGATCTTCCTCTAGATGCTTCTTTTGATAGACATATTTAGTATAAATAGGAGTCGAAGGTATGAGAAACCTAGCTTGAAGATTATTATAATAGAGATCTGCTCGACTGGAGGTTACCCCCTCGAAGAGGCCCATGAACATTTCTCTCAGAATCAAAGTGTTATTTTTTGTTATTATTCTTATATCATTTCTGCATTATTATGTTGATTATTCTAGTTATATTGTTGTTATTCTGCCATTTCTAGCAATTTATTTCTATTCTACATACTTTTTATATCTGGTATATTACAAGTGGTATGAGATCACTTTCCTTCGCTGAAATTTGTGGGTAATTTTTTTTTTTAGGGTAGAGACGTATTCCAATGTCTTTAAGCCACAGAGATCTGTCATTACGCGCATAAACCCATGATTGAGGGATTCATACACGTAGGAAATACAAGTGGTTCTTAAGCGCACATATGTTGGCCACCCTTATAACCCCTGTTGGTACCCCTTCGAGTGGTAGCGCATCAGACAACACTTGTGTACGGATCGACCTAGATTTCCCGATTCCCTCTTTAGATAAACTAATCGATCGCCTGACTGCTATAGTGCCACTGAGAAAAACAATTGGGAAGATACTCTCTAGTATCTAGGTAGTCGGGTAGTACGGCTAAGGGTAAAGTCTATCCTCCTTAGTTAGTGCCCTGAGATATTGGGCCGAGTACTATTTTTGGACCCCGCATGTATATCAGAGAGTTATAGAACAGGGCAAACCCTTGTCTGTAGAACCCTTGAATACCTAACCCTTGGGGAGAGAAACATAAACAAATTAGCACAAACAAGATCTATTGCCATGCAAGTATGTTCAGGTTGCCAAGTAAATAGACATTTCTTTCTGGTTAATCATTTGGGCATTTCCTCTCTGCAGTATTCTTCAAACCAGAGTATAACTCCGCAGGTGTAAAAAAATAAAAAAGTCTGGAAATGTTTTCACCATTATTTGAGACCTATTCTATTGGATTCATCTCTTCTCCCTTATCTCATTCATACATATAATTTTTTGGACAAATGTTTTACTTCTCCCGCCCCTTTTTAGTTCCCCCATCCTCATGGCCCATACCCATATCCAAGACCTGGAATCTCACTTCAACACCTTGCAATCTAGTCTCATCGAGACCCAACAAGAACTGAAACAACTTAGGTCCAATGTTGTCACCATCAATACAACCAGACAATCCTCAATGGAGGAAATCAAGCAAGACCTCACCACCCATCTTGAAATTTTATTTTCGGCACTCTTCACAAAACTACATATCCCTACAGATAACCCTTCCTCTTCCTCACCTCCACATACTGAAGGTGAACATTCCTCTCATTCCCATAACTTTCAGAACCATCACTTTCAACATGACCTACGTCTTCCATGGGTGGATGTGACCAAATTTGATGGCTCGGACCCCATAGGTTGGTTAACCTAAATGGAACATTATTTCTCTTTATATGACATTACATATGACTTGGCCAAACTCTGGTATGGTGTTCTCCATATAGATCAAGAACGTTGGCAATGGTGGCAATGGAGAAAAAATTCGCGTCAAGGGTATATTTCTTGGACACACTTTGTGGCAGAGATTTATGAACACTTTGACACTGACACCAACCATTTGGGCCATTTGACGAAGTTGAAACAATCAGGAACAATGGAAGACTTTATAGGTTCCTTTGAGCGCCTAGATTTTCGGAAAAACAACATGTCTGATGCCTTTTTTTGAGAATGGTTTATCAGTGGCCTCAAGGATGAGATTCGGGCCCATGTCCTCATGGCTCGGTCTCAGAGTTGGGTGGAGGTTACTAAAAGAGATAAAGAAGCAGATCATGTGGTATCTTCTCAAAACTGGAAACCCTCCTTTATCCCTCTCCCTAAACCAGTAAATCCCACTACTCCCTCTGCTCCACTAAAAATCCAAAAATTCATTAGGGATGAAATTGTTGAACGCCAACTCAAAGGCCTTTGTTATAATTATGATGACAAATATTTCTCAGGCCACAAGTGTAAGGAACAAAATCTTTTTATGACCATCTCCGAGGATATTTTGGAAGAGGATGTTGAAACTCCCCTTGTGTCTAAGTCACCTGAAACCACCGACATAACCCCTCCCTTAGACCCTCCCGAAGTAGAACCGGTCATTTCCCTCAATGCTCTCGCTGGCTTCTCTGATCCCCAAACCCTCAAGCTAATTAGTTACATCAAGCATCAGAAGGTCATCATTCTGGTTCATAGTGGAAGCACCCATAATTTTATTCATCGCTACGTTTCCCAAGAAACTCATTGCTACATCTATGCCATTAATAATTTCCAAATCATGATTGCCAATGGTGGCTCCATGAAATGTGGAGGGCGTTGTGAAAATGTGTGTCTCCAAATTGGTGACTACCACCTGAAATCTAATATGTTTTCTATCGACATGGGCGGTTGTGACATTGTGTTGGGTACAAACTGGCTAAGGACTTTGGGTCCCATTCTCATGGATTTTAAGGAATTAACCATGCAATTTGACCAGGAGGGCCACCAATATAAATTCCAAGGCATCACCACCGATTCACCTGAGATCATTAGTTCCCATCACATGGATAATCTGCTCAACAAGGGTCATTCTAGTGTTATTTCCCAACTCCATGCCATACAAGCAACAGAAACACCCTCAATGCCATAAGACCTCCAAGCCATGCCTTCTAAACATCAAGTGATATTTTCCACTCCCCAGGGACTCCCTCCTTCACATGGTGTGCATGATCATTCCATTTCCCTTGTACCTAGAATACTTCCTCCCAATATTCGTCTATATCGTCACCCATTTTCCCAAAAAAATGAAATTGAGAAAATCGTCTAGGAACTCCTTAATGTAGGCGTTATCCACCCTAGTACGAGCCCCTTCTCTTCTCCTGTGGTCATGGTCCTGAAGAAAGAAGGTTCTTGGAGAATGTGTCCTAACTTCCATGCCCTCAACAAACTTACCATTAAAGACAAATTTCTCATTCCTGTCATTGATGACCTTCTGGATGAATTGAGTGGTGCCCAATTCTTTACTAAACATGATCTTCATTCAGGCTACCACCAGATATGTATGAAAGAGGAAGTCATTCCCAAAACTTCCTCTAGAAATCATGAGGGCCACTATGAGTTCTTGGTCATGTCCTTTGGCTTATGTAATGCCCCTTCCACCTTCCAAAGCCTCATGAATAATGTCTTTCATCCTTTTCTCCGACATTTTGTCTTAGTTTTCTTTGATGATATCCTCATCTATAGCAAGACCTGGACATAAAATATTTCTCATTTGGATTGAGTTCTCCATCTACTCTCTCAGCACCAACATTTCCTGAAACAATCTAAATGTGATTTTGGTGCCTCATAAGTAGAGTACTTAGGTCATCTGGTTGGAAAGGATGACGTCAGGGTGGATACTAAAAAGATTGAACCTATGCAAGACTGGCCTCACCCAAAGACTCTCAAAATATTACGTGGATTTCTTGGATTAATAGGTTATTATCACAAGTTTGTTAAGAATTATGGAAAGATTGCAGCACCTCTCACTGCTCTCCTAAAAAATAACTATTTCACATGGACTCCAGTTGCTGCTCAAGATTTTCAAACCTTGATGGCCATGTGAACCACTCCAGTCATGGCCCTTCCTCATTTCACAAAAACCTTTTTCTTGGAATGTGATGCTTCAAGGAAAGGAATTGGTGTTGTCCTTATGCAAGAGGGTCATCCTTTGGCCTTTACCAATAAGCAACTATCTAAAACAAATCTGGGAAAATCTATCTATGAAAAGGAAATGTTGGCTATTCTTCATGTCATTTCTTTGTGGTTCCCTTATCTATTGGGGAAATGCTTACAAATTAAGACAGACCATCAAAGCCTCAAGTATTTTCTGGAACAACGCATTTCCTCCCTAGAGCAACAAAAATGGATGACTAAGCTATTTGGCTATGATTATGAGATCATTTACAAAAAAGGAAAAGAAAATGTGGTTGCGGATGCACTTTCCCGCAAATATGAAGATGAAGGATCCCTTTTTCTCTTTCCTTCATTGTACCAGATTGACTCCAAGCTATTTGTCAGGAATGGCTACAAGATCCCAAAAGTTTGTAGTTGATCCAACAATTGCATTCCAGTGCTCCAGCTCCCCCAGGGTACTCTTGGCTCCATGATGAGATTTGATACATAGGCCGTTTGGATTTAAGTAAACAATCAAAGCTTAAATCCATGGTACTTTCTAAGCTTCATGCTACACCAACAGCAGGGCACTCCGGGTTCACCAAAACCTATGACAGGGTCAAACGTTCTTTTTTCTGGGATGGTATGAAACAAGACATTCGTAATTTTTTCGTTGAATGTGATGTGTGTCAACGCAACAAGGGAGAAACAGTCAAATCTCTGGGCACACTACAACTGCTCCCAATTCCCCCTACTATTTGGAAGGACATCTCTATGGATTTTATTACAGGCTTACCCAAATCGGGAAATAAATCAGTCATCATGGTGGTTGTTGATATCCTTTCTAAGTATTCTCATTTCTGTGCTCTTCAACACCCGTTTACAACATCCACGATGGCTCAAATTTTCATGGATCGGGTATTCAAGCTTCATGGCATGCCACACTCTCTTTTTTTTTATCGCGACCCAACTTTCACAAGCAATTTTTGGCAAGAACTATTCAAGCTACAATGCACCCAATTGCATCTCAGTACAGCTTATCATCCCCAGACTGATGGTCAAACAGAAGTTGTCAACAAGTGTTTGGAAACATATCTGAGGTGTTTTTCCTGGGAGAAGAAAAATCAATGGGATCAATGGTTACCCCTAGTTGAATGGTTGTACAACACTTCATAGAATACAGCTACACGCATGACTCCTTTTGAAGCAGTATATGGATATAAGCCACCTTCAGTTCTCTCATACTTACCTGGTGTCTCAAAGGTCCAGGTATTTGACCAAACACTTATAGTTCGAGAGACTATTCTCCATACCCTCAAAGAGAATTTAGTCATGGCATAGAATCGCATGAAACAACAAGCATATCAAGGTCGCTTTGAACGTCAATTTGAAGAAGGGGATCAGGTGTTTCTTCGATTGCAACCTTACAAGAAGAATTCCCTCAAGGCCAAGCATTGTCAGAAGCTAGTGCCCAAATTTTATAGTCCTTATACAGTTCTCAAGCTTGTGGGACATGTGGCCTATCAGTTAGCATTGCCTAGTCATTCAAAGCTACATCCTATTTTTCATGTTTCCTGCTTAAAGAAGGTGATCGGAACTAAGTTCCAAATTCAAACCAAACTTCCCGAGTTAGCCGAATAAGGATCCATTTGGCTACAACGACAAGCCATTTTAGACCAGCGTGAGCGTCGCCTACATCAGAGAACCATCAAGGAAGTGTTAATCCAGTGGAAAGATACAACTCCAGCAAATGCCACTTGGGAACCAGCTTCCATTTTGCAACAATTTCCACATCTCAAGCCTTCAGGACAAGGTTGTTTTTAAGGGGGAGGACATGTTAGGGTCCTAACCCACACATAGGTAGAACAATATATTCAGATGTAATAAAGGTCAATATTAATAAGGCCTTGCAATAAAATACAATAAGTCGAATGTAAGAAGACCTAATAAAAGATTTTGCTTCTAGAAGGATCTTCCTCTAGATGCTTCGTTTGATAGACATATTTAGTATAAATTGGAGTCGAGGGTATGAGAACCCTAGCTTGGAGATTATTGTAATAGATCTCTGCTCGACTGGAGGTTCCCCCCTCGAAGAGGCCCATGAACATTGCTCTCAGAGTCAAAGTATTATTTTTTTTTGTTATTCTTATATCATTTATGTGTTATTGTGGTGATTATTCTGGTTATATTGTTGTTATTCTACCATTTCTAGCATTTTATTTATGTTCTGCATACTTTTTATATCTGGTATATTACATTCTGGCATTCTCAGCCTCAATTCCTCCAATGGAATCATCAAGAGTATCTACGGTCTCTATGTGAAGTCAACAAATTTGGAATTCCCGCATTTTCACAAGGTTAAGCTATGAAAAAAAATTTCCTTTCTTATTTTTTACATAATTTTTTTCAATAATTAATTTTTTGGACTGGATATCAAAAACAATGCTCTAGAACATGAAGGATTCATCTTCGTCCAATTTTTCGATATCAGCTATGTCCATTGGATGACTATGTTGGATCGCGTCTCTAGGTTGATCAAGGTAGCGAAATAAGCTATTCAGATCATGCTCAAGTTCCATGTTCTCACTCTCAATTTCAGGTTGGTGTGCATGTCCCACAATTGTTTTTCTCTTCTTGTCCACTAGAATCTTGTGAGAACTATTAATTTTAGGGTGAGGAGGGTCGTTATCTCCTTCTCTGTTTGAAGAATTCTTAGTTGATTTGTTGTTGTGGTGGGTGTTGGAGCTACTTCACACACACCTAGTATTTCTTTTTCCTAAGTTTTTTCCTTGTTTATTAGTCATAATTAGTCATTATCCAATCTCCTATATTTTAGGGGAGAATATTCCACCTGAAGAATATTCTCTTTCAGTTGACACTTTAGTTTGACTAGTTGAGTTGAGTTTAGATGTTGCATTGGTTTTGTCACCATGCAAAATTGGGATCATCACCATGATAATTTGACCTTTCCTTGGTATCATCACCAGATTGGTGCATTAGCCTTGATTCCCTGAGTTAACTCCTCACTACTCTCTATTCAGTGAGTTAACTGAAGACTAGTTGACTAGTTAACTCAACTAGGTGGAAGTTCACTCCCGTAACTGCCTGAGAGACTAGACTAGGTGGCAGTTCACTCCCGTAACTACTAGTGTATGTCCATATCACTCTAGAACACCACTATGGTGCATTGGTTCTCCTCCAGTGTGCACTCATTGAGCTATACAGAGTGTATCATGTGTAAATTATTCATTATTCACAACGGTTAATGAGAATTCCTTCATTCTTTCTCTCCTTCTTCTTCTTTCTCCAATTCTCTCTACAAATGTGTGCATTATTTTTTAGCTAGATCTGTTTTGTGTAGGTTCAACACATTTACATGGTATTAGAGCCGACGGACTACTAAGAAAAATCTACACCAAAAATGTTTGCAGGTACAAAAGATTGAAGACAACAGAAAGATGGATTTCCAAAAAGAATTCAATCTTACACCTTACAATTGTTTTGAATGGAAGGAGAAATATCCATACATCTCCAAACCAGAGGGTTGTACAAGTGAACCTTGAATACAGATACAGAAGTGACATCATCCATAGAAAAATCCAAGTACTTGAATCGCATGGATGAGACACTCGAAACAATTTGCAGTCTTATCTTTGTTGATCTCCTTTTTCACCTATATTATTGTAAGACTCCCAATGAAGCCTGGATCACCTTGGAAGGGATCTTTGGGAAACAATATGAGATTTGGGGACACATGCTGGAGGTGGAGCTGCTCACATTGGATCAAAAAATCTTCTAAAATATCAAAGATTTCTTTACAAAATTCAAGGATTTATTGTCGCAACTCAAATCTTGTGGGGTTGATAAATCCAAGGAGGAGAAACAAATGGTTCTCACCATTCTCTCCAATCTTGGTCTTGAATTCTCTGTATTCATTTCCACATTCCATTATGTCAGATTTGCCTCTAGAGCCACCTGGAAGATGCCTTCTCTTGAGGAATTTATCGAATCCTTGACATAAGAGAAAACCAATCTCATCAACATGGGCACAATGATCCAGATGGATATCAGTGGCCACCCACCTTTTCCAACTGGCTCAAAACAATTTTCTGCCATTTTTGGCAATTTACTATTTTTAACAGTTTTAACTTCCAGGGCCATTTTGAGGGCCTAAATGAAGGTTTTTAGGTATCAAGCTCCTCAATGATATCAAAAGTCATGTTTGATCCCCCAAAATGAATCTCCTCAATGATACCTTTCCAATGGGCTATCGTACTCCTAAAACAAAGATCGTATGCAAAAGTTACGACCCCAGGAAGTTGATGTACTAACTTACCCAAACGGGGCCCACATGACTTTTGGTGCTTCATCTCCTAGGGTTAGGTTTTTGGATGTCTAGGGTTTTGGGAATTATTTGTTATGATAAAAAGGCCTTCAGAGCCTCATTGTAACCTTCTTATTGAAAATGTGCATTGTCGTCACATCTCTTCTCAGAGATAAGACGCCACCATTCCAGCAAGCTTGTTTCCGCTGCATTTTACAGTTTCAACTTATTTCGTTATTGAATAGAAAACTAGTTTTACTGTGTCACTATTATTTTGTGTCAAGCACCTGTTAATAATCTGTATTCATTTCATTCTGCTTATAAAATCTGAATCAGTGGTATCAGAGTGGTCTGCTCCTTGTTGTCTTAATGCATGTCCTCAACGAGGTCGGAGTACAAAGAGTTGGGTCTCGAGCTTGTTTCTCTTGAGGATAGAAGCTCTCGCATGCCCAAGAGACCTCCCATGGTAGGAGAAAATAAATATGATGGGATAGGAGATCCTTTCAAACTTTTGATTAAGGAATACCTCACACAACAGAGGAATGAGATGATGGATAGTTTCGCACAAATCCTTTGGCGACTACCAACAGGCGATGCATCTTCTTCGAATGGAGGTGCCACCCCCTTCAAGGTACAAATAAACTTTGATATACCTATATTTGAAGTTCAAATATATGCATATGTTGTAGACAAGTGGTTGAATCTACTAGAAAGGTATTTTTTTGTTCATAAATTTTCGAATAGAGAAAAGATTACTTTTGCGCTCCTGAAAGTTGTTCCCCATGTCAAAGATTGGTGGGAAACTTTATGTGAGCAAAAGGAAATAGAGGAAACCTCATTATTTTTAGTCATGGCCACCTGGGAATCCTTCAAAGATGTTATTAAGAAACAATACTACCCTGTCGGAAGTTATGACGACCTGTATACCAAATGGACCACAATGCGGTAAGAAAGAGACCAAACAGTGTCAGATTTCACAAATATATTCCATACCTTACGCACCAAGTTGGGTATCAAAGATTCAAAGTGACATATGGTGCTCAAGTATCACGGTGCTCTGCATAGATACATCCAAATAGAAATGGAATTTCTGGACATCTCATCCTTGGGAGCGGCCTACCGATATGTCATCAAAACCGAGCAGAAGCTCAAACAAAAGATGCAGAAATTTGGGCTTGGGAACCCCTCACAACAAAAGCCAAGAAAGGGCAGCCCCAACACACCGAACAAAGGACAGAGCAAATATGGATAGTATTAGGAAAACTAGTACAAGCCGCAAGCAAATAAGGACACTGGAAAGACGAAGAAATATACCGGGAAGTGGTGTGAATTCCATAAGAGTCCTTGGCATAACATTGTTGATTGCTGCTCAAAGCAGGCGTTGGTGGCCGAAGTGAAATCCTTTGAATCAGATGCAGATTCTGACTTCGAGACAGAACCAGAAAAAGGAAGATAGATCATTGATGTGGAACCCAGTGCCACCGTTGCTACCACCAAGCTCTAGCCTGGTGAACCAGACGAGCCAGAAGAAGGAGAGCTCCTCTTCCATTCACAGATGTGGGTAAAAGGCACCCTGCTGCACTTCATCGTTGATAGAGGTAGCTAGAAGAAACTCATCTCAGCATAGGTCATCAATCAGTTGGACTTGCCAATAATTCCATACCCACAACTCTACGCCATTGGATGGCTCCGCCAAGGAAGTGATCTCCGCGTCAGCCAACAGTGTCAACTATCATACGACATCAAGCCCTTCAAAGACGAGGTATTGTGTGATGTTTCTCCTCTCGAAGTTTGTGATGTTCTTTTCGGGCAACCTTATTTATGGAAATTTCATGCTGTATATGAGTCTAGGCCTCGTAGTTGTATTATTACTTTGAACAGGAAATTGTACAAGATACCCGAGGTAGTCCCACCTAGTGTTGTTTCCTTGATCTCTACTAAGCAATGCAGGAAGGTCATCTCTCAGACGGGGAAGTTTGCCTTCTTCATGATTCACTCTCAGAATAAGCGAAAGATTGCAGCCACATCCAGGGTCTCTACGACCAACCTCTCCACACAGCAGAAGCAAGTAGATAAGGTCATGGAATAATACTCGGATATATTATCCTCACCTACAGAGGTACCTCTACACTTCCAGGTCAAGCACCCCATCGATCTGACCCCTGGTGCACCACTGCCCAATGGCCCAGTCTATCGTCTCTCTTTGTTAGAGAATGAGGAGATCAAGCGATAGATCCAAGAACTGCTCCACAAGGGGCACATCCACCCCAGCTCATCACCTTGTGGGATCCCAATCGTGCTGGTACAGAAGAAAGATGGAACCTGGCGACTATGTATTGATTACTGGGCTCTGAATAAAATCACTGTCAGAAATCGATAGTCGATTCCCCGAATCGATGACCTACTTGATCAACTCACGGGGGCCAAATATTTCAGTAAGATTGATCTGAAGTCTGGCTACCACCGAGTCTCGATAGAACAGACAGATGTATGGAAGACTACCTTCAAGTCAAAGGAAGGAATTTTTGAATGGTTGGTCATGCCCTTTGGTTTGAAAAATGCTCCAGCCACTTTCATGAGGATGATGGATGATATCCTGTGACCATTCACCAATACTTTTGTAGTGGTGTATCTAGTTGACATTCTAATTTACAGCAAGACTTGGGCCGAACACTTGCAGCATATTCAACAGGATTTGCACACCCTGCGACAGTACAAGCTATACGCCAACCTGGAAAAATTCTACTTCATCATGGACACGGTCCATTACCTGGGATACATCATTGATCAACATGGTGTACATGTGGATCCAGCCAAGATCCAAGTCATCCGTGACTGGCCAACCCCAACAACACTCACTGAGCTTCAAAGCTTCTTAGGACTTTCTAATTTCTATCGCAGGTTCATGTTGGTTTTTTCCCATATTGCATGGGCCCTTAGCCAAATAAATAGGGATGGTGGTAGGGAAAAATTTGTGTGGGGCCAGTCCCAACAACAAGTGTTCGATGATTTAACGCAGCGCTTGTGCTCAGCCCCAGTACTTTCACTACCAAACCTACAACATCCCTTTGAGATCAAGACAGATGCTTCAGACTATGTTGTGGGTGTCGTTCTCACTCAGCACGGCCACCCCGTGGCTTATCATAGCGAGACACTGTCAAATACTGTCTATAAGTACCCTACTTATGACAAAGAAATGTACTCCATTGTGCAAGCATGCCGCCAGTGGAGACATTAAATTCTTGGGAAGGAGACAGTCATCCACACTGATCATAAGCTACTGTAGTTCATGTAGACACAGGGAAAATTGTAGAATGACCACCATCAAAAGTGGTCCACATACTTGCAGCAATTCCACCTCAACATCAAGTATAAAATAGGAAGCACCAATCGCGTCGTTGATTGTCTCAGCAGACTGCCAATTGCGACACTCACCACGATGCTAGAATCTTGCAGCCATGAGACATCTGGATGGCCCCAACTCTATGAGACAGACCCTGACTTTGCCACCACCTACCAAATGTTGGGTGCAAATGCAGTTGTCGATAATTTCCATCTTTAGGATGGGTTGTTGTGTTGTCTGGGCCTTATCTGTGTTCCATCAAGTGAGCGAGTGAAGTTGATATGGGAAACCCACTACAGTCGGGTGGCAGGACACTTCGACATCTAAAAGACAGTGGCGATGCTACAGAAACATTTCTACTAGTCGAAACTTCGACAGGAGGTCGGCAAGTATATCAGGTCCTACATTGCCTATGTTATTTCCAAACCAACCACTAAGAAATAGGGCATGTACACCCCTATTCCTACTCCTGACAAGCCATGGGAATCCATCTCAATGGACTACATGTCGGGCCTCCCATCCACCAAGCGGGCAAATGACTATTTTTTTGTGGTTGTTGATCGCTTTTCTAAGATGGCGATTCTAGTTGCCTGCAAGAAGAGCATCACAGTAGAGGCCACTACCAAGCTATTTTTTGAACGAGTCTGGGTACATTTTGGAATCCCACAAGCCATTGTCTCAGATCAGGATAGTCGATTTCTCATCACATTATGGTAAGCCTCTGGGAACTACTGGACACCAAGCTCACCAAATCCACGGCCTTCCACCCCTAGACACATGGCCAAAGTGAGGTTGTAAATCAAATGATTTTGCATATCCTTCGCATGTATAATTCAAAGAACCCTCACACATGGGATGAGAGCCTTCCCTATGTCCAACATAGCTATAACCGAGCCTTTCATAGCTCAACTGGCCACAGCCCCTTTCAAGTGGGGTTGGGATTCCAACCATTGGATCCCATAGATGTTGCACTTCCCCTTGCGGTCACCTCGATTGACTCATCTCCTTCTCCAACTGAAGCTGACAAAGACACCCGGTTCATTGAGCGGATCTAGCACATCCGCCAATAGGTTCAGGATATCCTACAAAAATCCAATGACAAGTACAAACAGTGCCATGATCAACATCGGGTGTCGCATAAGTTTTAGGTGGGCGACAAAGTTTGGTTGCACTTGCAGAAAGAACACCTTACAGGACCCCATCGAAAGATTCTCCCACTCTGTTATGGACCATACACTATCACCAAGGCTGTGGGGGATAATTCTTTTGAGCTCAACATTCCTCCTTTCCTTGGCCTGCACCCAGTGTTCAACATGGATCTCCTTCGCCCTTATTTCCCACCATTATTGGACACGTCAGAAGTATAAGAACAACTGACACCAACAGAGCTCAAACCTGACCGCTTACAACAGGCATCCAATGATCATATTGTGGACAAATATATCAAGGGCACTTGACAACAAAGGATCCAACTTTATCGAGTCGTCAAAGCAAGGTAGCTCCTGCGCCAAGGCAAGTGGCTCACCCGAGGCCAAATTCAACAGAAATTTCCTCATCTAATGGGGGACCTCAACACAATGGAGACCATTTATTCCTAAGGAGGGAGGATTGATCCATATGGATATCGATGGCCACCCACCTTTTCCAATTGGCTCAAAACAGTTTTCTGACATTTTTGGCAATTTACTATTTTTAGTAGTTTTAACTTCCGGGGCCATTTTGAGGGCCTAAATGAAGGTTTTTCAGTATCAATCTCCTCAATGATAGTTGAATGCATTATTGAGCCCCCAAAATGAATCTTCTCAGCGATACCTTTCCAACGGGCTAAAGAACGCCTAAAACAGAGATCGTATACAAAAGTTACGACCCTGAGAAGTTGATGTACTAACTTACCCAAACGGGGCCCACATGACTTTTGGCGCTTCATCTCCTAGGGTTAGGTTTTTGGATGTCTAGGGTTTTTGGCATTCTTTATTATTGTAAAAAGGCCTTTAGAGCCTCATTGTAACCTTCTTCTTGCGAATGTGCACTGCCATCACATCTCTTCTCAGAGATAAGCTGCCACCATTCCAGCAAGCTTGTTTCTATTGCATTTTACAGTTTCAGCTTATTTTGTTATTGAATAGAAAACCATTTTTACTGTATCTCTGTTATTTTTTGTTAAGAACCTCTTAATAATCTGTACTCATTTCATTCTTCTCATAAAATCTGGATCACATAATCAAAGTCCCAAGGACGCATGCACTCATTGTGCATGATGGCAGCCAAAAATATCAAAAATCTAAAAAATAGAAAGCTCATGCACATTCGAAGAAGGAAGGGTACACAAAACCCGTTACCAATGCCTCCAGATACAAAGGGGAAAAGGGAAGAAAAGGGGAGAAATTCATGCATTGTCATAAAGGATTCCATTCAGAATACGCATGCATGAAAAAAAAAAGATTTGATGTCTCAAATACTTCAGCAAAACAAACTTGGAGATCACATCCCCGAGGGTGCTAAGAAGAAGAAGCCAGAAGATCGGAATTCCAAGAAAGGAAATTATAGCCATACCTTGATTTCCATCAACTCCTCTCTCGATGCTTGGATCATAGATTTAGGAGCATCACATCACATGGCTGCCTCAAAAGTAGTATATTCTTCTTTGGATGCATGCAAAGGTCTTCCCATTCTCATGGGGAACAACTCTTCTGTCAAAGTCGCCGACAAAGGAAGGATTGAACTCACCAATGGAAGCTTAGAGAACATGTTGCATGTTCCCAAATTTTCTGTCAACCTTCTCTCCATGTATCAAATGACGAATTCCGAGACTGGAAATAAATTCATATTCACACCAAATTCCGTGCACATCTACGACATGAAAACCAACTCCACGGTTGCTACCAGTGAGGTAAATCATAAGTCTAGATTGTATACTTTTTCTGAATTCATTGAACCTGATTCTAATTTGCTACTTACTCATGTAGATGAAAGTAGTAGGATATGGTACAAAAGGTTTGGAAATTTGAATTTCAGATACATGCAATAGCTTAGCAAGCACAAATTGGTTTATGGTCTACCAGACATTCATTTCTCCAAGGGAGTGTGTGAGGGATGTGTTCTTGGGAAACACCCTCAAGAGAAATTCGACAAAGGAAAGGCTCAGCGAGCTTCCGCACCTTTGGATCTGATCCAAAGTGACCTTATGGGTCCTTTTCCGCATCCATCCATCAGCAAAGCGAGGTTTGTTCTCATTTTTGTTGATGATTTCTCACGTTTTACAAGGATCTAATTTCTCAGGCAAAAATATGAGGTCTTTCAACATCTCAAATATTTTAAAGCCTTGGTTGAGACACAGTCCAGAAAGAAGATCAAAGTCCCCCAAACTTCTAATGTAGGAGAGTATGTAAATCATGAGATCCATGATCTTTTCCATGAAGCAGGGATCCAGTTGCAGCACACAGTTCCCTATACTCTGAAGAAAAACGGATTTGTCGAGTGGAAAAACAGATCTCCAAAGGAGATGGCATCTTGCATGCTGCATGGAAAGTCTCTACCACAAAGACTATCAGCCGAAGCACTTAACTATGAAACATATATCCAAAATAGGTCTCCCCATAGATCTGTCAAGGATAAGACCCCCTATAAGGCTTGGAGCAAGGATTCTCTCTGAAAAGAGGAAGGCACTTGATCCACAGAGAAATGAGTGCATTTTTGTTAGATACCCCAATAGTGTGAAGGGATATCGTCTTATTGATCTTTCCTCGAACCAGCTCATAATTGAGCATAGTGTCCAATTCGAGGAAAGTGTCTCTCATGTACCTCAGCAGCCACATGCAGACAACTTCACTCTTACACCTGTAGGAGATGATGCGAATGCACATGCCGACTCTTCTTCAGATGAGAGTTATGATTCAAAGGACTCAAATGATTTAGATTCAGCTTCAGTACAGTCAGATGCAGAGTCATAGCATCCAGATGCAGTTGCAAAGCCAGAGTAGAGGCCCAAGTGGGCACAAACTACTGTTCAGGATGCAGGGGATCTCGTTCGTGATCCAACTGATACTAGGAGGACTCGATCTGAATTTGAGGATCCTCTAGTTGCACTCATTGCCATTGAACCATTTCCCTCTGGGCATATTTTCTTGGTTCAATCTTCAGATCCACAATCTTATGGCATGGCTTTTGGAAATCCCTTTTTGGAATTCGCCATGCAAGAGGAGTACAACTCCCTCCTCGACAACTAGACTTGGGATCTATTTCCCCTTCATTTTGGGAGGAAACATTTTAGATGCAAATGGGCCTAGAAGACCAAGAATGCAGTGGATGGATAGATCAACAGATAGAAATCCAAGCTTGTCACCAAAGGATTTCAGCAGGTTCATGGTATTGACTATGATCATACCTTCGCTCCAGTAGAAAATATGGATTCCATATGATTGACACTTGTCATTGCGACAGACAAGGGATGGGAAGTCCATCATATGGAAATGAAGAATGCATTTCTTCATGGTGAGCTATCTAAGGAGATCTACATGGAGAAGCCCCAGGGATTTATGCAAGACTCATCTTTGGTCTGTCGACTGAAGAAGTCACTTTATGGCCTCAAGCAGGCTTTGAGGTCATGGTATGCCAATATGGATTCCTACCTGTTATCACAAAACTTTGTACATTTTAAATCAGACCCGAATATCTACATGTTTAGGACAACTGATTCACTTCTACTTTTAGTTATGTATGTCGATGATTTTTTGATCACCGGGTGCTCGACTTCAGCGATTGTTACAGTCAAGAGGATTCTACATGACAGGTTTTTCTATGACAGACATGGGTCCACTACACTTATTCCTTGGACTCAATATCAGCCAGGAAGCAATAGGAATCAAACTGTCGTGGGCCAAGTATGCATGAGATCTCCTTGAGAGATTTCACATGACAAAATGCAAGTCTTCTCAGACTCCTTTCCTATTAGGAGTCAAACTTGAGGATGGCGGGGAGACTCCACTAGTTGATAGCACACTGCACAGACATCTAGTGCGGAGCTTGTTGTATCTCACACACTCTAGACCAGACCTCTCATATACAGTTGGAGTAGTTTCCAGGTTCATGCAAGAGTCACATGAGCTACATTGGAAATTTGCAAAGTGTATCCTTCGATAAGTTCAGGGCACCATCACCTTTGGGATTCATTATGCAGTGGACTCTACTTTATATCTCATCGGGTTTATTGATTCCGACTGGGTTGGCGATAGTATTGAATCACAAGTCCACATCTAGTCACTCACTCAGTCTGGGTTCCGAGCCTATCTGTTGGTAGAGAAAGAAGTAAGATGCCATTTCTCTATCTTCATCTGAGGCATAGTACAGATGGGCAGTTAACATAACCATTCAGGCTATGTGGTTACAACATTCTCTCACTGAGTTGGGCATTCAGTTTCATCGGTCGATTGTCATCTAGTGTGACAACCAGAGCACTCTGAAGTTCTGCAGAGATCCATTTCAGAGGCAATGGACAAATCACATCGAGATCGACATGCACTACATCCAGGACTTAGTACATGAGGGGATCATCAACTTATAGTTCTTTCCTTCAGAAGAACAAATGATAGACATCTTCACCAAGAGCTTCACTGAGAAAAAGTTTCATTCTCTGTGAAGTCATCTTGGAGTGAAGGACGCAGTTGGCTAACAACTATAGTTCTTATTTTTACATACATTGTATCTTGAGGGGGGAGGGGGGTTTCCCATGAGTTTTTCCCTCTTTCCTCACTTTATTTCAGTGTATCTTTTGTATTTGGGTACCTAACATGGCCTCGTTGTCGTGACCCATTCTTTATTTTCACCATACTGATGTTCAGGGGGGGTGTTGGAGTTACTTCACACACACCTAGGATTTATTTTTTCTAATGTTTTTCCTTGTTTATTAGTCATAATTAGTCATTATCCAATCTCCTATATTTTAGGGGAGAATATTCCACCTGGAAAATATTCTCTTTCAGTTGACACTTCAGTTTGACTAGTTGAGTTGAGTTTAGATGTTTCATTGGCTTTGTCACCATGAAACATTGGAATAATCACCATGCTAATTCGACCTTGCCTTGGTATAATCACTATACTAGCGGATTATCCTTGATTCCCTGAGTTAACTCCTCGCTACTCTTTCTTCAGTCAATTAACTGAAGACTAGTTGACTAGTTAACTCAACTAGGTGGCAGTTCACTCTCGTAACTACTTGAGAGACTAAACTAGGTGGCAGTTCACTCCCGTAACTATTGGTGTAAGTCCATATCACTCTAGACCACCACTATGGCGCATTGGTTCTCCTCTACTGTGCACTCATTGAGCTATACAGAGTATATCATGTGTAAATTATTCATTATTCACAATGGTTAATGAGAATTATTTCATTCTTTCTCTCCTTCTTATTCTTTCTCCAATTCTCTCTCCAAATGTGTTTATTATTGTTTAGCTATATCTATTCTATGTAGGTTCAACACATTTATAGTGGGCCATTGGATCGATGCTCCAGGATGTCGTACTTTTGGGAGTGTTATCCCCTGATTGAACACTCTTCTCACCGAGGCCTTTTCCCTGTTGCTTGTACAATTCAATGGTGCTTTATAGTGTGTCTATGTCTTCGACATCAAAAGAAGGAGTGTTTTCGTCAGTGTATCTGTTTTTGGTCAGGTGTTTTTTGAAAAATGAACTTTCGAAGCCAAGTGTTTGTAAATGTTGTTAAAAAAATTATTAGGGTCAAACCCTCTTAGGCTTTCATCATATCTTAGGTTCAAGTTGCTGAAATGAGCTGCAAATTCGTCAATTTTGTTGACATTCCTCAACAAGAAATCCTCGACTTTCCAAGGCAGAGGAATGCACTGTTTTTTTCTCTTCTCTTGGAATAGATGAAACCAGTAGTTGTATTGCCTTGATACTTATGTAACAAACATTATGCCAATAATGTGACATGGAAACAAATTTCATGGGAAATTAGCTTGCCCCAATAAAAAATGGCTTGCTCCTTGACAGTGAAATACAAAATATATAGAGCCATGTAGGAAATAGTTGTTTTGGACTCCTATCCCGTTATTCTTGTAAAAAAATAGGCAATTTCCCAAAATGGATTTCTAAATGAACTAACCTGCAAGATTGTCATATCTTCAATAACTTCCATCGGGTCTTCCAAGAACTCGGGGAAGAGGTCCAACCCCTTATTATGCTTTCTTAGGAACTGCTTGAAATATTCTCCTTTGAACGTCAATGTTGGCTCCAACAATCTTAACATCTAGTAGAAGACCTGAGGTGACAAAGAAACAAAAGAGCGATCCCGCAGTGGAATAATTATTTGGTCTGAAATATATTTATCGACACACCAAGAGACCATCTCCTTACAGTCGAAAACTTCATTGACACAACGTACACGAGCAATCCAAAAATTCCAAATTACTTCGTTCTAGGCGGCAGGTGATGAGTAATAGGAATATGCCTTGGACCACTGCAAGTTCTGGTCCTCGCACCCGAATATGTTCACTCTATCTCCACATATATTCTTTCGAGCTGATGCCATAGTTTTATGAGAACGTTTGTTTTCTCTAGACGATGGTCGAAATGAACAGTTGGAGGTGATAATATAACTCTACACAAATGTTGGTTCAATGCTTATGAATGTGAAAGCTCCTCAAGCCTTTCGCTCATTAATGAAAATCTCTATGGGTGCTTCATGATGATATGTTAGCAGTAAATCTTACTTATTTAATATTTAGAAGTGTGAAGGTGGAAGGTATGGTGAAGAGCAATTAAGGATTTGAGGTTTTGTGAACGTGCCAACCCGACAACGTGCGAGTGACATTTCATGATTTTGAAATCAACACTCGGAAGGGATAATATAACCCTCCACAAATATTGCTTTAATCCATATTAATAGGATATCTCCTTGAGCCTTTCTCTCATCAATGACAATATATACGGTTCCTGCATGATGAGATGTTAGAATTAAAGATCAATAATTGCATATTTAGAAATTATATATATATATATATATATATATATATAAACATTTTTTTATTATAGACAAGTGTGAATGTGATGAAGACGGGGAAGATCAAGGAAGGAATGGCAAGGTCTAAAAAGCGGTCGAACGAGATTCAAAATAGGGTTACAGGGGATACTCAGGAGAGGTGAGTGTCTGACAGTCAAATTTTATGTATCATAATTGTTTACAACAAAACGTGTAAAACGGAACAGAGCATGATGGGGTAGTTTAGCGGTCGGTTTGTATATTTGCGGAATTATGAAAGAGTGGCTAAGTGTGGAATGGGAAACAGTCGATCGGGCTCGTTTTTGGAATTGAGTATTGAATATTTCATGAACATACCAACCCGATGACATGCAAATGGTATTCCATGATGTTTGAAATTAACACTCGAAAGGGATAATATAACCATCCGAAAATTTCGGTTTTATGCATATTAATGGGAGATCTCCTCAAATATTGGTTTAGAATTAACACTTGCTAATTGCATACCTAGAAACAAGATCTTATATATACTTTCTAATTTTTAATTGAAAAGGGAGCGGGAACAGGAAATAATGATTAGGAATTAGATATTTCTTGAACCTGCCAACCCGACGATCTGCGAAAGAAATTCGAAGAAATGGCGAAGTATGGAAAGAAGACAACAAGCTTCAAAATGTGGTGACAATAGTTCCACAGGAGACATGAGGATCCGATGGTCAAACTATATGTCTCGGAAGTTTTCAGTGAAAAATGTGTAGCACAGAAGAGGGCATGATAGGTAGACTGTAATAAGGATGATGGTATGATGTGAGTCTGGTTGTAAATTTGTATATCGTGGAAGTGAGGGTACTGTTTGTAGGTCACAGAACAATAGAAGTGCAATCTAGAGCATGCCTACCTGGGAATCCATGGTCAAAGTAGTGGTTGGGTATGGAATGGGGAAGCGGTCGTTCGGAGTCGCGATATAAAAGCAGGAGTGAAAATGTGAACCCATGAGTCCACCAACCCACACAACTAGACATTTTTCGAAAAAACCACTATGTGACGAGAAATATAAAGTATAGGGAAAAGGGAAATGGGAATTTGGTTATGTATAGAAGACGGAAAAGAAAAGTTATTATATTCACATCTGTAATAGATATCGCATTTCCTAGCAAGATATTTTCTGCATGTTTATAGAGAAGTTATATACTTATTGCATATACTTGGAAATAAGTGTGAATGTGGAAGGCACAAAAAACATCAACTAGGAATTGGAAATTGTCTGAACCTGCCAACCCGACGATCCACAAAAGAGATTGCAATAAATGGCCATGGAAATCGGTCAAATGAGATTCAAAATAGGTTAACAAGGGTTCCCAAGGATATGTGAGACCCTGACGGTCAAATTGTATTGATCATAAATTTTGAGTGCATACTGTGTAACACAAAAGAAGGGCTGATGTAGGAGTCTGGAAGTCAATTTTTATATCATGGAAGCCGAGGGGTTGTTTGCAGGCCAAGGAACACTAGAAGTACACTCCGCCTGTCCGGGAATTCATAAGTGAAAAATCCGGGTAAGTATGGAATTGGAGGCGTGAAAGAGATTCCAAAATATGGTGAAATATAGAAAGCAGATGTAGGGGCTTCAAAATGGGGTGACAATAATTCCCCAGGAGATGTGAGGACCTGAAGGTCAAATTGTAGGTCTCGAAACTTTTGTGTGCAAACTATGTATCACCAAAGAGGGTATGATGTGGGAGTGTGGCACTAAAGTTTTATATTGCGGAGGTCTGGGTGCTATTTGTAGGTGACAGAACAATGGAAGTGCAATATAGATCCCACCTTCTTGAGAATCCGCGATCTGAAAAGTGGCTAGGCATCAAATGGCTAGCGGTTGGTTGGAGTCACGATATAAAAGTACGAGCACAAATATGAACCCATGAGTCAGCCAATGCACACATTGAGACATTTTCAGAAAAATGACTAAGTAACGACAAAGAGAGAGTAGAGGGGAAAAAGAAACGAGAATTTGGTTAAGTATAGAAGAGGGAAAAGAAGGTCCAATATATTCAAACCTACAATAGATATTCCATTTCCTGTCAAGATATTTTATGTATATTTATAGAGAAATTGTATACATATTGCATATACTTGGAAAGAAATCATAAGGTAGGGGGCACAAGAAACAACAACTAGAAATTGGAAATTTCCTGAACCCACGAACTCGACAATCCTCAAAAGAGATGTCAAGAAATGGTCAAGTGTGGAAAATGGTCAGACAAGCTTCAAAATAGGGTGACAAGGGTTCCCGACGAGACGCAAGGCCCTGACTGTAAAATTGTATATATCAGAACATTTCAGTGAAAAATGTGTAACATGGAAGAGGGGATGATGTGGGAGTCCAGAAGTAAATCTGCATATCGCAGAAGCCAGAGTGTTGTTTGCAGGTCACAGAACAATGGAAAGTGCAATTTAGACAAAGGAGAAGCACTCGGTCGAAACACGTGAATCCGCCAACCCATGCAGAAAGACGTTTTCAGAAAGAACGACTAAGTAAACAGAAAGAGAACACACATGGGATAAAAGAGTAGGAAAATAGAAAGGTGGAGGAAAATTTTCGTAAGCAGGATTTGGTTTCAAACAAGCCCCATTGTTGCAAAACCATCATTTTCTAGTAATTGTCAGCAAATGCTTTGTTGAAGATTGGATTTTATTGCAACTTGTGGGAGTAAGTGTGTTCTTGATACATTCTTCCATGACTGTAACATATTAACTTAAGTATTAAAATTCTTGCATGATGAGTTGTTAGCATTAAATCTTAATAGTTGCATGTCTAGGAACAAGAATGACGATCTTGCTACAACACTGTGATTTGGTCTTGTTATTTTCTATCTGCATTACGAATAGAATTGAACGTTGGTTTGAAACTATCTGAAATTCATTTTTGTTTCCATAGAAGCCTGATGGATCGACACAGTGCATTGTCATATAATTATTAAATTCTCCATTTTATAACAAATTACTTAAGCAAATACAATATCTAAGAACTACGATACTATCGAACCATACCAATGAGAAGAGGTGTTAAATCCAGAAAAGAAGCAGCAACCAAGACTCCAAGGAAAACTTTTGAATAGTAAATACATTTAAAAAAAATAATATAGAGCACAATATATCTATCCTTAGAAATTGGACCAAGTTCTTTGGGCCAAAACATTGAACATATTTTCCATAAACATAGGCACAAGATCTGCAACATGCAAGAGCCATCGAGATGCTCTTCAACATGCATACAAAACTGATTACCATGTTTTTTTTTAGGAAATACTTGCAGTCTTCTCCTCGGTGGATCACTGTTCGGTGCCCTGATCTCAATATTTTTTGGAAGACCTGAGCCGACAAAGAAACAGGAGAGTGGGTCCATAGTGGAATAAACCCTTGTCTTGAAGCAGATGTACAATAGTCATGTGGTCAAATTGATAGTTCTCACAAGCTTCCCATGAGGAAGAAGACAAAAAACATTGCAGGGAAAACATAATAGACCCAAACTAAAAGTTAGGATACACAAAGAAACCACCTCCTCACAGTCAAAAAATTCAGGGACACAGGTTGCACGAGTAATTCTAGAGGTCCAAATTAGTCCATTATGGTCAGAAGGAGAAGACTAGTAGGAATATTCCTTGCACAAGTGGGAGTTCTGGTCCTCATTCCCTAAGATGTTAATTGTATATCCAGATAACAAGATAGTGGTTTCATAATTGAATAAATTTTTGTCTTGATATATATATCTCGGAGCATCAACAGATCATTTCCTTACAGTGAAATACTTCTGCTCATAACAGACTAATTTGGACCCCTAGAATTCCTACTTTCAATATGCAAAGCGGCTATTGCATTCGGCGTCAGTTTATTTTCTGAAACCCCTTCTTTTGGTCTTGTCAGGACCGCCATCATCGAGCCGGGAAGTGCCTCCCGTTATGGTTGTTTTCAATTTGGACACAGGAGTGGGAACAATCTTTTCATTTCCATCATCCATTGTCATATCATCATCCATCATATCATCTTATTCCAACTCTAAATCCATCGCATCAACCTCTGTGTCGGCCATCAATCCAGGCAGGCATGGTTGCCTTGGAATTCTTTGGATTGAAATATATCCCTCAGTGCACCAAGGGACCATCTCCTTTTTTTCTCCTGGGCAGAGGGAGATGAGTAGTAAGAATATTCCCTAGAATATTGGAACCTCTATCCATCATGCTCGAAGGTGTTTACTGTATCTGGACATAATTGTTGTGGAGCTGTTGCCATAAGTTAACGAGAATTTTTTTTTTCTCCAGATGATGTTTGAAATCAAAATTGGGGAGGGATAATATAACCCTCCGCAAATATTGGTTTAATTCATATCAATGGAAGATCTCCTAGAGCATTTCACTGATCAATGACAATCTATAGGGTTCGTGTGTAATGAGTTGTTACCATTAAAGCTTACTAATTTGCATATTTAGAAAAAAGTGTGAAGGTGGCGGTGACAACAAAGAGCGATTAATAATTAGATATTTCGTAAAGGATCCAACTGACCGACCCACGAAAGAGATTCCATCATGTTTGAAACGAAGGATAAGACTCTTCTCCGCAAATCTTTGTTTAAATTTTATTAATGACAAATCTTCTCCAACCTTCCGGACATTAATGACAATATTAACGTTTCCTGCACAATGAACTACTAGCATTAAATCTTAATAATTGCATATCTAGAAAGAAGTATGAAGGTAGAGGGGATGGTGAAGAGTGACTAAGAATTGCACATTTCATCCACCCGCCAACCAGTGAAACAAATCCCAAGAATTGGCCAAGTATGGAAAGCGGTCGGGAAAGTTTCAAAAATAGGGTCACAAGATCTACACGTGAGACGTGAGGGGCCGATGGTCAAATTGTATGTCACAATGACAGATTTCAGCCATCAATTTGTATATTGCAGAATTTCAGGTGTTGTTTGTACGTAGTGGAATAGGTGAAGTGAAAAGTTGAGAAAGCCTAGTCAGGAACCGATGATGGTAATAGTGTCCAAGTATTCAATGGACAAGCAGTTGGTCGGACATGTGATATAAAATCATTAGACATACTCGGAACAAGATATATTGACGGGCTTGAAAACAGGGCCACAAGCTCTACTCAGGAGACGTGAGGGCCTGATGGTCAAATTGTATCTACCCCAACTGTTGAATGCAAAATGCATAACACGGAACAGGAGACAATGACATATTTCGAGGGTCAATTTGTATATTGCGGAACTTCGGGTGTTGTATATAAAAGCAGGAGACATTCGAAAAAAGGACAGATTTGGAAAAAGACCAAGTAAACAGAAAGCGAAAGAAAACGAGATAAAGGGGAATTTGTTTGCTAATTTGTAGATCGTGGAAGTCCTGGTGTTGTTTGCAGGTGGTGGAATAATGGAAACACAATGTTGAACCCACCTATCCTAGAACTTGTCTATTCGGGAACTCGCGATCCAAAAATTTTGTTCAATATGAAATGGGGAAGCAGTCGGTCGGGCTGGTGATATAAAAGTAATAGTTGAAATCAGAAGACATGAATCCGCAAACTCGCGTAACTAGACATTTTATGAAAACCGAGTAAGTAACAAGAAAGAGAAAGCAGAGGGAAAAAAGAAAGGGGATGGCAATTTTTGAAAGTCGGAATTGGTGTAAGAAATCCCCATTGATGGTTTTAACAGTAACTATGAAGTGCATTAAACATGTGAACAGGTTCTTCAATGAAGGAATAGATACAACGAGATATGTTTATAGTTTCTAGGATCTATTTGTATAAGAGAAGCGTCGAAAAGGTACAAGAAAATCAATTTTGGGATGTTTAAGTAAAGTTATTGTACTGTCAATTTCACCACAAGTATAACAACGACGAATTTGAATTTTAGTGTCCTCTTGTTCATATGATAGTTCCATTGGACTTTGCATAGTATATATTATTTTATTTCAAATTATTCTAGGAGATTAATTTTTCTAAGTTCATTGATCAAGGAAAAGTGCTAGAAACGAAATAAAGTGGAATTTGTTTGATAATTTGTACATCGCAGATGTCCGAGTGTGGTTTATAGGCAGTGGAACAATGGAAACACAATGTTGAACCCACCTATCCGGTAACTTGCCTATCTGGGAACCTACAATCCAAAAAGTTTGTTCAATATAAAACAGAGAAGCGGTCGGTCGGGCTTGTGATATAAAGTAAGTGGAAATCTGAAGATGTGAATCCGCCAACTCCTGCACCTAGACATTTTACGAAAAATGAGTAAGTAACTAGAAAAGGAAAGCAGAGGGAAAAAAGAAAGGGGATGGAAATTTTCGGAAGTGGGAATTGGTGTAAGAAATCCCCATTGATGGTCTTAACAGTAACTATGAAGTGCATTAAACATGTGAACAGGTTATTCAATCAAGGAATAGATACAATGATCCATGCTTATAGTTTCCAAGATCTGTTTGTATAAGAGAAGCGTCGAAAAGCTACAAGAAAATCAATTTTGGGATGTTTAAGTAAAGTTATTGTACTGTGAGCTTCACCGCAAGTGTAACAATGATGAATTCGAATTTTAATGTCCTCTCATTGATATGATAGTTCCATTGGACTTCGCATAGTATATATTATTGTATTTCAAATTATTCTAGGATATTAATTTTACTAAGTTCATCGATCAAGGAAAAGTGCTAAAAACGAGATAAAGGGGAATTTGTTTGCTAATTTGTAGATCGCGGAAGTCTGGGTGTTGTTTGCAGGCGGCGAAACAATGGACAGACAATGTTAAACCCGCCTATCCAGGAACCCATGATCCAAAAAAAAATTTCAATATGAAACGGGGAAGCGGTCGGTCGGGCTGGTGATATAAAAGTAAGTGGAAATATGAATACGTGAATCCACCAACTCCCGCACCTAGACATTTTCCAAAAAATGAGTAAGTAACTAGAAAGGGAAAGCAGAGGGAAAAAAGAAAGGGGATGGTAATTTTTGGAAGTGGGAATTGGTGTAAGAAAGCCCCATTGATGGTCTTAACAGTATATATGAAATGCATTAAACATGTGAACAATTTATTCAATCAAGAAATAGATACAACGAGCCATGCTTATAGTTTCCAAGATCTACTTGTATAAGAGAAGCGTCGAAAAGCTACAAGAAAATCAATTTTGGGATGTCTAAGTAAAGTTATTGTATGGTTTTGGGATGTCTAAGTAAAGTTATTGTACGATCATCTTCACTGCATGTATAACAACGACGAATTTCAATTTTAATGTCCTCTCTTTGATATGATAGTTCCATTGGACTTTGCATGGTATATATTCTTTTATTTCAAATTATTCCATGAGATTAATTTTTCTAAGTTCATCGATCAAGGAAAAGTGCTAAAAATGAGATAAAGGGGAATTTGTTTGATAATTTGTAGATCACGAATGCCCGAGTGCAGTTTGTAGGTGGCGGAACAATGGAAACACAATGTTGAACGTGCCTATCTGGTAACTCGCCTATCTGGGAACCCGCGATCCAAAACATTTGTTCAATATGAAACGGAGAAGCGGTCAGTCGGGCTTGTGATATAAAGTAAGTGTAAATCTGAAGATGTGACTCCGCCAACTCCTGAACCTAGACATTTTACAAAAAATGAGTAAGTAAATAGAAAAGGAAAGCAAAGGGAAAAAAGAAACGGGATGGCAATTTTTGGAAGTGGGAATTGGTGTAAGAAATCCCCATTGATGGTCTTAACAGTAACTATGAAGTGCATTAAACATGTGAACAGGTTCTTCAATGAAGTAATAGATACATCGATCCATGCTTATAGTTTCCAGGATCTGTTTGTATAAGAGAAGCATCGAAAAGCTACAAGAAAATCAATTTTGGGATGTTTAAGTAAATTTATTGTACTGTCATCTTCACCGCAAGTATAACAAAGACGAATATGAATTTTAATGTCCTCTCATTGATATGATAGTTCCATTGGACTTCGCATAGTATATATTATTTTATTTCAAATTATTCTAGGAGATTAATTTTACTAAGTTCATTGATCAGGGGAAAGTGATAAAAACGAGATAAAGGGGAATTTGTTTGCTAATTTGTAGATCGTGGAAGTCCGGGTGTTGTTTGTAGGCGGTGGAACAATGGAAACACAATGTTGATCCCACCTATCCGGGAACCCACAATCCAAAAAAAAAATTCAATATGAAACGGGGAAGGGGTCGATCAGGCTGGTGATATAAAAGTAAGTGGAAATATGAATACGTGAATCCTCCAATTCCCACACCTAAACATTTTCCAAAAAATGAGTAAGTAAATAGAAAGGGAAAGCAAAGGGAAAAAAGAAAGGGGATGGGAATTTTTGGAAGTGGGAATTGGTGTAAGAAATCTCCATTGATCATCTTAACAGTAAATATGAAATGCATTAAACATGTGAACAAGTTCTTCAATCTAGGAATAGATACAGCAAGCCATGCTTATAGTTTCCAGGATCTGCTTGTATAAGAGAAGCGTTGAAAAGCTACAAGAAAATCAATTTTGGGATGTCTAAGTAAAGTTATTGTACTATCATCTTCACCGCAAGTAGAACAACAACAAATTTGAATTTTAATATCCTCTCGTTGATATGATAGTTCCATTGGACTTCGCATAGTATATATTATTTTATTTCAAATTATTCCAGGAGATTAATTTTGCTAAGTTCATTGATCAAGGAAAAGTGCCAAAACGAGCCACAAACCACATTTGCGTCACAGATCTTATATTAAATGGAAAAGCATGTCCTCTATAGTCTTTAAGATCATAGAAAAAATGCAAAGATCCTGAATGTATTAATAATTTTCCAAAACAAAGCATACAACCAAGAACAAAGTAAACACCAAATGTATTGAAAGTTGAGGTAGAAGGAAACACATGAACACAAAAGGCATTAAGAAAGATCCCACAAGGTTCCATAGAGAAGTACATTGTAATGTACGCCATAATTTCCAATTTTTTTTTTTTTGCTAGGTGCATCAAAACTCCTTTACTCTGTTATACTTGACTGGTTTATAATTATAATCATCGTTATCGAAATGTGAAGTATACTTATTCGTAGTACAAGCTACTAATAATAAGGTAGTTAACCTTCTCGTGAATACATGCTTATGAAACTAATTCGTTACCTGTCACAACAATTTTTCCTACCCGACAAGATTTTAAAACTATCCATTAAAGAGGTGTAATCTGGTGATTTCCACAAGTTTATAGTAATTCTATCCTAATAGAATTCTATTTTATCAATGGTTCCAAGTAAGTGTTTCTTTCTAGAAGTTTTACCAATTAACAAGGCTACACTTTGCACTTTATAAACCATATGAGAATACTTTGCTATACGCTAATCCCATACATTAAGTTTCTTATGGAATTCTTACAGAACACGTATCTAAGTGTTTATAGAAAAAATCATGCAACCTACAAACCTTACCTTATAACAATATAGAGTATAATCATAAGTGTAATTCATATGTTGTATCACAAGTATAGCCACACAAGGCCTCTTATCTCCTTGAGGTCATAAATGTATGTAAGCCCTTATAAATATATATACTACACTAGGCCCTTCGTTCTAAATTCTTATGTCCATGTAGGGTAAAATCATGAAGATGGGTAACACTTTTGCTTGTTTTATGACAACAAAAACTGTATTTTCACAAGTTCTTCAACTTTCGTCATACAAATTTTTTTTTTATTTAGAATTTCACTTTACAGTAAACCCAAAACTTGTTAAGAATATTGTTAGCTTTCCAATGACTATTTTTCAAATTTTGTTTATTAAGATTTGATATGTCAATTTAACAATTGTTTAACAGTGTGTTCCTTAAACATGAAAGGAATGATAATGAGTTATTTGTTCCCACAACAATGTATCTATTATTAAAATTATGTTTTTAATAAACAAAATATATTGCAAAAATCTACATAGACTCTATTTTATTATGACTATAATTTTGAATCTAACGGATGAATATTATAATTTCTAGATTTTTTTTAAGTTGACCAAGCTAAAACCYTTGCAGATTTTAAACACATGTTTTCCTACACCTTGTATCTATCTTAAGTTTTTCTTAAAAGTAAAATCTAAAAATACCCTTTTGAAGAGAACAGTTTAAGGATTATGATTATAAATTTTCCATCATTTTCCAATGTGTATTTTTAGAGATATGGATTTTTCATTTCAYCGAATCATAATCTCACCTAAAAATATTATGTAGCAATTTTTTTATAAAATTAAATAAATTTAGATAAAAACAATGAAAATGAAAATAAATTATATCCAATGAAAGTAGATTCAATTTTAAATATGTTGGTATCAATTATGAAACTAAATTCTGAGTATTTGTAGGAGTATGCTACCTCGAAATATCAAGTAAGATGGAGAGAATTTGTAGTTTCCTGCAAACAGTCCCATTTTCAGGTATTCAGCCGAAATATTCTTTCGGTCATAACCTAGTTTTTAACGGAATTCATTAAAAATAAACGTTTCGGCCAAAAATATGCTTACCACAGGAAAATAATTCATCTGAAAAAAATTGTACACGAATTTCGAGGGCACCGTCAGGGCGTCGTTCAATTTAATGTGCAAATTTTTGGCAGAAAATGCTTTTGGCCCAAAAAATTCTTAGAAATATTTTTTCGGCCGAAATATTACCGCTAGGAATTTTTGAGACCCTATTGTCATGAAAGTGTTACCCATATTCATGATTTTAACCATACTTAGGCCCACTTAAATGATTCCACCACTACTATACATGTATTATAGCCTACTGCAACATAATGGTCATGTTTATTATAACCTCGTTAACTTTATCATAGTGGTTGTATGAATTTAGTGCCTCACAGATGTAATGAGAGGGTTTGTTCTTGCATGAAAGGTTTAATGTTTTAAGGGTGATAACTCATTAGGAATGTCAAGCCATAGCTCCATCCTGGCCATATACTTGATTCACCCTGGCCATATACGAAAACCCACCCGGCTTGGTGACAAGGATTAGCATTAGCAGCGTTATGGAGGTTGGTTGAATGCATAGTTAAGTCCTATCCGTAACCGCCATTAAACCCTCTGGTCCAAAGTTATGAGGTTCCTGCAATGTATTGGTCACTAGGTTAATGTATCCAATGGGAACGATCCATGAACTTTTATTCAAATTTCCAGAGTACCCAAGACATCTTCTCACCATTACTCTGCCATACGATGGTTTTCTGGGTAAACAAGTCTCTTTTCCTTTGGCTCTCTGCATTTGTAACAAAACTTGCCCAATCTTAAACTCTGTAACACTCTGTGTGTAACTATTTGTATGGAGGTTCTTACTCTGTGTAAAGAAATAAGAGGATACACAAACGTCTGGTTCCCCCCTTTATTCGGTTAGTCCACACCTGACTCAACACATAACTAGTTTTAGTGATGTGAAAGTTTCGGAAAGGTTTAGATGTATTAGAGACTGTTTTTGTGACTACTTTATTTTACATATTTCAAGTTGAGGACCTCCCTTTTTTATTCGAAATATTTGTAGGTAACTCCAACCATGCTCTGTGTAAAAATGTAGTTCAACTTTTGTGGCGATTTTGACCCTATCTCTTCCCGGAGACCAACCCACTGCTACTCATAAATTTCAATAAACATGTAAATAATTTTTTACACAGGGATTCGGGTTCTCTTGAAGCAAGAATAGTCCCATATCTAATCGTTAGGGTTCTGTCGACAAGCAACTATCCTCAGACTTCTCAAATGTGGAAACTCTCGTGGTTGAAACCTACTCGAGTCTCCTACAGTGACCCTAACATTTTGTAAATAAAACATCCTACTGAGTAACCATGTATCATCATTCTCTATATTTTCTGTTAAATTTATCTTTTAAATTTGTGAGGGTTATCCGACAGAACAGGACCTCGATTCCTCTATTTGTCACTTAAACTGGCGTTTTAATATTCCTGTTTGATTAGGTAAATAGCCTTCGATCTAAAGGTGCTTGAAAGGGTTGCGCACTGTGGTTTATTACCTTCCCAAAATTAATGTTGTAAGGTCATAACCAATTCCCCCTATGGTGGTGATAAGGTTTCCTTGTTGTTGTTACAAAATTTTAATACTAAATATATTTATCCCTACTTGTACTAGTACAGGAATTATGATAGCCATATTTTTCCACTATGTGTAAACATTTTAAAACCTAGCTTAATTAAAGTAATTATTTCATGCTCCTTGTTTCTATTATTTTGTGCTTGATAGCATGTCTATTTACAATTTCTTCAACGTAAATAGAATAGTAATAGTTGTATCAAAGGGCCAATAAATGCCTCTGCGTGACATACACAGCACTGTGGAAACTCTCTTTGGTTTATCAACTCTTAGATGTTGTTTAGAAAATATTTTACTTCTTCAGCATAATGAAAGGAAAAATAAGTATCGTGAACTTCGTTCTTGAATGCGTTTATTTATCATCAAGGTTTAGATAATTTATCATATTGGTAACTCGCAACCCTATCTGTTATCCAAATTTGGGAAATTCTGTGAGACATGTTTTCTACTGTGTAAATCTTTATTGTTATGGTTATGCAATAATTTACAAGTTTAGTAATGTACTATCTACTTGTTACATTCTCTGCAATCAGTTAATTTGTTCAGTTACAAATCTAATGAAGGGACCCTTGTTTCCATTTGTGAGGGTACCTATCAATTGTTTCAAGGTCCACTCCTCCCCTTCGGGCTATGGATAGTTCGCTCAATGCCTCTGATGGAAGAAAAAACAACCCATGCCAAAAATCAAGCTAAGTATTAACTTGGTGTTGATTATTTAATATTAAATTTCATGGATTCTTTCCTGAACATTGCTTTATCTTCCATATTTAATTTCTTCTATTTGGTTCATAGTATTGTTACTAAATACTCTGATATTCCTCTTGCAGGATTTAATCATTCGAGGAAGGATACACGAGATCACCTCACTCGAAAGGTATTCAAGCTCCAGATCTCGACATCTGACTTTACTTCTCAAGTTCTGGTTGTTTCGTGGTATAGGGTTCCATAGATAAACAGTTCACTTATCTTTAATTCCTTAATGGAATAAACAGAATGAAAGGGGAAACCCTATACTGTAGATGAATTCCACGATTTGCAATTTATGATAGCATATGTTGCGTGAAAGGTTAAAACTATTTTTTGTGTTGATTCGCCTGTATAACAATTGGCATGTATTACATGTATATCACTATAAATTTGCTTCTAGTTTTACTGTAATGATAAGGACTATAAATTTTTACTCCTTTGACATAGTCGGATTTAAAGAAGTTAAAGGAAAACTCATGTGAATTCAGGACGTCTATAAAATCTTTCTATTTATAATTCCTTAGATGTTTATATAGCTCTGCGTATTTAAACCTGCAACAATATATATACATATTTTGTATCTTGTATTCTCTTCCAGCATTTCATTTATCATTCTCGACAATCCAATGTTCCTTCAATTAAATATATGTACATATGTATTCACATGCGTGGCAAGGGTTATAATTAACCCAGGAATTAAAATAAAATTTTATTTAACTTGGATTCATATCCTATGTACATATAATCATACAAAACTCAACTTCATTAACAACTAATACACACAACAGCTTTCTTAACTTTACTTCATGAATAAAATCAAAACTGTAAGGCTTATTCTACAATTCAATTCATTCTACCAGCTCTAAATCAATAAAATATTTCAACAAGGAATAGGTAGATGTACATATATGAAAAAAGTGTTGGGACAACAAATGGAACAACCAAGTTCCACCCAACCATAGAATAGAAAAACCAATCTACTTGTTTTGTTCACCCTCTAGCCTAACCATGAATCCATGAGGGAGAACTCCAAAGCTCTTATTTCACTATAGTCCTCTCTCAGATCACAAATTCTCCTCGCCTCACACTCCAAAATAGTGTTCATCACAGCAAGTGATATCATTTTCCCCAGCATACTAGGCAGCATCCTACCTCCTCACATATGCTCTATATGCAAAAACATCTTGTGCCTAGGTCTTTTCCCCCTATGGGAATTTTCGCAACTTTACAAATCCCTTATTTTTAGGGGGTCCCCATGGCTAAATTTCTCATTTTCCACTTGTAAAATTCAGCCTTGAGGTAGTTCAAGCCTGTTCCCCACTCATGGAGTCATGGTTAGTTGATTTCAACCTGGTTGTTCCATTTTTCCTTCAACAATTAATATAAAATATTTTTCTTTTACAAGTTTCATAGTAAAAGAGTTGGTTGGGAAAATAAAATATTTTCCCAACGATCACAATAATTAATTACAATTAATAAATTCCAAATTCAGAATTTCCATAAATGGAAATAATTTTCCAAATACGAATTTTCCAAAAATAGACATAAATTCATAAGTGCATACACCCTTTAATAAGAATTTATTTTAGGGGATATTACATCCTCTCCCCCCTTTAGTACAACATTGTCCTCAGTGTTCATCCCTTTCTCGAAATAGGGTTGGATAAGATTTATGCAAATCATCTTCCCGGATAGAAGGCATGAACCGTAATAATTCCAGGAATTTGTTTATCATGTCATCCATAGTCATTTGATCATGCCATCCATAGTCATTTGACCAAGTCGTAGCTCATAAAACTCTTTGGTATTTATTTCATAGTAACTTTCTAATAAATATTATTTCTTGAAATATGACCACTCCATCTATTTTTCCTTTAATCCCTTGGCCAACTTGAGGTCCTGCCACCATATACTTGCCTTTCCTTTCAGGTTATAAATGGCCATTCTAACCTTCATGTTGTTGGAATAATTGTAAATTTGGAAATACTTTTTTATGTCCAATAACCATGCTTCAACCTCCTCCCCTGTCCTGGATTCTCCGTCGAAGGTGGACGGTTTGATTTTCTTAAATTCACCTTCCAGGTGGTCCAACTATTTCCACTTTCTTCCATTGGTTGTTTTATTTTCTACTGATGGTGTGCCTTCGGAAGAACTGTTCTCATTTTCTGCTTCAACACCAGAATTTTTGGAGGCTCTTTTGTTAACCTCTTCTTCCTCGTTATTGTATTTTTGGCTCTTCTTTGTTACTATTCTACGCATCAGTACTTCAATTATTTCCTGTTGGTATTCTTGTGCCTTTTTCAGTTTCTCATTGTCTTCCTTGAAAACTTGCAGTTCCATGAAAAGGTTCCTCATTGTTTCCAGAACCTAGGTAGTTGAACTTCCTTCACTATTCTGCCTAGGTTCTTTAGTAGGACCTTTCTTGGGATACTCCTCAAGTCTAATCTCCTCTTCATTCTGTGTTGCCATTATCACCACATAAATAAATAAAAATTGTTTGTAACAATAAGCGTTTTGTTAGTTTTTCACTAAAAAAAAAGCATGTGCTAAGCAAACATTTTAGGCCCTGTTTAAGGTCTAAGTGTTGTAACATTTTCTCTGATACCATATGTAATGTACCCCAAAGTTTACAAATTAAAAAAAAAAAATCCAAGTGCATCAAAACTCCTTTACTCTGTTATACTTGATTGGTTTATAGTTATAATCAGCGTTATCGAAATGTGAAGTATTCTTATTCATAGTACAAGCGGCTAATAGTAAGGTAGTTAACCTTCTTGTGAAGCCATTCTTATGAAACTAATTCGGTACTTGTCAAAACAATTTGTCCTAACCGACAAGAGTTTAAAACTATCCATTAAAGAGGTGTAATTGGTGATTTCCATAATTTTATAGAAATTCTATCCTAACAAATTTCCACTTTATCAATGGTTCCAGGTAAGTGTTTCTTTCTATAATTTTTACCATTTAACAAGGCTACACTTTCCAGTTTATAACCTATATGAGAATACTTTTCTATACACTAATCCCATACATTAAGTTCCTTATGGAATTCTTAAAGAATACTTATCTAAGTGTTTCTAGAAAAAATCATGGAACCTACAAACCTTACCTTATAACAATATAGAGTATAATCATAAGTGTAATTCATATGTTGTATCGCAAGTATATCCACACAAGGCCTCTTATATCCTTGAGGTCATATATGCATGTAATCCCTTATAAATATATATATACTACACTAGGTCCTTCATTCTAAATTCTTATGTCCATGTATTTAGGCCCACTTAAATTATTCCACCACTACTATACATGTATTATAGCGTACTACAACACAATGGTCATGTTTAGTATAACCTCATTAACTTTATCATAGTGGTTGTATGAATTTAGTGCCCGACAGATGTAACGAGAGGGTTTGCGCTTTCATACAAGGTTTAATGTTTTAAGGGTGATAACTCATTAGGCATGTCGGGCCATCACTCTAGCCTAGCCATATTCTTGATTCACCCTAGCAATGCACTATTCAAAAATGGAAACCCACCCGATTTTTTGACAAGGATTAGCATTAACGACGTTATGGAGGTTGGTTGAATGAAAACTTAAGTCTTGTCTGTAACCACCATTAAACCCTCTGGTCGAAAGTTATGAGGTTCCTGCAACGTACTGGTAAATAGGTTTCTGTGTCGAATGGAAATGAGCCATGGGAATTTATTCACATGGCCAGAGTACCCAAGACATCCTCTCACCATTACTCTACCATACGAGGGTTTTCTGGGTAAACAAATCTCTTTTCCTTTGGCTCTATGCATTTGTAACAAAATGTGCCCAACGTTAAACTCTGTAACATTATGTGTGTGTATAACTGGATGTATGGAGGTTCTTACTCAGCCTAAAGAAAGAAGAGGCTACACGACCATTTGTTTTTCCCCTTTATTTGGTAAGTCCACACCTGACTCAACACTTAACTATTTGTAGTAATGTGAAAGTTTCATAAAGGTTTAGATGTATTAGAGTCTGTCTTTGTGACTACTTTGTTTTATGGCTTTTGAGTTGAGGACCTACCTTCACTATTCTCAATCTATGTAGGTAACTCCAACCACTCTCTGTGTAAAAATTTAGTTCAACTTTTGTGGCAGTTTCAAACCTATCACTTCCCCGAGACCAACCCACCGCTACTCATAAATTTGAAAAAACTTGTAAATAAATTTTTACACGACAATTCAGGTTCTATTGAAAAAGTAATACTCTCGTATGTAATATTTAGGGTTCTGTCGACAAGAAACTATCATCATACTTCTCAAATGCGGAAACTCTCTTGGTTGAAACCTACTCGGGTCTCCTACAGTGACCTTAACATTTCATAAATAAAACATCCTGGTGAGTAACTGTGTATCATTGTTCTCTATATTTTATGTTAAATTTATCTTTTACATTTTTCAGAGCTCGTCGATAGACCGGGACCTCAATTCCTCTCTCTGTCGCTTAAACTGGCATTTTAATATTCCTGTTTAATTAGGTAAAGAGCCTTCGAGCTAAAGGTTCTTGAAAGGGTTACGCACCCGAATTTTTTGTGGTTTATTACCTTCCCAAAATTAATGTTGTAAGGTAGTAACCAATTCCCCCTATGTTGGCGATAAGGTTTCCTTGCTATTGTTACAAAATTTCAATACTAAATCTATTTATCCCTACTTGTACTGGTACATGGATTATGATAGCCATATTGTTCCATTGTGCGTAAACATTTCAAAACCTAGCTTAATTAAAGTAATTATTTCAAGCTCCCTAATTCTATTCTTTTGAGTTTGATAACATGTATATTTACAATTTCCTCAGCGTAAATAGAATAGTAATAGGCATATCAAAGTGACAATAAATGCCTATGCGCGACATACACAACACTATGGAAACTATCTCTAGTTTATCAACTCTTAGATGTTGTCTAGAAAATATTTTACTTCTTCAGCACAATGAAAGGCAAAATAAGTATCCTAAACTTCGTTCTTGACTGTGTTTCTTTATCATCAAGGTTTAGATAATTTATGATATTGGTAACTCGCAACACTATCTGTCATCCGAATTTGGGAAATTCTGTGAGACATGTTTTATACTGTGTAAATATTTATTGTTCTGGTTATGCAATAATTTACACGTTTAACAATGTACTATCTACTTGTTACATTATGCACAATCAGTTAATTTGTTCGGTTACAAATCTAATTATGGGACCCTTGTTTCCATTGTAAGGGTACCTACCAGTCATTTCAAGGTTCACTCCTCGCCTTGGGGCTATGGATAGTTTTCTCAGCACCATCGATGGAAGAAAAAACACCCCACGCCAAACTGACGCTAAGTATTAACCTGGTGTTGATTATTTAGTATTGAATTTCCTAGATTCTTTCCTGAACATTGCTTTATATTCCATATTTAATTTTGTCTATTTGGTTCATAGTATTGTTACTAAATACTCTGATCTTCCTCTTGCATGATTTAATCGTTTGAGGAAGGATATCTGAGATCGCCTCACTCGAAAGGTATTCGAGTTCCAGATCTCGGCATCTGACTTTACTTTTTAGGTTCTGTTTGTTTAGTGGTACAGGGTTCCATATATAAATGGTTCACTTATATTTAATTCCTTAATGGAAGAAACAAAATGAAAAGGGAAACCCTATATTGTAGATGAATTCCACGATTTCCAGTTTATGATAGCATATATTGCGTGAAAGGTTAAAAATCTTTTTTGCTTTGATTCTCCTATGTAACAATTGGCAAGTATTACATGTATATCACTGTAAATTTGCTTCTAGTTTTACTATAATGAAAAGGACTATAAATTTTTACTCCTTTGACATAGTCGGATTTAAGGAAGTTAAAGGAAAACTCATGTGAATTTGGGACGTCTATAAAATCTTTTTGTTTAAAATTCCTTAGATGTTTATACAGCTCTGCATATTTAAACCTGAAGCAATATATATACATATTTTTGTATCTTGTATTCACTTCCAGCATTTCATTTAGCATTCTCGATAGTCCAATGTTCCTTCAGTTGAATATTTGTATGTATGTATCCACATGCCTAGCAAGGGTTATAATTAACCCAGTAATAATTCTATTTTATTTAACTTAGATGCATATCCTATATACATATAATCGTACAAAACTCAACTTCATTAATAGATAATACACACAACAACTTTCTTAACTTTACTCCATGAATAAAATCAAAACTGTAAGGCTTATTCTACAATTCAATTCTTTCTACTAGCTCTAAATCGATAAAATATTTCATCAAGGAATAGGTAGATGTACATATGTGAACAAAGTGTTGGGACAACAAATGGAACAACCAATTTCCACCCAACCATAGAACATAACAACCAGTCTACTTGTTTCGTTCAGTCCCTAGCCTGACCATGAATCCAAGAGGGTGAACTCCAAAGCTCTACTTTCACTATAGTCCTCTCTCAGATCAAAAATTATTCTCACCTCACACTCTGAAATAGTGCTCATAATAGTAAGTGATATCATTTTCCCCGGTATACTAGGCAACATCCTCCCTCCTCACATATGCTTCATATGCAAAAACATCTTGTTCCTAGGTATTTCCCCCCTTTGGGAATTTTTGCACTTTACAAATCCCTTATTTTCATAGGCTTCCCATGGCCAAATTCCTCATTTTCCACTTGTAAAATTCATCCATGAGGTAGTTCAAGCCTGTTCCCCACTCATGGAGTCGTGGTCACCTGATTTGAACATGGCTTTTCCATTTTTCCTTCAGCAATTAATATAAAATATTTGTCTTTTACAAGTGTCATAGTCAAAGAGTTGGTTGGTAAAATCAACTCTTTTCCCAATAGTCACAATAATTAATTACAATTAATAAATTCCAAATTCAGAATTTCCATGAATGGCAATGATTTTCCAAATATGAATTTTTCAAAAACGGAAATAAATTCCTAAGTGCATAGAGCCTTTAATAATAATTTATTTTTGGGGATATTACATCCTCTCCCCCTTTAGTACAACACTATCCTCAGTGTTCGTCCCTTTCTCGGAATAGGGTTGGATAATATTTCTGAAAATATTCCTCCAATTCCCAAGTGGCCTCCTCCGGACTAAAGTGCTTCCATTGCACTTTTACCTGGGCAACGACTCTGTTCCATAGTATTGTTTCTCTCCTCTCCAAAATGCATAGAGGTTCATCTTGGAACTCGCCTTCTGGATCCACCTGCACCATGTTCCAATCAATCATGTGAGTAGGATCATGAACATATTTTTTTAACAAAAAAACATGAAATGCACTATGAACTTTCAAATTTGTAGGAAGTGAAAGTTGATATTCCATGGGTCCAATTCGATCTAGGATCTCGAAGGCGCCTCAAAACGTAGGAGCCAATTTTGCACAATTTCCTAGTTTTAATTAACTTCTTCTTGCTTTGACTTTTAAATAAATATGATCTCCCACTTGAAATTCCTGGTGTCTTCTTTTCAGATCTGCGTAGATTTTTTGTCTATCTCATGCTTCCTTTAAATTATGTTGTACTTTTCTTACCATTTTCTCCATTTTCTGGAGCATTTTTGGTCCCACCATGAGCCTATCAACTGGTTTATCCCATCTAATCAAAGTTGTACACTTCATGTCGTACAATACTTTGAAGGGGCTCATCTTAGCGGATGATTGATAATCGTTATTGTACGCAAATTCTACTAAGTGTAGGTATTCCTCCCACTTAGTTGGTTTTGTCCTTATGTACATTCATAGCATATATTCAATGATCTAGTTCACTTGTTTAGTCTGCTCATCTGTTTGTGGATGGTATCTTGTGCTGAAATTCAAGTTAGTATTCAACCCTACAAACAATTATTTCAAAAACATAGATGTAAATTTGACGTCTCTATCCGAAATCACCATTTTAGGAATACCATGCAGTCTAAAAATTTACTTCATAAATATTTTAGCGATGTTAATAAATTTATAAGTAGATTTCATAGGAATAAAATGTGCAGAGTTGCTAAGATTATCAATTACTACCATAATATAATCATTTTATTTTTTATTTTTAGGGAAACCTATAATAAATTCCAGTGATATAGTCTCCCATTTCCATTTCGGTACAGGTACAGGCTGCAACAAGATAACTGGGTCATGGTGTTCAGCCTTCACTTATTGACATTATACGAACTTAGACACGTATTATGTTGTCTCGCCTTTCATATTAGGCCAATAAAACAACTTCCTCAATGTTGTTACCATTTTCTGGTATCCCAAATGACTAGAATCTAACTTCTTGTGTACTTTGTCCAAAACTGTTAGTTTTAATTCAGCAAAATCTAGTATGTACAACCTATTTTTGAATCTCAGTAGACCATTTCTTTCCAAAATTAGATCTGTTATGTCCAGAGTTTATGCATTATTTTGTAAATATTCCACTGTTTTAATGTATTTATAATCATTATTACTTGCAGCCTTTATCCTTTGCTCAATGTCGCTTTCTTCCCTGCTAATGTTTATCTTAAACATCCCATGAATTCTTCTACTTAAGGCATCTTCCACTTTGTTTTTCTTACCCTTGATGTGTCTTACCTCGAAATCGAATTCACTCATGAAGGAGAGCCATCTTTCTTGCCTTGCATTAAGGTTTGGTTGACTAAACACAAATTTCACACAACTGTTATCAATTAGCAATAGAAATTTTCTTCCCATTATACAGTGTCACCACATTTTTAACGCATGGATTACAGCTACTAATTCCAAGTCATGAGTGATCTAGTTTCATTCACCCTCTTTTAGTTTTCGTGACTCATAACAAATAGTGTGTCCTTATTGAGTTAGGAAGCCTCCCAAACCTTCTTTTCTCGCATCCACGCAAACTGCAAAGTCTTTATTTGGGTTTTCTACCCTTAAAATGGGTGTGGTTGTTAATAGTTCTTTTAACTTATTAAAAATTGTCTTGACATTTCTGCGACCAAATAAACATAGTTCCCTTTTTCTGTGGGGATATTATAGGGTATGCAATCTTAGAGAATCCCTCTATAAATATGTGATAGTACCCGATGATTCCCATGAATGAATGGATGTCCGCTACATCCTTTGGGATATTCCATTCCATGATGGCTCTTATATTCTCTGGGTCGACTCCAATACCTTGTTTAGATATTACATGTCGTAGGTACTGTATTTTCTTTTGATAAAAGTCACATTTTTCAAATTTTGCATACAGCTTGTGTTTTCTTAATGTTTGCAGTACTATCCTTAGATGTTCTTGATGTTCTTCTTATGTTTTTGAATACACTAGGATATTGTCAATAAATACCAAAACAAACTTATCCAGATACTGAATAAAAATGTTGTTCATTAAACACATAAACGTTGTTGGTGCATTAGTGAGACCAAACGATATAACAACAAATTCATAATGTCCATATCTCATTTTGAATGTTGTTTTATTTATGTATTCATCCATTATTATGACCTAGTGATAACGAGATCTTAAATCCAATTTAGAAAAAATATTTTCCCCTCCCACTTGGTCAAACAGATCATTGATTCTAGGTAGGGGGTATTTTTTCTTAACATTCATTTTGTTTAACTCTCTGTAATCTATGCATAATATTACATTTTTGTCTTTCTTTTTAACAAAAACAATTGGTTCTCCCCACAGTGATATACTTTCTCTGATGTAATCCTTGTCCAACAATCCTTGTAGTTGAATTTTTAACTCTGTTAATTCCGGTAAACTCATTTTGTAGGGTGCCTTACATATAGGGGCTGATCCAAGGAGTATATAGATAGAGAATTCTATCTCTCTTATTGGGGGTTGTTCAAGTATTTTGTCTACAAACAAATATCTAAATTCATGTAAGACGACGAGATCTTATGGGCTAGGTTTATTTTCTTTTTCCAATAGATTTGTCACTTGGATAGCATAAATCTGACAACCTTTACTCATGCACTTTTTAAACTACATTGTTCAAATCTACCTAACTGAGACTGGTTTTCATTTGTCTTGTACTGTCCTAACAGTGTTGTTTTCGTCTTTGTAAGTGAGTGATTTTTCATAACAATCCATAATTTCTTTATGCCTCTCTAACCAGCCCATTCCAATAATTATATCGTAAGACCCTAATGGTAGAATATTCAGATTTATCTTTGTGTTTTGACCATCTAAACTGAACTCACAATCAGAAATGAATTATGTTACTTTTCTTTATGTTCCTATTGCTAGTTGTACTAGCCAAGACTTTCTATGCCTTACTTTCTTAATTTTATTGTAATCCACTACACGAGGAGCAACATAACTCAAAGTAGCTCCTGGATCAATTAAAATAGAAACACAATTATTATTAACTTTACCTTCAACTTCCACTACAGTGGATTGGTGATCATCTTGTTTCCCATCCATGAATGCATTGATCCTGTGTACACTTTTTCCCACATCTCCCACTATAAAGGCCTCTTGCAAGTTGTGAACTATGGTCCTTGATGCAAAAGTTAGACATGGACAGTTTCTCCTTAAGTGAGGTTCTCCACATTCCCATGATTTTAACGGTTCTCTGGGGTTGTCCCCAAACTTCTTGGCTCCCAAATTAACTGGTCTCCCTCCCCCTTGGGTGTTCTGGTTATTGGAATGGAAATATTTCCTTGGGAAATTCTTTGTTGCATTCCAAAAAAGGGTTGGTTTATAACCCTTCTTCTGTTGGTTCATTATGTCGTGTTTCTTGTCTTTCCAAGCCTTGGAAAGTTCTGACCGTTCTTTGTATTGATCGTAACACATTCAGGCCTTTCTAAAAACTACGCCTAAGATATTGGGGTTGTCGAACTCGATTTTGTCCTTATAGGATTGTGGTAAGCAACTTAGGAACCACTAGATTTTACTTTGTCTTCTTGGAATTTGTTTATTAGATAATCCATAGTCATTTGACCGAGTCATAGCTCATAAAACTATTTGGTCTTTCTTTCATAGTAAAGTTCTGATAAATATTGTTTCTTAAAGTATTTCTTGAAATCCGACCACTCCATCTATTTTTCCTTTAATCCCTTGGGAAACTTGAGGTCCTGCCACCATAAACTTGCCTTTTCTTTCAGGTTATAAATGGCCATTCTGACCTTCATGTTGCTGGAATAATTATAAATCTGGAAATAATTTTTTATTTCCAATAACCATGCTTCAACCTCCTCCATTTTCCTAGATTCTTCGTCGAAGGTGGATGGTTTGATTTTCTTAATTTCACCTTCCAGGTGGTCCACTTGTTTCCTCTTTCTTCCAGTGGTTGTTTTATTTTATGTTGATGGTGTGCCTTCAGAAGAATTGTTCTCATTTTCTGCTTCAGGACCAGAATTTTTGGAGGCTTTTTTTCTCACCTCTTCTTCCTCGTTATTGTCTTTTAGGCTCTTCTTTGTTACTATGCTATGAAACAGTGCTTCATTTTTTTCCTGCTGGTCTTCTTGTGCCTTTTTCAGTTTCTCATTGTCTGCCTTAAAAAATTGCAGTTCCATGATAAGGTTCTTCATTGTTTCAAGAACATGGGTAGCTGAACTTCCTTCATTGTTCCTCCTAGGTTCCTTAGTAGGTCCTTTCTCGGGATTCTCCTCAAGTCTAATGTCCTCTTCATTCTATGTTGCCATTATCACCACAAAAATAAAAATAAAATTGTTTGTAATAGTAAGTGTTTTGTTAGTTTTTCACTAAACATAAATCATGTGCTAAGAAAACATTTTTGGCCCAGTTTAAGGTCCAAGTGTGGTAACCTTTACTCTGTTATACTTTATTGGTTTATAATTTTAATCGTCGCTATCGAAATGCGAAGTATATTGATTCATAGTACAATCGACTAATAATAAGGTAGTTAACCTTCTCATGAT
>ML795326.1:192597-203787 GCA_009831015.1 Picea engelmannii
TTTTTCAATCGATATGTAATATTGCATTGTCCTCATTTAAGGTAAATTTTCTATGTATCCAAATGTCACGCAGGATGTAGACATTTTTTCCTTTTTCTGTAGGTATGCTTCATATGAAAATTATGCTAACTTCGGAAGCACATCTTGTAACAAAGGTTGTCTAATTGTACAATGCACGTTTTTGTTTCCCACGGTTCGGATGGCAGCATTGAGGCAATGTATATATATGTATGGACATTTTTTACTGCATCGCAGACAATCAATCGTATCATCTCATATTAAAGTAGAAGTAGAAGAAGGAGAGTTTCATTTCGTACATACAGGCTCAAAGGGGTTCGAGTACGCATTCCCTACAACCAAACCACATTCAACCTAGAAACATGAGCATAACAGTTAATATATTGAACAATATAGTATACAACTGCACCAAAAAAAAAAAAACTCCAAAAATTTGGTGAAGGCTATTTGTATGAGAAAAGAGAGGATGAATCTGTAGATGTATACGCACAACAGTTGTAGAGCTAGTTAGTTTCTCGAGATCCTATACTATTTCTGCTCGCAATTTTGTTACAAATGTTTCTTGGGTTTTGCAAAAGATCATTTCTTCAACATCTCTTTTCTTTGTTATATTTTTGAAGAGCATAAGTGGAAATTGCACTTTATGCAATTGTTGTTCCATTGACGAAAACAAATTTGAATAGGTATCGAACAATTGCAGCTGCAACATGGAACAGTGTTATATTTGTGTAACTTAACCTAGATACATGGACATGTTAAAGTAAAGGACAAAACTGGATATCGAGAACGGTACCATTTCCTTGTCGTTGTCTGGCTCTCCATATTTTATATGGAGAATGTGTTGCGAGCCAAGTTTTCTCACGAGTGTGAGATCTTTGCCAATGGTTTCGATTGGGTAAATGTCGTTGCTCTGTGCAAGTTGGTTGATAGTTGCATTTGGGATGAAACAATATTATGAACAAATAGCGGAAATTTTTTCCACAATATTTGTTTCATTGAGCGATATAATCCAATCACAATAACCACGGTCATATACCATTTTGGGCAATATATTAAAATTTGTAATGGATATCCCATTACCTGGAAATATCTTTACTGCATGTTTCTAGACAAGTTGTGTAGGAATAGTCAGTGTGAGTGTCATCAAGGCCTCCTTGTCTATCATGTTAGCACACATAATGGATCTAGTTTTGTTTTCCTTGTCAAAGTAGGTGTTATAGACGACCATTATGTCCCCGATGAACACTTTTCTAGTTCGGCGGTTGTTCAAGCCCTCTATTGATAGTATTTTGTGTGTTACAAGTTTAGACCTGGTGACAATTTTTTAACAAGAAAAGTAATGTGAATGGTAGTGTGCATTATTTTTTTGTTTTCTTTTTTTTCTTGGTATAAATGTACAAGTAGACGCACAGCTTGGATGAACTATGGAGCCAGAGTTTTGCAACTAGACCTCTTAGTCTGTGGAACCTGTGATATGTTTGACATCTCGCTTCCACTTGTTGATACTTCTTGTGAACTGTAGAGTATGTGTTGTATATGACAGCAAATATTCACAATGCCATAGATGAATAAATAGCTGAGGATATTTGTTAGGTAATAATATGAGGAAGATAATGTATGCATATTTACCTTTGGCCTTGTCGGTTTGTTGATGTTTGGGATGATTCACTGCTCATGGCCATGTCACTAGTCCAACGTTTTTTTATGCAAGCATGTGTAGATGAAGATCAGAAGGACTAAAAAAGAATATGCATTGTATATTGTACATAATTTTTCATGTCACATGCAGGGTTGAAGGAGATGGAATATGAAATAGGGTGTCAAGGGATACTCAGGAAACATGAGGACTCGAGGGTCAAATTGTATGCCTCGGATTTTTTGACTGAAAAAATGTGTAATAGTAAATAGGGAGTGATGGCAGGGTACGACGACCAATTTGTATATCGCGGAACCTTTGAAGCCAGAGGCACAATCTTGAACCCGTCAACCTGACACCCATAATCGACAAAGTGGGTAAGAATGGAATAAAGTAGAATCATGCCCATAAATGTGAACCCGTGAGTCCGCCAAACCACGCACCAAGGCATTTTCGAAAAGATGACTGAGCAGAGCAATCAAAAAGAAAAATGGATAATAGAAAATGGAAAAATTAGAAATGGGGAGGGCACAAAGGCCCATTGTTTCCAAATCATCGTTTTCTATTCCAATATTATATGCCCCCACCCGTTTTGTATGTTTAATTTACTAGCACAGTTGGTATACCTTTTCGAAGATTGTACCACAGACCCATCTGTTGTCGCATATAATAATTCATCTTCCTTTCCAACCAATCTATTTCTTTCAAAGTAGCAATACCGAACATACTGTGGACATGAAGGAAAGTTAGTATGCAGAAAGACATGTAAAAGAAATAAATACACTTCTATTTATTTCAATGTAGAAACAAAGAGAATACGATTCACATGGGAATAAGCAGAAAGATACGTAGTATATACATACAGTTAAAAAGGTGCAAAGAAGTAGAACAAGTGGAACAAATACACAGACAATAAATGAAATACTAAACACTGGAATATGAAATAAGAGTACAGGTATGCACCTTTGTAACTCCTCATCTACATTCGCGCCAAAGAGTCCATCATCCTCTCCAGCCACTTTGTTTCTTTAAATGTAGCAATGCAGGAAAAATACAATGGATATGAAGGAAGTTAGTATTTAGGAAGACATGCAATGAAGATAAGTTATTATGTAGGAAGGTATGCAATATCTACATACAATAAACTAGGTGAACACATATACAGACAATAAATGAAATACAAAACAACTGAATATGAAATAATAGTAAAAGAATGTACCTTTGTATCTCCTCTTCCACCGCTGCAATTAAGACTCCTTCGTTTTCTAGAGCTATTATGTTTGTTTGTATGTGGGAATGCACAAAATACAATGAACATGAATGCAAGTTGGTATGTAGTGGAAAACAAGTAATATGTACATACAATAAATGAGAATCAACGAATAGAATAAAAGATAGTTAGAAACATGAACCTTTGCTTGTCTCCATCCATGGTTGTAAATATATAAAGTTTTTTCCTGCCCAAAATATATTACAATCCACAAAATATTAAGAAATTGCATCGCCATAGCTAAATGATTTTGGTTTTCCATGGCAAAGTACCGAGATATGCTTCAAGACATGGAAATATAATTTTGCAGTATCTTTGGTGTACATATCATATCTCAAGTACAAGACAAATTGTATCGTGGTCACACCAATCTGTGTATAGGATAAAGAAGTTGTATTGTGTTATGGGCACATTTCACCATATATGGTTAATAAGTGTGTTTTGCACATGTTTTATTTTAACAAAAAGACAACAGATATTGCAATTGCACATGTAGTCGTCCAATTATTTATTATGCCACTACATTGTATCATGTCAACATCGAAGTATCAGCAAAATTTTACATCAGAATAGGCAGGCACGGAACAAGTGCCAGATCTCAACTTCGCCACACACAGCAAACAACACAATCGCAGGTCCACTGATGGGTGCAGGACCTGAACACCGCAAAGCACCAAAAAAAACAAAACAGCTCCAGCTACGGACGTAGGACCCCAACCCTGCAAAGACGAAGTAAAGAAAGGAAAACAACAAGCACCAAACTAGTGAGAAAGCATGAATAGGCCTAGTTGTAGCCCCAGGGCCCCAAACTCATAAGCTTGATCCAAACAACAACAACCATCAATCGAAGAACCAACGAACCAGCGAACAAGAAACAACCACCAAACCAATAAACAACATATGTATCTCCAACGATTATCAAACTAAAGTCGAAGCACAGAAGGAACCATAAACATATGATGAGCATGGCAATAGAAATAAGCAAACATTCTTACTTGCAAACTACAAACAATGAAAAAACAAAGAAGGAATAGAAAATGAAATTATGACATCGAAACTTACTCCAAAACAATGAATGATAGAAGCGCGGGTAGAATTGTGGGTGCACCACCTGGACCCCACAAAGTAAAAAAAAAAAACAAATCCAACTGCGAATGCAGGACCCCAACCTTGCAAAGTTGAACCAAACAACAATAAGCAACAACCGACGAACCAGTGAATAAGAAGAAACCATTGAACCAGTGAACAATGTATGTAGCTTCAACAATGACGAAATTGCATTCCAAGCCTAGAAGAAGTATGAAACATATGATGCTTATTCAATTGGCGGTGGACAACAATATTGTCCAAATTCACTGCAACATTGTATGGAAAATTTTAAGGAAAAAGATACTCTGAGCATCCTATTTAGGTAAAAATTTAAGGTTGTCAAGATGTCCAAGGGCCTCGCGATATGCAAACATTTAGGTTGTCAGGCCTGTTTCAGGACCTCATGCCATGTAAACATTTAAGTTGTCAGGCATATTCAAGAACCTCAAAAAAAGAGTCAATGATCTAAACCTTCGATATGAAAACATTTCAATACAAATACAAAGGACTAATAATAATAGGACAAATACATTAATAAAAAAAACAACGTCCATGCTCAGAACTTCCTGGGTGGATATACTTCTTTCTTTCATGGATAGGTCATTCAACCCTTCTTGCATTCTTTCAATCTTGCTCGCTAATTCTCTTGCTTTCTATTTCTTCGACTGATCTTATCGTTCTTCTATCAGTCGGTCTATTTTTCTAGCTATGAAATCCCTTAGTTCTTGCTTTTTATTTTCAGTAGCTTCTTCCTCTGATTTCCTTCTACTCGAATCCTTCTTGATCCAAGTCTTTCGTAACACAAAATTAATATTAAACACAAAATTAATATTAAAATCATGCAAATTAATAATATATTTAATTTAAGTGATTGATGAAACTATATAATTGATGAATTAAGGAAGACGTTTTAAATTACAATGTAAGTTCTATACACATTTGAAATTCGTACACATTATTTTATTAAATATTAAACTTTATTATATATTAAATTAAAAAACTAAAATTTAATATATAATATATAATAGATATATTAAATTTGGATTATTATATTATTTTTATTTATTTATATTAAATTATTTAGATTTATAATTTGAAATTAAAAAACCATAAAAATTATTTAATTAATATATTAAATTTAGATTATAATATTATTTTTATTTATCTATATTATTATTCATATTTATAATTTTAAATTAAAAAACTAAAAAAAATATTGAAATTGATATTAATAAAATTATGAAAGCTAGAATATTAAATATAAAATATGTTATTATTACATTTGAAAATATTTATTTAAATTTAAAATATATAATAAATCTTACTTATGATCTTATAAATATGATCACTAATTTTAACTTTTATTATTCATATTTATAATTTTAAATTAAAAAACTAAAAAAAATATTGAAATTGATATTAATAAAATTATGAAAGCTAGAATATTAAATATAAAATATGTTATTATTACATTTGAAAATATTTATTTAAATTTAAAATATATAATAAATCATAATATAATAAATCTTACTTATGATCTTATAAATATTATCACTAATTTTAACTTTGAAAAGTTGATTTTTTTTTTTATAAATTCACGAAAAAAAAATATATTAATTTATCATGATATCATACATACAAAAGTGCCGTGCCACTAAAGAAACTAGACCAACCGAAAAGAGCATTGGTTATTCCACTGCGCTTCTTTCATTTTTTTCTCTATGAGAGTCTGCCAACTATACTAAGATTATTCATGACGAGGGAAGGCTAAGAGGAGATCTAGGTACAAGAAGTTATAGTCATTGAAGTTGAAATCAGGGTGAGTGAGCTGTCGAGGAGATTCTTCATGCAGGAGAACGTTCGTTCCATAGGAGCCCACCTGCCCCAGCATACTTACAGTCTCGGGTTCGGGTTCAGGGCCTAATGCTAATCTTTGGTTGAAATCAATAGTCGGCAAACCATCCATGGGTTCGGGTTCAGGGCCTAATGCCCAGCGTTGTCCTTTGTCCCAATTCAATGGCAGATGAACAATCCTCGGGGGTTGGATCCTCCAGCGTTCGCATCCCCAACACCCCATACTTGAATTATTACTAATTTTAAATTTATAAATTTTGAAAAATTAATTAAAACATCTTTTAATGATTAAAAGTATTCCATATTTATATGATTTGACAGTTTGAATTAATTAAAAAAACAAAGATAGAATAATAAATTAATTCATTTTCTTTTAAATAGAGCCTAATTTTCTTTGTATCTAATTCATAAATAGAGCCATTAAGTTGAAGAAGATTTTTTGCATTTGGGTATGGTTATAAACCAGATTTTACCTAAACCTGCCACAAATCAAAATCACAGTAATACAAAGCCATATGTCATATTAAACCACTAAACTTGAAGAAATCCACACAGTTAAACCACATATTCAAGCTCAAAAAAAAATCATCATAATACAAAGTTTTAAGACACACTAAACTTGAAAAAATCCACATAGTAAAATCACACATTCAAGTTTGAAGACATACCTCACAGAAGTTGGTATTTTTTGTTTACATCAAAAAAGCTTGAAGACAAATCGCCATAATACAATGTAATACAATGTAGTAAGACATACTAAACTTGAAAAAATACATAGAGTAAAATCACACTTTCAAGCTTGAAAACATACCTCACACAAATTGGTATTTTTTGTTTACATCAAAGTTTGTCCATAAATTCAATCTATCACCTCTATTAAAAAGGAAATCAGCAATACACTAAAGTCACAATGAGAGAACTCATCATTACTTGGGAATTAAGTTATTTCATTTAAATAATTACACTATCAACAGGGGCAGACCCAAGGTTCAACACTTCAACAACGCACCAACAAAACCCTAACTACCGGCCCTTTCAGCAACACTTGTGAAGCAGGCGAAGTCTCACCCAAGGTAGAGGCAAGGGGGGGTTACAGGACTCAGGCATCTATAACCAAGGTGGGACACAGATCTGTGAAAGCAACATTTCGTAGAGAATTCTATTAACACTACAAGATGATATTCATTAACTCATTAGCCTCATTTAACATCGCAGAACAAACCCTAAGATAGATCGGCGCAGTAATAGTAAATATTAAGTACTTCAACCACTTAGCACATAACAATGAGTTAGATCTAATATCCATTCATCACCAATAAGCAATAAGCATCAATAGATCTACCTAACATACATAATATGCAAAATACTGAGCATATTCATAACATAAGAAACACAACATAAGCACACCAAAGACATAATATATACGTGGTTCACCCAAGTGTGTGGCTACGTCCACCAACTTCATCGTCTTCTTTATTATTCTTCTAAATCTCTTACATTCATCTGCTCCTGTGCACTAATCCACAGAGCCCAAGCTTTGCAGAGGACAGGAGATTTACACACTAAGCGTCAAATCCTCCTTCCCAAAACTAGATCGCAGCACAAAGCTCGATTCTCTATCAAGCACAGAGCCTTACATACACATTTTGTTGCACTAAACAAACCAAAACTACTTGCAAGCTATTCCCCTTTCTACATTACATTCTTACTTATTTATACTTTTTCAAACCCTTACAAAAATGACTAAACATGGGTAACCCCATGGACTGACATCCCATAACCCATTATAAATACCCTAAGTAACCCCTTGTTGGGTCCACGAGTTTGCAAACCAAGTGAGATCTGTGATCTCAACTCTTCCATAGTGCTCCATCTTCGATCGTCGCGTCGAAGTCCAAAAGGTGGTCCAAACCTGACCGAGGTTTCCTCAAAACTTGCTCGAGGGCCAACAGGCCCCCAAGACTCACCTCTAGCTCGTCCCGTGTCACTCAGGCCTGGGCAATGTCTCTTCACAAGCCTCAAGATTCACTCGAGCTGCCTCAACTTGTTGTTTGTCCTGAGCCTCCTTCTCAACGAGCTCCTGGATTGTCTGCGTTGTAACGAGCCCTTCCAGGCATTGTTCCACCGATGCAACCACTTCATCTAGTTGCGAGCCTTGTCCTTCAATTTCTTCAAACACATTGCAGGCTTCGTCATTCACTAGTTGTAGCTTTTGCGTGACTTCCATTACTCTGCTCCGGATGGTAGTAATCTGTTGTTGGACTACGCATTGTTCTTATGATATTTCCATTCTCTCGACTGCAGTGAGCAACTTCATATGTGCCTGCATGGTGAATGCCTTTTGCTGCACCTCATGTAGCTGTGTTTCCAACTTCCTTAGCTCTAGATATTCTGCGAGGTGTTCATAAGTCAGTGCACTTATATCATTCAACTGTTTACACTCTGAGGCGAGGGCCTTGTTCCTTATTATTGCGTTCTTGGCGGCTTACTCCCTCTTGTCGTGCACTTCTTGTGGGGTGCTCGGCACTTCTTGGATCTCTAAATCTGTTATCCTCGCTTGAAGTTGTTGGATGACCTCAGTGATCTTTGCCACTTGAACCTCGACTGACTCATGTTCCACCTGTGCCAAACCTAGCATAGAGCAAAGTTCTTTATTCATCACTTCTTTGACTATAGTCTTCTTTGTGAGAAGCTGGTCCTTTTCTCTCTATATCTTCACTTTGTCCTCCTCAATCATCGCCCGAAACTCATCTTTCTCATTTTCATAGGCGGTTACGTAGAACCGCGCAACTCGTAGTTGCTCTAAGACTTCCTCTTTCTCTTGCTTCAAGGCTTCTGTAGCTTTCTCCTTTTCTTCTTGGACTTTCTGAAGACAAGCCTCTGTTGCATATGCTAATCTTCTCAATTGGATGGGCTCATCCCCCAATTTTTCAATCTGTGATGAAGAAGGTGCAATAGGTACTCTGCGGATCAATTGAATAGCTTTTTGTATTTCCTTTACTTCCTTCTTGACCTTTTCATACAGCTCTTCCTGCTTCGCTCCATATCTTTGCAAGAGATCTTCTGAAGCATCCTCCATGGCTCCGCGTAATAGACTGATGTCATATTCTGTGAAGTGGCTTCCATATGGGGCTTACTGGTGTGGGTCTTCTTTCGTGCCAAAGGTTTCTGCAGAGAAACCTTCATCTTCTGCGATGTTTCAGTAGGGGGATCATTCGGCGGTGTAGCTTCACCTTCGCCTTGATTTTCTCCTTCATCCCATCTTCCTCGTCCATTTACTTTGTCTCCTCCTCCCGACGAGCCATATCCCTTTTCTTCTGACGCGTTGTCCTCCTCATCAATCTCTATATTCTCAACTTCCTCCTTTTTCTTCTTCTTGTTTGAATTGGATTGTCTGGCATGCTTGACCCAGGTGACCAAGGGGCTTCCTATGATGTTGGGGTCGGAGAGTTCTTCATCATCGATCGGTATAAGGAACTCTTCCAAACATTCCTTCGTGATTTTCTCCATGTCTTCGTCTATCAATTTGTAATATGATTGCAACTCTTCCTTGCTCTCATCTCTGCACGCAGTGATATAAATAAAATGTTGATCTACGCGGAACTTTGCAAAAGGACGGTACTGGTGCAAGGTGCGCAGTGTCATGTGCAGAAATGATTCAATGGAAACCTTCAGTTGCTGATAATAGGCATGGAACAAAGCATTCGACTGCCATTGCTTTGACATGTCATTGGTGTACCACAAGGTAGCAAACCTAGCGGCCAACGGCTCCGATGGTTCTATCTCTGGGAAGGTGGCTCTTTCTGGCATTTTCCAAGCAACAAATGCAATCAACATAAGAAACCAACTGAAGTGGAACTCGTATCCCTGATCTTGATATTTGCGGAAGTTTTTCTCAAGTTTGTTGACGAGGTAACCTTCCCAATTCATCTACATTCCCTCCACGCATTTTCCTGCGAGGTTCACCACGAACTCGATGACCTGCGTGGGGCGATTCTTTCTTACGAACTTGCCAGCTATGAGTTGGAAAGAGAGGTGTGATGTGTCGTCCTAGATAGAGGATACCTTGTAGCCTCGCTTTCCTTTTTCAACTTCGCCATATGCCTTCCCTAGGTAAAATTGTTGAGGTTTGAAGCCCTTAATGCTTAATCCTGTAATCAAGTGAATCAGCATCAGATCCACATTAATCATTTGGTCAAGCCATATGTTTCCTCCATGGTAGCACAAAAATAGAAGTTTAACGCAAGCGTTAAACTCATGGTGTCAGCCAAAATGGTGAATCTTCATTACGTTGAGCATAGTGGACTGCACGAGTGATCCAGATTTATGTAGGAACAAAATGAAATACAGAAATGTACATAAACACAGAGATGCAGCGGAAATAAGACTCCATTTCATTAATAACAAATGACTGAAATATGCTTACAGACAGAATGGAAATAAACTAGCTAGGGTGCTGGTAGCTTATCTCTTAGAAGAGATGTGGCCGCTATTCACATCCGTGAGAAGATGATTACAATGAGGCTCTGAAGGCCCTTTTACAATAAACGGGAATGCCAAAATTCCTAGACATCCAAAAACCTAACCCTGGGAGATGAAGCACCAAAAGTCATGTGGGCCTCGTTTGGGTAAGTTGGTGCATCAACTTCCCGGGGTCGTAACTTTTGCATACGATATCCATTTTAGGCGTATGATAGCTTGTTGGAAAGATCTATCTGAGGCCTACAACACTTGGGAAAAATAGCATCATTAGATAATGTATTTTGAGAGAAAAATACCCGAAAAAACATCATTTAGGGCCTCAAAATGGCCTCGGAAGTTCAGGACCAGAAAAAACTGCTAAAAATAGTAAACTGTGTGAAAACTAAAAAACTGAAAGAAGCAATGGTGGGAGTCCAAGTGGAATAGGTGGGTGGCCACCAATATCCACCTGGATCATTCCTCCCCCCTTAGGAAGCAATGGTCCCCATTGCGTTGAGTTCCTCCATGAGATGAGGAAACTTCTACTGAACTTGGTCCCTGGTGAGCCATTTGCCTTGGTGAAGGAGTTGGCCTGCTTTGACAAATCGATATAGCGGTATTCTTTGTTTTTGGGTGTGTTTGATCTGTGTATCCATGATCTGATCAGTTCTGGCTTGTTCCATGCAGTCTAGATTTAACTCTGTTGGTGTGAGTTGTTATGCCATGTTGGATGTGTCTAGTAGAGGTGGAAAGTAGGGCCGAAGGCGGTCCACATTGAACACTGGGTGCAGACCAAGGAATGGTGGAATGATGAGCTCAAAGGCATTTTCCCCTACAGCCTTGGTGAGGGTGTACGACCCAT
>ML795326.1:217110-234070 GCA_009831015.1 Picea engelmannii
AGCATAACTTTACTCATAACCAATGTGATCCCTTTCTCTCTTTTCCAATTACTTTATAGGAGTTTCCCCCACTTGCACAATTAATCCGCTTATTAATTAAATAATTTAGAATTGTTCCCCCCATACACTTGTCACTCTTTCCCCAAGTTGCACAAGTAAATTACTCAATTTATTTTAATTAAAGTCAATTTCTCTCACCTTTCCTAAAAGCACTCTTTAAATCACTCAAAGTTGTATCTCTATTCCCCTTATTCCCGATTGATGCCTTACTAAATCTTTGTTGAGTTAAAATATGATTCTTCTCTAGTTAGACTAGTGTTAACTAGACTCTAGATTCATTTCTATGAGTACACATTATCTCATATTTGTTTCTTTCTTATTTTAAAAACTCTCTTTTAATATTTTCTTACACATATGTGTCTTAAATCAAAATCTTTACGATTACGTCATTTTACTTAATTCTTGAATTTATTTACCTCATTCCCCTTTTGATTTAGTCAATAATTTAGTTTTAGTCTTCTCACCTAACTTAGACTCAGGCTTAATTTTTTAATAGGTTTAGACTTTCACTTGGGATTTACAATTAATAATTTCAAGCCTTAGTTAATTAATTAAATCTGGCAATGATTAAAGATTTTACAAGGTTTGATTATTCGTTCAAGGTTTTCTAGGCCACCTACATTCATTGACTCAAGTTTTATTTTCGTGACGTACCCTTTAACATGCACTCTGTGCTCCAAGGGTGGCACTCGCACTTTGACTGGTTTTGGTAGTTTTTCAACCCCTGGAGTTAGCACTCCATTCGATCGACCTTGTGAGAGACTAAGGGCTTCTAAGGAATAAGGATCGCTCCTTATTGTGTGCCCCTTAGAAATATTCATGATCGACTGTCTTAGTCTTTCCTCACGGCATCGTGGACCTATAGAACTAGGTAATCGTTAACCTACAATTCGAGCCATAGAAAGAGTGCTAGTAGGCTGTGACAAGGACTCTGCCACACCTCTCCCTCAATATTTGGTCTATTTGCATGGCCCCTTTACTCATGTGAGTCATATTAGAAAGAAATCGTCATCCTGCTTCCATCAACGAAACATTGTCAATGATCCATATACAAAGTCATACTATAATACATCATATGTCACATGTGCATAAATAAAATACTCAAAATAATACAATCCACTCCATGACTCAATCCAGAGTCCAAGGAGGTCCATTGATGCCATCGACATCCACACTCTGTAAATGTCCTGCACACTCAGGGAAAACTCGTCAATAACATCTATCAATATGCATATATCAATAATATCAAATCATAACCATCAACATCATCATAAAAATCCATAAGTGAAATATATAACCATGTACTATAACCGTATCACTTGCACGCAAGTGTCCTCAAAGAATAAGTCGACAACATGTGCTCACAAGAGAAAGATGTTACAGTATACTGATTTAATATGCAATTTTTGGTTTGGTTGTAGTGAGATAATTCATACTTATCACCAATTGTCGATACAAAGTATCATTCACCTCCTTTGAATCATCATAACTTCTAAGCTTGACATTTTTCTCTAGTGGAGTAGACACTACCTTACATTCATTCATATTGAATATATTAAGTAGTTTCTTTGTATACTTTCTTTGTTTGATTAGGGTCTTACCATTGTCTCTCTATACCGCAAGGCATAAAAAATAGTGTAATTATCCAAGATGTTTCATTTCAAATATGTGTGACAACTCTTTCTTAGTATTTTCAATCAACTTAGATGCAGTGCCTATAATAATAAGATCATCAACATATAAAGAAATCAAAACAATATGTGACTTTTGATCTGTCTTGATATACAAGTTAGGATCACTCTTACTTTTCATAAAACCTTTCTGAAAAAAGAAAGTGTCAATCTGTATATACCAAGATATTTGTGTTTGTTTTAATCCATATAAAGATTTGTTTAACCTGCAATCAAGATTCTCTTGGCCCTTCTTTACAAACCCTTATAAATGAAAAAGATTTAAACTACTTCCTTTAATTCCCCAATCAGAAAAGAAAACTTACATCCAACAAATGTAGTTTCTGATTATGTTTTGTATATAATGCATTCATTAATCTAATGGTGTTCATCTTAGCTATTGGTGAAAAAGTGTCTTCATAATCAATTCCCTATTTTTGTGAATAACCTTTTGCAACCAATCTAGCTTTATATTTATCTATACTACCATCATCATTAAATTTGGATTTCAACAACCATTTGGATCCTATTGGAACGTTATTTTCAAGAAGTTATGTTAATTCTCATGTTTCATCCTTCGTTATGGAAACATGCTCTTTTTTCACGGCATCACTCAATTCATTATTCTCTTTAGCTTGTACAAAATTCAAAGGTTCTACAACATTCATTACTTGAGTCATCAATGCATAATCTTTATACCTTACAGGAGTATTATTTTGTCGTGTTGATCTCCTTGGTGCTACACTTATTTTTGGAGTTCCTTCATCTCTTATTATACTATGTGGTGAATATTATCCTCGTCTTGGTGTGCTTTGGCTACTTGAAGTGTACATGTTGCTTAAATCAACATCGTTTTCATGTTCCTATTCAACATCTACTACTTCTTTGACATTTTCATTATAGTCATAAGGAATATGCCATGCATCATAACTATCCACATTATGACCTTCATCTACATGCTAATGAAATAATACATCTCTACTTGCAAAAACTTTATGTGTGTTGGGATCAAACATCTAATATTCTTTGTGAACAAAACAATAACCAATAAAAATGCACTTGATTGCTTTAGCATCAAGATTTATCCTATCTTCTTTAGGAACATGAGAAAATGATTTTCTTCCAGATACTCTTAGATGAATTACTACTGATTTGTACCCATAAAAAGCTTCAAAAATAGTTTTATGGTCTAAAATTTTAGTTGGACTTATATTTTTCAAATAAACAACAATATTTACTACTTCAAACCAAAACCCATTAGTCAGATTTTGGACATTCAACTAAATTTGTGTTTTTCCTCTCAGTTACTCCATTATGTTGAGGAGTATATGATAATGTATATTGTTGCAATATTCCATTGTCTTTGCAATATTTGAATACATCTATGGATGTATATTCTCCTCCCTGATATGATCAGTTAGTTTTGATGAACCTTCCTATTTGATTTTCAACCAAGTGTTTAATTAATTCTTTAACATAATCAAAGACACGTACCTTTGAAAAATTTAATACCTTCTAAGAAGTATTGTTTTTCAATGACTTTTATAATGGGAACATGGAAAACTACAGTCAATTTGGTTTTGTATAGTAATAATTTAATTTGTTAATTATAACTGGCCTCTATTCCTACACCAGTGTTTCCAGATTGTTGAGCAAGTGTGAGCAGAAGGCATAAAAATAATTGCGAACTAAATCAATAAAAAGTAAAATAAAAATCGTTTTACGAGTATAAATTCTCTCTGGAAGATGAGAAACTCATTAGAAACTACGAGGACAAGACAAATTCTTATTGCTTGCATAGTATTTACTAATGTATAACACTGGCGAGGTAAACTACATTTACCTGGTTTCATGCTTATTGAAAATTTAGTGCAATCAATTGAAAAAGCTATCAAAATTATGAAGTTAGGAAACGATGAACAAATTCAAGAAGCACACATTTTTAATTAACTGGTCAAAAACAAAAAGAAACATGCTTGCTCAATGGGTTCTCGGTAGGCAATCTCCAATCCACACTCGTCGGAAAGGGAAACCCACAATATTTATTTTGCTAGTCTATTCCAAGTTTTGGTCTCACAACACTTTGAAGTTCTTTGTCTTAAAAATTTTGATCTTTAAAACCAATATTCCAAAGATTGCAAAGAACTGTTGAAACCCTATAAACCATAAAAACTTGCATTCCAACAGAATTTATATCAACATAATTGGCACATGTTATTTGGTATACTTTGGGAAAAATTTTGAAATTTCATTAATTTTTATGGTTAAGGAATTTTCCGGAAAAATAAAAAAACTTCACAAGGTATGCTCATAGTCATAAGGGTTGCCAATTACATGTATTTTCTTGTCAAAGATAGAAGGAAACCTGAATAATGAAGGGGAACAACTACTTTTCATCATTATTTCTAAAAAATATGTTTCAAGATTTGATATGGAAAGTCTAAGCATTTGTATTCTCCTTTGCAATGAGTTCATATACTTTCATCATTGTGAAATGCATTGTGAAATGCATTATGAAAATAACATAGTTGACTGAATTTAAGATATAACACACTATGGATCCTTAGGACCAAACATTCCAGACATACAGTTGGTTATGCTACTTCTCTGCCTCTTCATGTTAAAAGATAAAGTTCACTTCATATGTTTATTTCAGGGTTGAATGTATACTTTCTCATCTAAAATAAAATTTTCATTAATTTGAAAGAATCTTTACAAAGTGGAAAAGAAATTTCACGTTCAATCTAGGTGTTAGTGCTATGTAAACGCATTCAGATGAGAAAAAAATGACAGAGTCAACCTACAAACCAAATTTAAGGCCGGAAACTAGCCTTTCCGACCTAGAGAGGGCTCTCTCTGAGACTTTGTCTCTGTATAGGTTATGGCTTTGAAACTGTCGGCTAGATTTAACACTTCGTACAATATTTCTGGTTCTATTGGAAAGAGAATGCAAGACCTCAGGCTATGGAGTCAATTTTCAGAAAACAAGAGAAAGAAATAAATTGGTAACTGATACTTGAGAGGATAAAGGCTAAGTAGGCAACAATCTTTTAGTTTGGAGTCGTTGTGTGTGGAGAGAGAAAAAAACACATGAAGCAACCCACAGCACCACTGGAGATGAATTCTCATTTCCCTTAGAAGAAACACATTCATCTAAATGGAGAAATATAGAGCACCGCGCGGTGAATTCTAGACTTGAATAACGTTTGTATTTAGACAAAATAAATACATGAATATAAAGAACACAAGAAGCACATACATAAAGAGAGGTTATAATACATCAAACCACTACCATTAGAATTGTTTCATCAAAGTCTCAGGACCTTTGCATTAAACTTCAATCGAGTTTTGAAGGCTACAATCAACAGTCATTCTCTACACTACTTTTCCAACCAACGCAACTTACATTGAAAACATGAAATAAATAGACAAGGGTGTGCCACTTGGGTTGTCGTGCCCTCCAACTACTATCCCTATAAATTAGGCTTTGACTATTCTCTTCTAGATGATCCTTCATATGGAACTTTACCATGAATACAAACTGATTGTACTCAGTCATACAATAACCAACGTCTTTTCCATGACAGTTCGACCATCAGCAAGATTTCATCGTTAAGGAGTGATGTGTTGATGCTTCTCCTTTAATAGGATATTTGGATGATCAAGCGCTTTGTCAGACTCCTACCCGCCAGTGTAACGGATTTGATTGTTGTCGCGTGATCATTTGTTGGAGTGTGCATGTGGTGGTTAACCGCGAACTGTCACAGGTGTTTCCAAGATGACGATGCCATTCAGGGAACAATGCCTTTTTTCAAATTATCAGGTGTCCAATCTACGCTTTTCCTTTGTAACAGGTGGGTCTCCAACATTGTGCGTCATATGTTCTCCACGTGGGTACTTGTCAGAGTCCCTACTTCCCAACAGGAAACATGACACAAGGAGAAAGCATCCACACCACGTTTTAGAAGACAAAAAAGGAGTTGGTAAATTATGTCTATGGCCCTGGCTATAGTTTTGATAACTGAATAATTCTATTGAGAGACCAGTTGCGCCTTTTCAGATTCTTTACTTTTCTTTGCAAAACTGTGTTCCCTTTCAGCCTCTTTTGCCAATTGGCTAGAGTCGCGTAGAATGTTTCCATAATTGGTCCACATTCCTTGAAGTGATATACAATTCTCTCTTTTGACATCCTCTGTGCTTCGCATAGCTAGATGATTATGTCTTGCACTTTCCTGAGCTGGCTCTTGAGCCAAGACGCGTTTCCATCTCAGCCCTATGATGTTGATTCCTCGAGGGTCTTTTCCGCTAACTATTGTCTCAGCTCTCTTTTCTCAGGGTACAACTCAACAATAGTGAGTTGTGCTTACTTTATCTATTGCGATGGTTCATGAATATACATGCCTTCAGTGTCTGGCCTTCTCGATCTATCGCAGGTTTCTTGACTTGGACCTTCGATAGGTTCCAACCGAATGGCGTGCATGAGTAACTCTTCGGCAGTTGAATTTGCACGCAGCTCGCTCGGGGCTTGGGCCTCCCCGGTCTCTTTGTTCTTCCTTGGCCTAACCCTCTTCCAGGGTATCGACTGTTGGGGGGATAGGGCTTCCAATTTCTTTCCTTCCTCCGCAACCGTTCCTATTTCCGCCTCCGCGCGGTGAGGTGTTTATTTTCATGTGGGTAGAGGGGGATCTCCTTTGGCGTCCCTAGGGATGTCAGCTATGAGTAGAAATGAATACCAGTTTTTTCCCAACCGCCTCAACTCGTCAACTATCAACAATTTGATTAGTGAGACATGAGATAGGTTCTTCTTCAGTTGGTTTGCTTTAGCTTGGACGTTGTCTGCCATTTCTCGGAGGCTTTGGTGCAAGAATAAAGGCATGTTCAATGGTCTCCTTCCTATGAAATGAATCAACAATATGATGTGATGTGGGTGTATTCTATCAGACCTTCCTTCACAGGTGAAATATTTTCTAATCGCCCTCAGGAGCTTTTGAAAAGGCTCCTGCAAATATCGACTTGGAACGCCTGCTTCGACTTTCCTGTTTAAATAGTATGGTTTGAATAATTCCTCGTAGCATATCATGTCCAAAGGAATGCCTTTAGACCACCTTTCACCATGCGGAGGGATCTCCGTTGCAGCTGACAATGTTTCCTCCGTCACCTGGAATGTGATTCCTGCAATTACCGCACGGAACCCATTGAATATGAGTGTGAATTGTTCCACCAGTTTCATGTTGAATCCTTGGATTTTATTACAATAGAACATGCATTTGAATTGTTCAAAATATGCTCTAACATCCAGATCTTCATTTACCAATGTCAAGTTTTGAGGTTCAGGCCCCACATTTCTGCCACTTTGCGCAACTTTCCTTATGTTCTGGGATGTCGCCATAGTGAAATGCGTGTTTGTTCTGCGTGCATGGTAGATTTAGCACGGACCCAAAGAGGTAATATTGATTGACCCGAGTTTGTGACACAACTTATGGTAATCAACTTTCCTGCAGCGAGAAACTCAGGACTCGTAGGAAAAATTACAGACGATGCATAAACTTGGTTGGTGAATAGAATACATGCAGAGCGACTGGCATTTATAACTGGGTGGGCGAGACATGGAATCATGGGAGGGGATATTGAATCCATGGTGACTATAGGTTTCAAAGTAGGCCAAATATTTGCACAATGAATTTTTGCGACGGGTAGACTTCGGAGTGTGTAAAGTACAGTTGATAAGAGATGCAAAGTATACGTGATATGAGCGTCGTGATTTCTTATCCTTTCTGACTTCATAATGAGCTGATGATTTTTGTTGCATCTGCCGACATGACCCTTATTTTAACAACTTGCCTCGACCTTTGGCACGTAAAACCTCCTCTTCTGAAAGGACCCGACTCTTAGGGAAAATACCATTACAACTAACACATGTTTCATTCTGACGTCCCTTCTCGACTCCAAGGGCCAAACCGACCACTTGTTGAATTCGACCCATTTTTTGTTTGATACCTGACCTCACACGCTTTGACACACGACCCATGACTTGAATAAGACTGACTCTAACTGAAAAACTGACGATGCTAACACTAGGCAAGAAAGAGTGAGAAGAGAGTATAATGGTATTCCAGAGGTGGAAAGAGGAGAAAGCCTCAACAACTTTAACCTACTATAAAAAGATGCAACTGTTTTACCATTTGTTCTATTAAACATACCATCACATGAGGTAATTTACATTGATGTGTACATAATCCCTTGATTGAAGTATTGACCTTCTCCTTTGAAGAAGCCCTCTTCTCACATTATATTATATTAGCTTATCAGGAGGCAGATATTGATAAAGCGAAGACGGACATGAGAAATTGAGAGCACAACAGAATCTTTTGTCTCCATGGATTGGGACTCAAACTGATACATCTAGGTATTCAATTTATATTGTACACCAAGCACCGCAATAGGTAATAACCACAAATTCCTACTTAGATTTGGACATAGTTCTGGACACAGTTGCCAGAGACTACGCATGAAAATCCATGGGAGGAAGCCCGCAGATCAGTCACACAACACAAAGAAATGTATAAGGACTGTAATTGATTCTCGAAACAAAGGGTAGATGGGGAGGAAGAATCCTAGAAGTCGTGGCTTGGAGTCAAGATAAAACACCTAGAATGAAATGATTCGATGATTTCGATGAACAAATGGAAAATTTTGATATTCTTTGGAGAGATGACGAAGCCTCGAGAATAACCTCCCCTATAAAAAAACCTTCGGTGTAATTTCTACATGGATAATTTAAGTGCTACACTTTAATACTTGCAAGTTGGCAACAACAGAGACAAAGATGAACTTAAAACATTCAGATAGTTGAGCATAATTTCTTTTATTTTAAGTTTTAGGCAAATTCATAATAATATTTTTAAGAGAAAATCATGAACCAAGGATGAAGGCATTGTACCCAGTTAAGTTCAATAAATTAAATGTATTAATTTTATAAATGGTATGGGAGCATAGCCTATGCCTACAATGCATTTAACACAAAAACAACTTTGCAACATGTAAATGAAATTTGGCATTTGAAGAGTTTATTAGAGGTTATATTTCATTTCTTATCAATGGTTATGGGTAGTGTTGCAAGGGTTGAGTACAAATATTGTGTCGTCTACCTGTAACACGAAGAAGATCAACCATATCAACCATAATATCAAAAAACCAAAGAAAAAACTATGGTTGCAGAAAATCAAAGATAAGATTAATAAAATGAAAAAAACAACAATATAATGTATAACTAATTTTGACAAGTGATCTTAAAATTTAAAAGTAAAATTAATAATTGAACTATTTTCATTACCATAGTTTCAATTTTTTATTATCAATAGAATATATTTAAGAACCAAAAATATCAAATTTGAATACTGATCGGAGGATTTGATTCATTCTCTGCTCTTGTCACACAAAAGTACGATCAACACATTCAAAGCATTACATAACAAATATGTTTCATACATCTTAAATGTTTGAAGATATACCTATTGTTTCCTCTGCCCGTTGATATCACATATAGTCACTCCTTTGAATTTTTTGGTAATAATTTATGGAGGTGAACAATAACGAGCTTGTTGTCCAGCTTTTAATGTTGTGGTGGCTAGTGTATATATAGTAGGATTACCTTGGTATATACACATGCATATATGGGTGTTATCTTATGGCTTACCTTTACCAATCACTAAGTCTAAATTGTCACCTATATTTGTATTATCCATTTAGGATATTAGTAATATATCCTCAAGTGATGACTAATGATTTAGTTAAGATTGCCTAGCCTAGTCATCGTGCATGATTTTAGGATCTAGAGAAAATCTCTCTATGAGGTGGCATCACCCATTGTACTATAAATATGTAACATTGGAGTGAATACAATTAGTGTTGGCTAGTGAGCCTTTTCCTTCATGTTGTTATTTTTGTCTATATTTTATCAATTGGTATCAGAGCAACTTTGGTCTTAAGGGCCTGATCTTTCCATGGTAGTTATCCATGGTTGATGAAGAATTCAAGATCAATGGTAAATGCTACTCCCAACAACAAAATTCACCTGAAGGATGATGAAGGATTTGAAATCTATGATGTGATTTGAAATCTGCAATCTAGACAATGAGCAACATGGATTTTCCAAACAATCAAAGCGTGAGTGCAACAAAAGAGAACTTGTTGATTATTTAGATGACATTGAGTGACCATATGAAGCCACAAATCTAAACCTAAACTCCACAAATCTGGATCTAGAGCAGGTGTTGCAGATTGGATCGATCTAGGAAGAGAGAGCCCATGGCCTTCAAAGTGCTCATGAACCTACGTATCTGCTAGAAGAATATAGAGTCTTCTTGATTGAATCACGTTTATATTTTCTCGAAAGTGAACATGCAACAAAGAAAAAGTTCGCATGCATCCAAATATGTTCTGTTGTAGATTTGGACTGCAATGAGAAATGATTGCACTGTGCCATGAGATGAAGAAAGTGAGTTTTTCAATGTTATTATTTCTTTGTAATTTATTTTCTCATTCTATTTCTATTTCATTTTGTCTTCGAAATCTTGGTTTATTAAATCATCTTGGAGTTGATCCTTCATCCTCTAAGTGATCTGATGAAATTTGAGCGATCTTATTAGTTGATACCTAATTTATCGCCCCCTGGACTAATTGTTGTGGAAAAATCTACTTCTGAGAAAAGGTTTTCAACGTTCATTTATGATCTATTGGCATGAAATTGATCTATGTGATTGATCCTCCACGCCCAATAAATATCTACCCAAAAAATATGTCAAATTCCCTATAGATTCGTCAAATGCCCAACAGATTTCAGATTTACGATCTATACCTCCAGAGCGATATCAAACCCTAAATGTGATTCATAGTTTGTGCATTTGATCTGAGTGATTATAGTCTAAACCAACGAGATCTGGTGTGATCTGGTGCAATGGGTTGTTGATCCATTTTTCTACAAGGTTGTCAATTATATCTCTCATTGATAGCGTATTTCCATGGAGGATGGCTCATTTTCCTTTGTGAACATGGAGGAGAACCATCCAAGGTTCAAATATCCTCACAACTCTTAGATCGTACTCAATTTCGGCAGGCTGGGTAAAATCATGAATCTGGGTAACACTTTCGTGACAATCGGGTCTCCAAAATTTCTAGCGGCAATTTTTCGGCCGAACAAATGTTTGTTTCGGCCGAAAATTTTCACGTCAAATTTAACGGTGCCCTTGAAATTCGTGTACAATGTTTTTTGGATGAATTATTTTCCAGTGGTAAGCATATTTCGGCCGAAAGAATTTTTGACCGAAACGTTTATTTTTAACGGATTCCGTTAAAAACTAGTTTTCGGCCGAAAGAATATTTCGGCCGAAAACTTGAAAATGGGATTGTTTGCAGGAAACTGCAAATTCTCTCCATCTTACTTCATCTTTGGAGGTAGCAGGCTCGTACAAATACTCAGAATTTAGTTTGAGAAATGATACCAACATTTTAAAAATTGAATCTACTTTCATTGGGTATAATTTGTTTTCATTTTCATTGTTTTTATCTAATTTTATTTAATTTTATAAAAAAATCACTGCATAATATTTTTAGGTGAGATTGTGATTCGGTGAAATGAAAAATCCATATATCTAAAAATACACAACGAAAAATTATGGAAAATTTATATTCATAATTGTTAATTGTTCTCTTCAAAAGGGTATTTTTAGATTTTACTTTTAAGTAAAAATTAAGATAGATACAAGGTGTAGAAAAACACGTGTTTAAAATCTGCAACGTTTTCATCTTGGTCAACTTCAAAAAATTCTAGAAATTATAATATTCATTCGTTAGATTCAAAATTATAGTCATAATAAAATAGAGTCTCTGTATATTGTTGTAGTATATTTCATTTCTTAAAAACATAAGTTTAATAATAGATACATTGTTGTGGAAAACAATAACTCATTATCATTCCTTTCATGTTTAAGGAACATACTATTAAACAATTGTCAAATTGACATATCAAATCTTCATAAAACAAAATTGAAAAATAGTCATTAGAAATATAACAAAATTATTCACAAGTTTTGTTTTTACTGTAAAGTGAAATTCTAAATAAAAAAAATACTTTTGTATGCCAGAATTTGAAGAACTTGTGAAAATATAGTTTTTTTTGTCATAAAACAAGAAAAAGTGTTACCCATCTCCATGATTTTACCCGCCTTCAACACTCAAATCGCATAGCTCCACCAACTCACACTAGTAGCTATAGCAGATTCGACTACATATTGATTGATATGTATTGTGTTAAGTTGTGGTATCGGAAATACAATCACGACCACCATTGTTGCAGTAACACTATCAAATTTGGCTTAACAAACATAGAAGTTTCCATCCCATGCACAATATATCAAGCTCACATGTAATCCATTCAAGCACGTAGAATTAATTGAATGTGCTATATTCTTTCAATTGATGACTGAGTATTGCAGGCATTTTCATCGGATGCTTCGACCTTGGATCTTTATGATTATTAAAAGAGCTGTAAAATATTACAATGTAATCAACGCGTGGTTGCTTGGAGAGATACATGTTGCATTGAACCGCTCATTTAATCGAATCCAATCTGAATGCTTAGGCGACAACAACAAAGAATAAGTACAATTGATTTTCTCTTGATGGGTTTTACACGTAAAACGAAAAAGAAATCGTCCACCTACAACGTAAAAGAATCCCGAGTTGTTGAGCTGTAGATGAGGAACAAAATTCTAATAATACGTTGTGATCCAAATTTTTTTCAAGAAGTATGATCTCTGCAGCATTGAACTTTTGAACAGGAGTATGCATACATGTGGGTTATGCATGTGTGTTCAAGGTAATATTAATAAGCATAATTTTATTTTGGCTGTGTTATCCCCGATATCTAGGGATAACTAGGAGATCATGTCTCGAGGCCCACAGGTCCTAGACATGAAGTACCGAGAGAAAGATTGACTTGAGCATGGCCCTGGAGGGCCCATCCTTCTTCTTCTTCGGATTTGTCCTGTCAGCAGCAGCAGCTTCCATCACCATCGGTTTGGACTTGCATCAGAGAGGACTCTTGCTCCATGAGGTAATTGGTCCAAGGTATCATGGTATGTGTCATGTTTGATCGTTATAACCTTCTTATATATGCATTAGGTTCTTTTCATTTCTGATAACTGCTTGGATCTTACACTAATCCACTTGACCATTGTTGGGGTGATTTATGGGGTGACTTAGCAAGATTTTATTCATGGGTTTTGGTTAGCCACCAAGGGGGATTTGCAGAGCCATCGTTCCACTCCCACCATTCTATCATTTTACATCTTATCTCCCACACATCCATCCCATTCCCCTAGTCCAGCCATTAGGATGACCTTTTGAGGGTTACACTTTGTCTTGTGGGAAGAAGGGTCTAAAGGCCTAGGGGGTAAAAGCAGCTAGTAAAAGATAAAATCCATAGGAAATAAAACCTAGAGATGCTTCGCCCAAGGATCCCCGAGAAGGCAATAAAAATCCTCTCGATAAAAAAATCTAAAAGGACCCTAAGAAAAATAACAAAACAAGACCTAACCAAGAGGATGGGAGGTCTCATCACGAGCCGGCCCATTATTTTCATAGGTATCCAGCAGTATGGCATTGCCACTATCTGGTCACCACGCCAGGGCAGTGACCTTTGGTTGCATGGCCAAGGGAAAGGGGGTCTCATCACGAGCCATCCTTATCATTTCTGTGAAGATACCAGTGGGTAACACTGTCAGCTCTGGTCACCACGCCAAGGCAGTTTCCTCTGGTCATACCTTGAAGTAAAAAAGAAAGAAAAGCAATAAATGAAAAATAAAGGCAATAAAGGGCCTGGAAAAAATGCATCCATGATGGGTACAACTCGCCTCCTACAAAGGCACCCACAGACAACACCTGCCATTGGTCTTACTGTAACTGGACATCCCTAGACCATATCACCTCATAAAACATGGCTTGAATGATCTTCTAAGGAAACTTTCCATCTCTTGTGGGTATTAGCCCAATAGGTTATTCTGTTGGTCTTCTTCAGCTTTGTATAGTAGATTTGTGTAATGTCTTTGAGTTCTTAGATGATATGCTAGGGATTTCATGCATATATTTGATAAATTTAATGATGAAATATGATTGACATTTCTATGATCCTGAGGACTAATGAGCCCATGGAGGACGTAGTCTTTGATGTGCAAGACCATACCCGGCGGACAGGTACCAGTGGACCAGTACACATGGGGATATGATTAGTTCGAACATCCATGGGGCTGAAGAGCCCATCAGATGGTTTCTGGGATGGCAGAGGTAGGACAACGTTATGATGAGCCATTGCACGAGAAATAAGAAGGGTTTCCTTACCAAGGACACTTTGGCAGAGCCTGGCCTAGGGGGAATCACCCACTGCAGATGGGACGATTGCTTTTGATGGACAGGACGTCAACTGAGGCAGCTGGACATTTTCTGGAGCGTGTAGCAGTGTGCTGGGGTCATTTGGCACGTGTGGCAGCTTGGACAAGCCCTAGAAGGGCCAACGTTCTACTTCCTGGATGTTGATCTTGCCCAAAAAGGGGCAACGTCTCCCTCAGAGGGGCATGACGTCTCCCTTTTGAGCTCATATTGTGACATTTTTAGAATTTAATGTGACAAACAATGTAATATTGTTAGTCAACCTTGTCGGCTGATTTAAATGACCTGTTTTGTAATTAAAGGTCATGAGGATGATATAAATAGAGGACGTTGCCTCTCATTTTAAGACATAACTCACTCTCTTGTGAGAGAATCATTTTTAGTCTTTTTCTTGGTATTTTGCTCTTGGAAGTGAGGCACTACTCTTGTGGAGGATCATTCTTGGCATTTTTTTAGTGTTTTCTATCATTGGAAGGTTTACAACTAGGGTTTGATAAGCTCTTCATTGATTTGTAAGTGTATTTCTCATGCAAAACTTCTTAAATGAATGGTTGTAGGTTAAATCTCTTGCATTTATTGTTACATTGCTATTATTTTTCTTAATCATTGAAACCCTATGTAGCAAGCACACAAGTAGGTCCTTGTTACATGTCCCCATGATAGAAAACTTGTTTTAGCCATTGATTAAGGAGGATATAGCCTAGTCGTTGCTACACTAGTTCCCCTTTTTCTCAGTTATCTTTTGAACATAAGTTGAAGAAAGAAGACGTCCTAGGCCTAATTAATTTTATACCTGGGGTTTTAACTTTTAGGGTTCGAAGGGCCTTGCTCTTGCAACACTTTTCACCCTTAGATTTATGTTTTGAAGCTAGCCGTTTTGCCAAGGATTTTTAAGGAAAGAGGGTGGAGCATGAGGCCTTGCATAAGAAACACCGGAATGAGCCTCCTCCCCTTAGGTTTTTAACTCTATGGCCCTGCCATTGCAGCACCATAAAGCCTAACTCTCTTGTCCTTAGATTTAGATTCTCCCAAGACCTAGCCTTTCCTTCTGACTCCATAATACCCTAAGGCACTGATCTAACTCTCCAACGTTGAGCTTATTGTGTCAAAACAACTTTTTCAAACTTCTTAAATTTGAAACCCTAACTGACCCTAACGTCTCACTAACCCTAATTTGATGATGACATCATGCCTAGTTTCAGCTTTTGGTTCATGGAAAACGTTGTGGCTTAGTCATCTAGCAATAGACATTGATGTGTTGATAATTTTCATTGGCCTATTTGAAAAAATTTGAGCTCTTTGTCTATAAAACTAACCCTAAAGAAGGTTGACATCACCTCTAGTGAGCTTGACACAACACTCTTGTCATATATGAGCATTTGATGATATTTTATGCTAATTCAAAGATTGATTATATACATTGAATACTATATCATTTCCAGTGTTTATTGACAAGTAATAAGCCATAATCATTTTTGCAATCATTGACTTCGTCAATAATTACTGCTATTTATGCTCAAGTATATTTAATGTTGATAGTTATTAACCTATGAGGTGCTAACCACTTTGCATGCATTAGTTTTATTGTTGCCTTGTCTTGCAAACAGGTGCCTATTCTGTGGTTTATCTTCATCTTGACTATCTTCTTGGCGGTAATCTATGAAAGGGAAAACTTACCTTGATCCTTTAACCCTTTTCCTTTCAAAACCTCATATTGTCAGGGACGTCTCCCTTGGGTTTAGCCACCCTAAATAGAAATATCCCCCCATCGAGGTGACAGTGGGTGGGGAAGCTCCTGTTACGCCAGTTTGATCTTTACCTTTCAGCTGCCTGACCTAGACTACAAACTGAGCGATAACATTTTGGCGCCATTGTCGGGGAACACTGAGTCAGTCTTCGTCAACGACAAAACTTTTGGTAAGCCTTTCCATAGAGCCTTATTTTACAAGATTACTTGGCGACTCCACTAGGCTGTTTTCCCTTTTATTCAATGATTTCAAGCAAATCATCTGGCGACTCCACAAATAGCTAATGAATACTCGTAGTGGACGTCAATATATACCTGCATTTACTACTATGACCTCCACAAATCATGTCACCATTGTAAGTTCTCCCAAATGGTCTCACAAAGAACTCTTTAGTCCTTTAAGCTTACCTAACACCCAAGGGGGGTTACATGATTTGCCCAAGAAGGTCGAGTCCTGGATACCTATGTTCTTAGGGGAATATGGATCCTACGACAACTCTTATTGGACCGACTTCTGTGATGCTTTCCAGCTTCACCAATCCGGACAAGAACATCCCGACGTTTTCTTAAGGCTCTTTGTGAACTCACTCACCGAAAGTGCCAGAAAATGGATTAACAGACTCCCCAAAGAAAGCATCAAAAGCCCTGAAGACCTTGAACAAGCCTTCCAGAAAGATTGGTGTGAAAAAGAAAGCATGGATGATCCAGGTGGATATCGGTGGCCACCCACCTTTTCCAAATGGCTCAAAATAGTTTTCTGGCCATTTTGGCAATTTACTATTTTTAGCAGGTTTTAACTTCCGGGGCCATTTTGAGGGCCTAAATGAATTTTTTTCGATATCGAGGTTCTCAATGACATCCGAAGGAATTATTGATCCCCCAAAATGAATCTTCTTGATGATACCTTTCCAACGAGCTATCACACGCCTAAAACGGAGATCGTATGCAAAAGTTACGACCCCGGGAAGTTGATGCACCAACTTACCCAAACGGGGCCCACATGACTTTTGACGCTTCATCTCCTAGGGTTAGGTTTTTG
>ML795327.1:0-26773 GCA_009831015.1 Picea engelmannii
AATGCAAAATGGATCTACTTAACTCTCAATCCAATTCCATCTAGATCATGTACTAGCCAAGAATAAAATTAAAATTATGTGTATATTTTTTAAGCAAAGAAACATGGAAGACATCATACCCTTTAATGCTAGGAGGCAATGCAAACTTGTATGCAATTAGCCCAATTATTTCTAATATCTTAGAAGGGCCATAATATCAAAGTCAATTCTTAGTGCAATTCCCAAGATTTAAGAAATTTATTTTGGCTTCACAAGTAGGAAGGCATGTTGCTCAACTAAAAACTCACTTGGATTTCTATGAGCACTTGAATAATTATTTTTCCTATCTTGGAATACCTTCAATTTTTGCCTAATCTTGGAAACTAGTTCTTCCAATTCTCTCAACATATCTAGCCCTATCACGACTTTGTTTGTTGGATCATGTCAGCACAAGAAGTGTTACGTTTTTTTTCCATATAAGACCCTAAATGGGTTCATACCAAGTGATGCATGGTGGTTGTTATTGTTTGCAAACTTTACAAAGTGAAGCTAGTTCTCCCACTTGGACGGTTTATCTATAACATACATTTGTAACATATCTTCAGGAATTTGGTTCACCCTTTTTATTTTCCCATAAGTTTGTGGATGGTATTATGTGCTACAATTTAGTTGTATTCTCATTGCTTGAAACATGGTCTTCCAAATATCAAAAATGAATTTTGTGTATCTTCATGAAACAAACTTTTTGGCAATTTCACATGAGCAAATCTCTTTCATTATAAAAATTTCACAAGGTTCAATACTTTATGTGAGGTTTGGATAGGGATAAAATGTTCCACTTTTTTTAGTCTATCCACCACCACCATGACAAAATCATTTTTCTTCACTATCATGAAATCCATGGAAATTTCTTCCCATTTCCATTTTGGAATGGGAAATGGTTATGATAACCCAATGGGGCACATTAATGTTTTGGCCTCACTTTTTGACATTCAACACACTTTGTAGTGTCCTCAGTTGTATATTGCTTCATTTTTGGCCAATAATATTGTTTCTTCATTATTAGTATAGTCCTCTGGTAATTGGGATGTATAACATATGGTGCATCATGCACCTCTTTGATCTAGAATGGATTATTATATAATTTTTCATCCATCTTGGTACTTTATGGGTGGAAGAATTAGAGGAATTGGCTTGAAGGGCCCATTTTAGTAGTAGGTCCCATCTTGGAGATTTTGGGGTCCAAAATCTTCCAAATCCATTTAGAGGAATCAAACCTTGTCGATGTTGTTCTACACACCAAGACCTTTCCAACTATGTGAAAATCACCTCAATCAGAGTTCATATGATAAAGTTATGCCTCCTCCAAGTTGACCTACCTTGTTGAACACCATGGTATCGAGTGGATTCCACGTTAGCCCCCATTATTCACATGTGGGGCTAACCACATGTGGACTTTCAAGAAAATTCTAGAAGGTCCAAAACCCTAACACTAATTGAGGGTTGAGGCATGCAAAAACCCTATCCCTAGATGTCTATAAAACTATGTTAAATATTAGGCCACTAGGAGGAGAGGGGTTCCATTGTTTTGAGCATTGTACTTGTTCCACAATTGATCAAAGCATCTAGGAGTGGGATTTGAGAGCATAATAAAGGAGGAAGAAGATTCTATAGCAATCAATCATGCCACAATGTCAAAGGCAAATCCACAGTGAGTGCCCCTTTCTTTGTATTTTCATTTTCATAACTAAAGAATAGAGAGCAAAGCATAGGCCTCACCTTTTGGTTGGGTTTTCTCCCATTTCAAGTTTCCCAGGATACATCTTGTGTTCATTTTTTGGGATAGTGTGTTCATTTGCTTGTTCTTTCATTTTTCATATTCAGTTATTTTCATAAACTTGAGAAATAAGATAGTGATAATAAATCGGATATCTAAGGAAACAAACATACATAATAAAATATTTCAACATAATACAAGATCTATTATGACAAATTGTTCTAGTGGAATATTCACAAACGTTTACAGATCATATTGGTGTCATAGCAATAGTCTTTGGGGCATTTGTGGAAAGTTTCAAGATCTAGGAATTCACTTAAGAAGGAAGTCACAAAACCCTAACCATGGCAGATGAGTCCATTCATAACAACCCTCAAGATATAGCAAAATAAACATTTGTGAGGTCGGGAGAGAAAGTCGCCAATATCTCTCACAACATGGCCCTCCTCATGGTGGCTATAGTGAACAAGTTCAAACCTTTCAGGGATAATGATGGCTCTAACTCAAAATTTGGATCAAATGAGAAACTATGAGATAACGAATACCTAGAAAAGGAATCGAAAAAAGAGCCTAAGAAAGAAAAACCAAGTTCCAGTGTTATCTCTCCTTCACAACCTTTGTTTAAAATGGAAGAAAAAGTGGACATCAAACCATATCAAGGTGATATTGATGTTGTTAAGTTGAATAATTGGTTGCAACAATTAGAAGTGTATTTCAATGTCCATAATATAGACCAAGAGCAAAAAATTTCATTTGCCCGACTGAAACTAGAGGGTCATGCACTAACTTGGTGGGAAAGCCACATATAGAAACTTAGGCTAGAGGGTGATCCACCAGTAACTAAGTGGGAGGATTTCAAAACCCTCATAAATTCCTAAGCTACCCTATTGGGTATGTATAGGACTAGTGGATCCACTGGCATCACTTTAGGTAGAGGCAAGGGCAAAGTATGCAAGAGTAATATACCACCAAGTTTATGAAGATGGCGATCATGTTAGGTATCTATCCCAAGAACCTGCATGTACTCATCAAGTATCTGTGGGAAGCCTGGAAGGCGCACTCCCCAAGGAGAAGAGCACACATCTCGAGGTAGACCACCTCTCCTTCAAGACACAATGTTGGATATATGCACCACCACTACTCGCACTCAACAACACACTTCCTTTATAGTGGGTCACAAGGGTCAACTTACAGCCCCCAAGCTAAATGGCTATCATAGTCTGCCATGTCTTAGTAGTTTCCATAGTTTCTCATGGAAGTTGGGACACTTCCAGGCTGAAACAGGGAGGAATTGGGCAAGCTGGAAGGAGCACTCCCCAAGGAGGAGAGCACACATCTCGAGACAGACTAGCGTGGTGCTACCACAAAGGTGCACCTCCTTCCAGATGCAACACACTTCACCATAAAAGCCAGATGGAGTGCATCTCTACTTGGGAGGTTGGGCACAAGTTCAAAGGACTGGGAATTGGTCAACTAAAATAGTTGTTAGGGTTTGGGACCTTTTCTAGCTGTTGGTTAGTTAGAATTGGTCCACCTTTTATCAAAACCATTGTATGTTCAACCTATCCTATATAAAGGCTTCCTATTCTACTAAATAAGACGAATGGTTCATTTTTCTTATTCATATCTTGTGCCATTTTTTTCTTTCTTTATGAATGTTCTTTGGCTTTCTCTACAGTAATACAGATCAAATGGTATCAAAGCACCGGTCCAAGGTGCTTCTACTCCACTAGTTATAGATTTCAGTGGTAGATCCAGGAAAACCCATATCCCTTCCTAGGATGCGCTAGGGTTGACATTTTTTTCTAGAGGTAAGGGATGTGCTAGAGTTGACATTTTTTTCTAGAGGCAAGGGATGTGCTAGGGTTTCTTTTCACCCTCCTCTCTCTCTCTCTCCCAAGAGGTGCACTAGGGAAACCCCCCCTCCTCTCAGCTCAGGAATATTTCCAGAGGTGCGCTAGGGAAACCCTCTCCTCCTCTCATTTTTGTTAAGTTTTTCAAAGGTGCGCTAGGGAAACCTCCTCCTCCTCTCCACTCAGTTTGCAGTACAAAGGTGTGCTAGGGTTTTTCCCATCCTCCTCTCTACAATTCAGTGGCCTATCCTTCATATCTAGATAGGAGTAGCATTATTTTATGAATATCATGCCTCCAAGAAGGGACACTTCATAGGATGATGCCTCTTCTGTCAACTCTTCCCCTATCCAAGAGTTTTCTTTGGCTCTTCATGAGATTATTAGATTGCAATGTCATACTCCAGCTCCTTTGCAACTGGATGCACGCTTCCAATTTCCTAAGTTCTCTGGGAAAATCAATGGCAACATTGTGGATTCCTGGATTCAAAGTCTCTCTACATACTTCAACACTCGTCACAACATCTTTGACGAGGAGAAGCTTCAAATTGATAGCTTACAAATGGAAGGCATTGCCCAAGCCTAGTAGGATAGTCTACCCATTGGGACCCATATCATTGTGGAATTGCAGGCATTTGCCTCATCTTATACTCCTATTGGCACTGGGGAAGCTCTATGTCAAGCACTCTGTAACAAATTATATCCTTATAACTATCGTCAGAATCTTCTGGCTCGTTGGTTGTAGCTCTGCCAATTCTCAGGTCAATCCGTGCAGCCAAACATTGAAATCTTCACTAGGCTTAGCATCCATCTTCATATTTAGGACTCCGAAGAGGTACTCATATTAAAGTTTAATTCTAGTTTATTTAATTTTTTACATAGGGAGGTGGATCTTTTTACAATAGTTCTTTGGATAAGGCTTTCTCCTGCACTCTAGCAGTTGAGAGTAAGCTAGCCCCTCAGTCTCATCCTAACTTCTTCTCTGCACCCTCCTATCCAAAATATCCCTCTTCCCCTAAGTCTACTAAATGGTGCACATTCCATAAATGTTCTTTCCATAACACCTCCAATTATTGTGTCCTACAGAATTCGTCTACTGCTAAAACTCTTTTTGTCGATACTCCTGAGTCCTCATCTTCAATGCCCCCTCCTTCTAAGCCAATATCTTTAGAAAACCCCATGGCTACAAACCCCTCTTTTCTTTTGATGGCTACTAATTCTAATGCTACCTCGGTTTCCCCTCTCTTCACCCATAATTTCCAAATCAAGCAGTCTCTTGTTATGCTCATTATTGATAATGGAAGCCAGAAGAATTTAGTAGCTCAATATTTGGTGAACCGATTAAACCTACCCACCACCCCTCATCCCTCTCCTTATCAATTAGAGTGGGTTCATAAGGAAGACCCTTGTCTCATGGTCACACAAAGGTGTGCCGTCACCTTTGCCATTGGACCTTTCCATGATTCTGTCCTTTGTGATGTGTCTCTGTTGGATTGTTTAGATCTTCTTTTGGGCATCCTATACTAGGAAAAATGCGATGCCATCTATCATGCTCACACCCATCAATATCACCTCAAACAAGATGGTCAAACTTATGTTCTTACCTCTTCATCCATGAAATCTCCTCCTCTGATTGTTGGCTAAGTTGTAATCTACGAAGTAAGCCTCAATAAATCCCTCTCCTTATGCCTTGTGCACCCTGTTAAGATATATAATACACCCAAGTCCATTGCACCTAATCTATCTGTTATTCTCTCTGAATTTTTTGATGTGTTTTCCCCTCCAGAAGGCCTTCCTCCTCAATGCTCTATTGAGCATTCTATCGACCTCATTCCTGGCACTGCTCTTCCTAATGCCCCTTCGTACCATTTGGCTCCACATGAGGCTGAGGAAATTGAACACCAACTCCAACAACTTCTCAATGTCGGCCATATCCAACCTAGTTTCTCTCCTTGCACCTCCCTCGCCTTCATTATTCCCAAAAAGGAGAGTGACAAGTGACATTTAGTCATCGATTACTGCGATCTCAACAAGATTACTGTAAAAAATTGCTATCCTCTCCCTCATATCGAATAATTGCTTGATCAAATCAAAGGGGCAAAGTATTTTACAAAGATGGATATGACGGAGGGTTATCACCAAGTGCGGATGGTTGTTACTGACACTTGGAAAAAAAATATTTAAAACCATATTTGGGCTCTATGAATGGATGGTGATGCTTTTTGGCCCCACCAACGCCTGTGCCACATTCCAACGGCTCATCAATGATATATTCCATCCCCTATTGGGCCACATTGTGGTCATCTATTTGGATGACATTCTGGTCTTCAATAAGACTTGGGAGGAACACTTACAACATGTGCACAACGTACCCCAATTGTTGCATACCAATCACCTTGAGGTCAACGAATGCAAGTCCTCCTTTGGCCATACTTCTGTCTCTTATTTGGGGTTTTTCATTGATCATGAATGTTTTCGTTCCGATGATCCTCAGTCTGCGCTGGCCCTTAAATTTTTTCTTGGTGGCATTAATTTTTACAGGAAATTCATTCCTCACTTCTCTCAGCTGGCCAAGCCTCTTCGTCATTTGGCCAATCAGTCCACTTTTCTTTGGACTCTGGTGGCTCAGGAGCAGTTCCAATGCCTTAAAGAGGCCCTTTGTTTAGCACTTATCCTTCATTTTCCTGATATTCAACAACCTTTTGAAATTGAGATTGATGCCTCTCAACATGTGATTGGTGCAGTTATTAAACAAGGAGGACATCCCATTGCTTATCATTATGAGACATTGGCTCAAGACAAACAACACTACAATACCCACTATAAGAATTATACATCTTGGTCCAGGCCTTAAAACAATGGCGCCACTATATCTTGGGTAAGGAGACCATTTTTCATACTGATCATCATCCTTTGATTTTTATTAATTCTCATTCTAAGCTCTAGGAAGAACATTGCTTGAAGTGGGTTTCTTATCTACAACAGTTCCACTTGGTCATCAAATATAAAAAATGAGACACCAATCGCATGGTTGATCTTCTCAGCCACCCCCTCCTCAAATACTTCAAATCTTGTATGTTTGTTGTGTTGCTTATGAAGATTGGAAGCCTATGTATGCCTTTGACCTTTTCTTTAGTACCATCTAGACTAACTTGCAACAACCTACTATCTTTAACCAGACCCCTTTCCTCGACTACCACATTCAGGATGGTTGGTTGTATAAGCTTGAGAAGCTATGTGTGCCTACTACTGATGATCACGTTGTTCTCATTCGCGAAGCCCACACCTCCTCTTATGTTGGGAACTTAGGCATATTCAAAACTACTCAACATCTTCAACATCACTTCTTTTGGCCTACTTTACAATGTCAAGTTGAGCAATTTATCCGAGATTTTACCCTATGCAATCAATATAAGTCAACAACCACAAGTATTGCATGTATCAAACCTTACCTATTCCCTCCCATCCCCGGGAATCTATCTCTATGGACTTCATCACCGGTCTTCCCATGACCTTTCATCATCATGATGCCATTTGGGTGGTTGTGTGTCACTTCTCCAAAATGGCCATTTTTGTCCCTTGTACTAATACCATTCTTGCTGCTCAAACTGTAGATCTTTTTTTCACTCATGTGTGGACTCATTTTGGTCTCCCCTCCGACTTTATCTCTGATTGTGATGCTAGTTTCCTCAGTACATTTTGGAAAACTATATGGTCTCTCTTGGCATGTCACATCAAATAATCCACTTCTTTCCATCCACAGATGGATGGACAAATTGAAGTTGTTAACCATAGACTGGTCCATGCTCTCTGTATACAGTTTACCAAATATAAACAGTGGGATACCACCCTCCACATTGTCCAACACATTTATAATAGGGAAGTTCATGTTTCTACTGACTTGTCTCCTTTTGAATATTGTTTTGGGTATCAACCTGCTTTCTTCTATGATTTTCCTTTATAGCTCCAACCTTCTAGTACTCCTCGACCACAAAAAGAGCAAACCTTTGCCTCGTCCTTTTTGCAAACCTTGGCTCATAAACAAGCTCAATTTTCTTACGCTTTACAATCTTCCCAACAAATATAAAAGGCTCATCATGATGTGCACATGCAACCACTCTCTTTTTCCCCTGGTGACAAGGTCTGGTTTCACATGGAGTGCCAATGCTTTTAGTCCCAACATTATCATAAGTTGAAACCCCTCCATTATGGTCCTTACACAATTCTGCAACAAGTTGGAGACAATGCTTATCGCCTTGACTTTCCACCACAATTGGGTATTCATGATGTGGTAAATGTGAAAAATCTCAAACACTATGAGCCTCCCCTCCTGGAAGAATAGGTCACAATCTCGTACCCCTATGAGTTGGTTCCATATTTCCAACCACCTCTCCTTCAGAACACAGTGTTGGATACATGCACCACCACTACTCGCACTCAACAACACACTTCCTTTCTAGTGGGTCGCAAGGGTCAACTTCTAACCCCCAAGCTAAATGGCTATCACAGTCTGCCATGTCTCAATAGTTTCCACAGTTTCTCATGGAAGTCAGGACACTTACAACCTTAAACATGGAGGAATTGGGCAAGCTGGAAGGTGCACTCCCCAAGGAGGAGAGCACACATCTCGAGGCAGACTAGTGTGGCGCTACCACAAAGGTGAACCTCCTTCCAGATGCAAGACACTTCACCATAAAGGCCAGATGGAGCACATCTCTACCTGGGAGGTTGGGCACAAGTTCCAAAGACCAAGAACTGGTCAACTAAGATAGTTGTTAGGGTTTGGGACCTTTTCTAGTTGTTGGTTAGTTAGAATTGGTCCACTTTTGATCAAAACCATTGTATGTTCAACCTATCTTATATAAAGTCTTCCTATTCTACTAAATAAGATGAATGGTTCATTTTGCTTACTCATATCCTGTGTTGTTTTTGTCTTTCTATGTGAATGTTATTTGGTTTTATCTATAGTATTACAAATCAATTTGGGGGGTCTACATAGTCATTTTTGAAAGAAATCGATGCTCTTCAAACCAAGGACCATTGATGAGGCCTATGTGCAAGCATAATATGTGGAGAACATAGGCCATAAGAAATGACAACTAAGTGGCATTAAATCGAAATACCACCAAGTTATTTCCAAGGAGGGGAAGAAGAAGTGGAAAGGGAAATACATGAAAATGATAGCTATTACACATCAATGTAAGGATACAAACAACCACTACAACCATTATAATATCAATGGTCACACCAAAGATAAGTGTTGGAAACTACATCAAAAGTTAAATGCAAAGAACTGTAAGAAGGATTCCAAGATGAAGAACCTACTAGCCACCAATTCAAGCAACCTAGTAGGATAAACTTGAATGTGGATGAGAAGATTGTCTACACCTCAATGAAAAATGAGGTGAATCTGAGTATCCTTCATCGCAAGGAAGAGAAGGAGATGAAAAAACTCTTTCATACCAAGATTCGGGTCAAGAAGACCAAGGTGAATTTTCTATCCGATTCTAGTCCATAGGCCAATTTCCTAGCAAGCTTGGGTTGGAAGTTCACAATCATCCGAGTCTATGTCCATTGGGATGGGTGAACAAGGATGCAAATCTCAATGTCACAAAATAGTGTAATATAAAATTTTCTATAAGTGTAGATTTTATTGATGAAGTGGAATTAGAAGTAGTACCCCTTGATGTGTGTGGTGTAGCGTTTGGAAGCCCCTACATGTATACGAGGGATGCAATATTCACATGGAGAGAAAACCAATATTTTTTGATCAAGAATGGGAAGTCTTACATCATCAACACACACAAAGGTAAATCCAAAATCTCTTTTGTAATTTCCAACCAAGCCAAAATGTTGATAAGTTCTAGTAAGATGTATCTATTTCTTTTTTAAATAGAGAATTGGTCAGGTGATGAATCAGTGAGAGTAAAGGAATTCCTGGAGGGAGGTACTAAAGAGAAGAAACAATTGTTGGAGGAGTTGTTGTAGGTGTACAAAGAAGGAGCTTAAAGGGTTACCATCTAAGAGGGAAGTGGAGCACGAGATACAATTGTTGCATGACTCCCCATTACCAAATATTGGGTTGTATAGATAGTTTGTTCTGGAAGAAAATGAACTGAAGAAACAATTTTAGCAGTTTCTATAGAACAAAGTAATTCGATAAAGCACCTATAACATCTAGTTTCACTGAGCACATTTTACACTGACTTATTCTTTGAGGACACTTGCGAGCAAGTGATCCGGTTATGGTACATTATGATTATGTTGATTATGATTTATATTATGATGTCATTGTGATTATATGTTAATTTCTAGATGTATATATATTGACATGTATTATTGACGAGTTCTCCTGAGTGTGCAGGATACATGACATGTTGAGGATGTCGATGGCATCAACAGACTTCCTTGGACTCCAGATTGAGTCAGGGAGTGGATTTGTATTTGATTTGAGTATTTGTTTACACAGATGTGTTATATGATTGATTCCAATATGGATTTATGTATATGAATAATTGACATTGTCCTTGTTAGTGGATGCAGGCATGGTGACGCTTGCTAATCTGGCTCACATATGGAGTAGAGGGGCCATACACAAAAACTAGATGATTGAGGGAGAGGTGTGGCAGCGTCCCTGCCATAGCCTACTAGTACTCTCGCCGTGAACCAAACTGTAGGTTAACGATTACCTAGTTCGAGAGGTCCACAATGTTGTGAGGGAAGACTGAGACAGTCGCTCACAAAGAATGCTAAGGGGCATGCAATAAGGCAGAATCCTTATTCCTTATATAATGCTTAGTCTCTCACAAGGTTGACCAAGTGGAGTGTTGATTCTAAGTGTCGGACAAACTTCCAAACTAGTCAAAGGCGAGTGGCACACTTGGAGCACGAAAGTGCGTCTTCAAGCGCACATCGTGCAAACAAAATGAGAGTCAATAAAAATCTAGAAGGCCTAGAGAACTAAAATAAAATACTTAGATGTTAAAAAAAAACCTACATTTGATCATTAAATTTTAAACAAAAAAAAAAAAACAGAGTCTAAGTATAATAGTTTTGACTAAATTTAAATATAAAAAGGGAATAAAGGGATTTAGACTAGTGAGGTAAGTAAAAGAAGAATTAAGAATGAATTGGGTATATGCACATGTGTGCATGAAAATAATAAAAGGGATTTTTAAATAAGAAGAAATTAAAACATGAGAGAATGGGTGGTTCACATAGAGTAGCATCTTGAGTCAGTCTACCACTAATCCTAACTAAAAGAAGACTCCTAATCCAATGGAAACTAAAATCTAGTTAGGGGACACAAAATAAATGAAGGATTGGGGAACTAAGGGACAACTAAGAGCAAAAATATGAACACATTGGGGAATGTGAGGAAATTGTCTAATTAATTAAAATAAAAAAGGAAATTACTTGTGCAACTTGGGGAGAGTGTGACACATGTAGTGGGTGAATAATCCTTTAATTAAATTATTAAAAATTAATTATTTGTGCATGGGGACATGTATCATTGGGAATGTTTCTATAAAATAAATAGAGAGGAAGGGAGAAGGGATCACTTTTGAAAAGTATTGTTATGTTGTCAATTTTTTTTTGAACTAGTTTACTTGTTGAGAGTTGGGTTCCAAAACTTGGAAAAGAGTGGAAGTTCTTCCTTGTGAGACAAGTTTTGGTGCTATTGTGTTTCTGGTTTACTGTGTGTGGCCACTTTACGACTCAGGGGGATAAGGGGGAAATAAGAGTACCCATAGCATTGGTTGGGAGGTATCGATGAAGTATTGGGATTGGCAAGAAAGGTTAGATTGACATTGCGCAAATTTTCAGGAGTGGGCACTGCTCAAGTTCTTCTTAAAGAAAAGGATCACTCTCATCTATCATCAATTGGTTTATGATAATTTATTGTATAATTATGTTATTGATACATGAGATCTCATTTCATCCAATGAATAGATAAAAGCTTATTGAAGATGTAATTATTATTCTGGTTTCAATTGCAGTTCATGGTCCTCCATATGTTTGTAATTGAATCAAGTGCTCTTTTATCACTGTATCCGAATGAATTTTTGATCAATTGTTAAAAAAAAAAAAACATATTCACTTGCATAATTTCAGAATTGCAGAGATTTAGTATTTCTTGGACTGTCCAAGACTTAATCATAATTAATACTTTATGCAAATGTTGTGTTCATAGCAGCGATGTTGTTCATGTTCACGTATTCTTCTGGACCATTGGGTTTTTATTTTAAAAATAGTTATTGGAAGATATTGAACCATAGGGTTGTAGAATCCCCAAATTAAGAATTGAGTGTCCATCCTTCGTGTCAATTTCAATGATTATCTTAGGTTCGTGTTTGTTGAAGTTATATATTATCACAGTTTGTGTTGGTTAAGACGGTATTTGAATGTCTTATCGTTTGATTTCTAGATTACGTATTGAATCCTTCAATATTGTATGAGAGAATGGATTCAATACTAGAATAGAGATATACACATATGATAGGGATGTTTGATTAAATTATAAATGCTTACCGAGTTCTTCACAACTTAGACCAGAAGATTTGAATATGGGTGAATTGTTATTTATCAATTATTGTAGGAAATTGTTGGAATATCTCTTCCATAGGTCTTACGTTGTGTGACGAAATTTTCCATTACTTACAATAACTTTATTTTTCTTAATTGATAACTGTATTATTTTATCACTTCTGTTGTACACAAAATGTTAGTGTAGTTCTCTTCATCACCGTCCAAACCCTTCTGGGAAATGCCTTGAATCATTAAATAATTTCGTTGATTTTGTCGAGTAAGATACAATTTCCTTTCCTAAACTTGGAGTGGTTATTTCTTCAGAATCCCTTTGGCGATTTCATTATTATTGTTAAGATTTAGTTGAATTTTCTTAAGTAATTTCTGATTGTCTTTTGCAGAACTATGATTAAATCTTGACATAAATTACTAGTTGAACTTAAAACTTCGGATCAGATTTTAATCTTTTAATGCTACGGATACAGACTCCAACCCATGATTCTATTAAAACCTTCCAGTAATACTCTCCATTCATGATGCAAATACCTCGACGCACAACAATTTTTAACATGACTGACCTTGGGCCTGAGATCATTGCTTGGTAGTCGCTTTCTTAATTTCCTCTAGTGATTTAGAACTTACAGATGCATCCTTCCCTCAAGTCGAATCTTTTTAAAAATATATATTCATATATATATATATCTCCCTAGCCTTTCAGAGGCAGTCATAGCAGTCCCTTAATCCTGTGTGTTAATCATTTCACCCATGGAGTTAAATTATTTGGAAAATCTTTTCACTTGAGTCAGCTATTCCTTCCTCCCTTGGATTTAATCGTATAATTGGACACAAGCAACAGAGCTCGTTATGCACATAATATATTTTTGTTTAGGATACGTGAAGGACATAGTTGATTGATAAATCTTGGATGATGGCGTGCATGCACCATCGAGCAAATTATTGCTTAATAAATACAAGTAACGGTTACATGGTAGCTTAATGTGGCTTTTAGTAATGCCAGAATTAGATCTTAATTTAGCCATTGGGTTGATCGAATAGAGACCTCAAAGTGACGTATGGGCATTTTTATAGTGGGAATGAGTAACAATTGTTAGAAACTTCCCTTTGGGTAACAACCATTAGAAACTTCATTTTTTTTTCTAGATGACAATTGTTTTCTAAATCGTCTATACACAGGGTAACCCAACTCATATTTACTCGACTTAATTTATTAATTGTTCAATCATTACACCTACCCCACACAACTTTAGAAACATTTGTTCGACGTTTTGGATGGTAACCCTAATATCTGAGCGAACGGATCACTGAAGATGACCACCAGATGGAGTTCACGCTGACTCAATTGTAAACCTGTAGTCCACTTGGCACTCCTTCAATGGTTCAAATTTTTATCCTCAATGTGCCTTAAGTAAATCATTTGGGTTATAATAAGGCTTAGATTCTGGAGAGTTTATCCTTTATGATGTTTTGGCATTTCCTTTAGAGTAACTTAAAGGTCGTCTTGATTCCTTTAGTAATTGAGATATGAACTTAATCTCTCCTTAAATAAATAATTCTTGTGTTGAGTAGTGTTTAATAAAAGAAAAACTTCCATGACTCTTTCATCAAATGATATTGTCATTATTGAAGCCTTTAAATTTTTAGATTTTTTGGTTACATCCTTATGTGGTTTGGTATCTAGTTATAGTGAATCAATTTAGAATAAATTGTAAATTCGTAATGTTTTTATAATTTCTAAGAATATCATCTAGTGAGATTGAAGTTTAAATTAAATTGATGAAAAAGCATTTTATTCCGATTATATTAAGGAATGGTCAAGACCTCTGTTAGACGATAAAAGAAAATCTTACACTAAAGGAGATATTTCAAAATTTATACCTTAAACAAATATTTTTTCCATTGGTACAACTTAAGCATTTTAAACGTAAGCGTACTCTTTTATAGAATTTACTTTTACACTCATCTTCCTTTATACAATTGATGTTAGTGTTTTTCCTTTATATAATTATTGAATATTGATAATTGTATCTTGATCTTGTTGGACAAATTTTAGCGATGTTTAAAAAAAAGAGAGGAAAAGATCAATGACTATTGTTATTCATGTATATTAATTGTCCTTGCTTATGTAATTGTCTCGAGATAGTTTCAAATTTGTTATATATATATATATATATATATATATATACTTAATGTTTTTCTGCTTACAATTGTGATGTGAAAAGGAGGGATGTTACATATGGTATCAGAGCGGGTTCAACTCAGTGACAACGGACCCGTTATGCCTTCCACTTTTTTTCTTTATAGTTAAGGATGTATCGCTAATACAAATTTGGATTTGTTCATGACATGTATCATGGTTAGAGGATGTAGGATGAGTAGACGAAGTGGTGCGGGGGGAAGAGCTACGCTTCCTTTGAGAGCATCCACATAAGAGGGATCAACTCCACTTGGAGAGGAGCAGACTACTGAGAAGGAGTAGGTTGTTGTGGTAGGTATGATGAGATCTTTCCAGAGGATGTCAGAGACATTGATCAACTGCCTGGATCAGGATGAGGGCAGAGAGTCTATGCCCAATGAGGGTTTGCAACGCACTCCAATAAGTAGTAGTAGTATTTACAGAGAACTCAAGAAAGTCAAATTTCCTGAATTTTGGGGTGCCACAGACGACTTAGCCGTCGAGGCATGGTTGGAGAACATGGCGATGTGATTTTCACTATGCGATTACACCTCCAACATGAAAGTCAACATGGCGGTATTTCAACTGAAAGGGAGTGCTCTTCTTTGGTGGAAGATCCTCTTACCTCAACTAAACATGGTCGTTGAAGATGTGTCATGGGAATTATTCGAGGAACGATTTTAGAAAAGGTACTTGTCCAATGAATTCATTGAGTGACAACTTAATGAGCTCAAATCCTTACGACATGGTATTCGTATGGTACCGGAGTATGAGGCTAGTTATATGGAGATACTTAGATATGCTCTACATATGAACACTGAGAAATTAAAGGTTAACAAGTTTGTGTTTGGCCTCAACTTCAACATTCGTGCGAAAGTGAGGATATTTATGCCTCAGATGTTGCACGATGCACTTTAGAAGGCCCTCATTACTGAGGAAGAGCTTAATAGTGGGGGTTAGGGTAGGACTCCTTCCATACAAACTGGACAGGTGCCACCGGGAGCGTAGCAGCATCAAACACCAGTTATACAGACTTTTGGGCACCATGATACACCCAGATGACCTGTATTCTCGACACCATGATGACAGACTCCTTAGCAGAGGACTCCCTACAAAGCACCAAAACAACAACAACAACAACATCGTCCACATCAACTTGAAGGTAATGCCTTAACACTCTAGTTAGGGTTTCGTCTTTGTTCACCTTAGCTGCCTTCCATGGCCGCTCTAGGAGGAGGGGAGTCATTTCCCCCTCCTTCTCCTACTTCTTCCTTTCGCAAGCTTCTAGCCGCCCAAGGTAATAAGCTCCCCCCTGCGGATCCCCCTAGCTTCGTCAAGAAGCTTGATTCAATACCTGAAATTGATCTGCCCACGGACCATCCAATGAGGGTAGCAGTTTCCCTGTCAGAATGAGGACTGGTTGGACAATTCATGGGGCTCTGGATGTCAGCCTGAACCACAGACAACTGGATCCAAAGGAATTGGAGACCGTTGATAAAAAATAGTGTAACTTGCTATGCGGTGGGAAGAGGATTCTTCATCTTTGAATTCATTTCTCAGGAAGATAGGGATCTCATCTTCAGGAATGGGCTGTACTTTATGGGCACTCAAGGGCTTTATCTGAATCCCTAGACTCCTAGCTTCAATCTAGCTCTAGAAGTTCCCAAGGACGTTCTAGTCTAGGTCAGGCTACCCAATCTACCAATCCATTGTTGGAACCCCTCCTCACTTCAAGCAATTGGGAATGGGTAGGGACAATACATTGACAGAGTGGACCCTAGAGACCAATACTCATGCACACAAATCTACATGGAAATCGATCTGGAGGAGGGACTTCCTCAAGCGATCAAACTCAAGGTCGGTGACTGACAACATTACTAGAAGCTGGACTACGAACAAATCCCATTTAAATGCAGGGGATGTCCTGAATACAGAAATTTCCAGAGGAACTTCCCTAAAAACCCAAACATGGAGAAAGAAAGTGGAGAAGGTTGGCAACAACCAAGAAAAGGAAGATCCAACTCCAAAACTAAAGGCTCGAGGAACGAAAAGACAACCCCCACACAACCCGGGGACCTAGGAAATAAATCCAACACAAGGGCAGAGAACACCTTCAAAATACTGGCTCAGAAACCTGTAGAGAAAACAACAGAAGAAAACACACAGGACGAATCCCCAACCGAAGATACACGTGAAAATCCAACCCCCAAAGTCAGAGAAACCCACTCACCAACAGAAGAAGAAGAGAAATGCAAATCCCCCCCAAGAAAGGATACAAGAGTAGACATAGAGGAAGGTGAGGTCTTGTCAGATAGCGAGTACGAAGGTGCAAGTGATGCCCTGGCCACACCAAAGAAAATAGGAAGAGGTAGGAAATCTAAGAAGGAAGAAAGAGACAAAGAAACCTACAAAGATGTCCTAAAGGGATCGCAACCAACAATCAGACAACTAATCAATGTCAGGCAGACAAGGAAGCACTCCAATGCCTCCCAAGGAGGCCATTCATCCCCCCAAGGTAATTAATGAAACTAACTTCTTGGAATTGCAGGGGATTCAGAAGCAAAAGGAAAGAAGAAGCACTTAAGGACATCATAAGAGCCTCAAAATCAGATATCCTACTCCTCCAGGAGACCAAGATGGACAACCAAGACTTACTCAAAGAAACAACTATCCTATGGAGAATAAGCCAAGGAATAGCAGAAAGCGCAAGAGGTGCCTCAGGTGGGTTAGGCACCATGTGGAACACTATGACGTTCGATCTGATCAACTCTGAAATGAGCATGAATTGGATCCACACCAAACTCCTTCACAAGGCAATGGGACGATTGGTAAGTCTCTTCAATATCTATGAACCACACCTGTTAACGGAAAAAAGAAAGTGTTGGGAGACCCTAAATGACTATTTATTGCAAAATGATCTAGACAATATCATTATTGGGGGGGATCTAAATGTGACCCTAGCTTTAGATGAAAAAAAAGGTGGCTCCATTGTGCGAGACCCAACAAGAGAGTGGGTGGAAGACTAATTTCAGATTGGGATCTAGAAGATATCAAGCCTACTAAAGGAAAATACACGTGAACAAACAAAAGGATAGGACCAGGGCATATAGCAGCCAGGCTGGATAGATTCCTCGTCCAAATCTCCTTCTTGCTTCTGGGCCTCACTCCCACCTTTTCTATCCTTCCTCACAGTGTGTCAGATCACAAGCCCATCCTCTTAGAAATTTCCCGTGACATAAACCATGGGCCCATACCTTTCAGATTTAGCCCAACTTGGCCCCAAGACAAAGACTTCCTAAAGCTAGTGACCAAATTTTGGAATGGAATAGTAAGAGGCTCGACCTTCTATGTGTGAGAATAAAAACTCAGAAGATTAAAGACAACGCTAAAAAATTGGGGAAAAGGTCAAGAAAATGCAATCAAAACTCATCAAGAAGCCCAAAAGAAGCTAGGGAACCACCAACTGGAAATAGAAAATTAGGAGATCACCCAAGAATGCTTGCAACAAGAAGACCATATACAAAGGCAATGGCACAAGGATTATCGTGAGGAAGAAAATTATTGGAGACATAGATCCAAAAGCCTTTGGCTGGAAGTAGGAGATAGAAACACGAGCTACTTCCACAAGCAAGTTGAGGCAAGGAAGCAATTTAAAACAATAACAAAAATTCAAGTTCAAAATCAAACAATCACGGATCTGGAAGGCATTAAAGCAATGGCAACTGAAGCCTTCTAAGAACTCTATACTAAAACGGAAAGGACTGATATAGATCCCAAAGAGTACCCTCTCTTCCTTATCCTAAAAATCATCAAGGAAGACATCAACAACAACCTAACTAAGGAAGTTACTCAATAAGAAATAAAGGAGGCACTGGACCAAATGAATCCTGACAAAGCCCCAGGCCCAGATGGCTTCACAGCAAGATTCTACCAGCAAAGCTGGGATATAATAAAATCAGATCTAGTGAAGCTGATCTAGAAATATCAAACTTGCAGCAAAATAGGAGGTGGAACGAATTCGGCCTTCCTAGCACTAATTCCGAAAGAAAAAGGAGCAATCAACTTCGATAGATTTCAGCCAATCTCCCTCTGCAATACAAACTATAAAATCCTCACAAAAATAATAGCCAACAGAATCAAAACAATTCTTCCTATAATCATCCCTGAAAACCAAGGAGGATTCATTAAAGGCAGACACATAGTAGATAACATCTTCCTAGTGCAAGAGGCCCTGCACTCAAGCATCCAGAGGAAAGACAAAGGTATGATAATAAAAATTGATCTCACCAATGCTTTTGATAGACTAAGACATAATTTTTTATTTAAAGTCATGGAAAATTTTGGGTTCACCCCAGATTTTGTAAACTGGATCAAAGCGTGTATTGGGTCACCTTGGATAGCCCCTCTTGTGAATGGGAGGGTAACTAAGTTCTTTCAAGCTTCCAGAGAACTCCAACAAGGCTGCCCCTTCTCTCCCCTCATCTATGCAATTCAAGCCTCGGTATTGAGCTTCCAACCAGAGCACGGCCAGAATCACAACAATCTCCATGGTTTGAGAATAGCGCCAGGGGTAAAGGACATAAATCATGCCCATTTTGCAGATGACACTCTGCTAATGGGAGGTGTGAGCTTACAAACAACAAGGAAATTCAAGAATGAATTAGTGGCTTACATAGAAATCTCAAGAAGTGTCATAAGCCCTACTAAAGGCAAGATCTATGGTTGGAATATAACGCCAAATGAAATGCTGGAGATTGCCAGGGTACTTGGAATGGAAGGCTATACCAAATGGGATGCCTTTAAATACCTGGGAGTCCCAATCTTCAACTCCACCCCAAGAACCTCACACTGGAATTTGATGATTGACAAGATAAAGAACAAGATAACTTCCTAGGGAGCGAGCTGGTTAAATCTAGTAGGTAAAGTGGTCCTAATCAAGGCCATCCTTGCCATCATTCCAATCTATCAAAGCTCTTTGCTTCTGCCCCCTGCCTCCATAATACAAAAAATTGAAGCAATGTTCAGAAGGTTCCTATGGGAAGGTGGGAAACAGTCAGGGAGAAATATACATCTAATAAGCTAGGAAAAAATCTCTAAACCAATCATGGAAGGCGGTCTCAACTTAAAAAATGCACATGTTCAAAATCTGGCGCTAGGGGCAAAGATGCTTTGGAACCTAACCACCGGGAAGCCAACGTGGAGTAAAGAAGTGTTATGGAAAAAGTACTTTAGGGGTCCAAGGGAAAGATGTATAGAGTGCCCAATTCTGGAGAAAAGAGGCTTCCTAATTGTCTCGCTCTGTTAGAAGACTATGCCCTATTTCAGACCTCATCTCACTTAGGTGCTAGGCAATGGGAAAAAAATCAATATTTGGCAGGACTCAATCATGGGAGATCCTCCCATTGGTTTGAGACAGGATTTGGATTGACTCAAAGAATGGATGGTCACTCAAAATTTAAACACTCTTTGGGACATCTCAATTTGGGGGAACGATGAGGACAAGATGTGGCTAAGGTGGGGAATTGCTAACAACCCCCCTGATTTAGAAGAGGACTGAAACACCCTGAAGCTCTGCCTCCAAGGGAAATCCCCACTCAAAAAAAGGGAAAAAGACAAACAAGGTTGGGGAACGAGCTTAGGGACATACACCACTGCAGCAGGGTATCAACTCACAAATTCCTACCCCAATGTCCCTCCAAACCCAACAATTTGGAAAGCAATTTGGACCTCCAAGTCCATCCCAAAGATTGACATGTTTATTTGGACTCTGGCTCACAGAAGCATTCTAACGGGAGAAAACCTAAGAAGAAAGTGGTGGGAAGGCCCCAATAGATGGCCGCTCTGTCTTCAAGCAGAAGAAACCACAAACCATCTTCTACTAAACTGTTCCTACTCCAAAGAAGTCTGGCAGTTGGCTCTGGGACTGCAGAGTGCCATCATCACACCCCAATATATGAGCAACTTTCTCCAAAATTGGGATTCCTTCTGCCCTTTCCAGACTGAGAAAAAAGGCCAAATATCCACTTTGTGGAGAGTCCCTCCCAAATTCATCCTCTGGAAAATATGGCTGGAGCGAAACAATAGAATTTTCAGGGAACTCAAAAGAAGTCTAGCCCAAGTTGCAACCAAGATACAGGCCTATTTTTGCGAAAGCGCTCCCTACTTCTGCCAAACAAAAAATTCTAGCGTGCTAGAGTTGGAAGAGGAACAATGGTTGACACAGTTTAAAATTCAAGACCAGGGGGGAAAAAAGGACAACAAATCTAGCCAAGAAGCCTGGGAAATACGAAAGGAGAAACAAGATTTTGAAGACTGGAAGTCAAAGGAAAAGAAACATATTTTTTCCTTTGACGAGGCCTCCAAACGAAACCTAGGCTTGGTAGGTGGAGGAGGGATTCTAGAAATCCCCACCAGATCAATGAAGCTAAGCTTCGCCTGGGGGCTCAGAATTGAAACTAACAACAGAGCAGAAGCCCTAGCCCTCTGGCAAGGGCTCATTCAAGTAATCAGTCACAACGTTCAAGATCTGGTAATAATTGGGGACTCTCGGATAGTAATCAAAGCCTTAATCCACCAAAGAAAACTCAAAAATGCAAAACTCAATAACCTCCTGGAGAAAATCCAACTCCTCCTTGGGAATTTCTGGTCTTATAAGCTTTAACATGTCTTACGAAACCTAAACAAGCAAGCAGACGCCAAGGCCAATAAAGGAGTCCTCTTAACTGCTGGAACCATGCAACTTAATGGAACAATGTCCACAGTGGATCTACCATGACTCTAGGGAGAAATCCCATAAAAAAAGTAAATTCATGAGCTAGAAAGGGAAAGGAAGTATGAAAGAAGGATTTGAGAAAATCCAAAGCGCAACAGGAAAAAGGCGCTATAGGATAGCACAACAGGATAGAAGGTATATCCCAGTGCATCATTCAGTTGTTGATTTTCTCTGGGGAGGAGATAGAGCAGTAGGTCACCCATCCCCTTCAAATCACATGAATCGTTTAGGGTATTTGACTTGGGAGGAGACTGAGCTTAAATCGGGGAGAGGAACTCAGCCCTCCATGCCAACCTCACGCAGAGACAACCAGGAAGGAATTCAACCCAGCTATGAGAGGATCGAGCAAAGCATTAGGTTGCAAGGAGAAGAGAAGAAGTCATCGAAGATGGCTTCCAGCTCAGGAAGCAAGCCAAGCACAGAAGAAAGGCTGAACGTAATGGACGTCACTCTAGAAAATTTAAAGAAAATGTTGAACTACCAGTTAGAATTTCTTCAAAATCTAGACATAGACGTAGGAAGAAGATTGGATACGTTGGAAGGGGAAATTACCACCACAAAATTTGAGATCAATGAGGAGCTCGAAAAACTCCATAGAGAACCCAAGGACCTTAAGAAATAATTTAAGACCAGAATCACCCAACTGGAGGAAAAAATGGCTTAGCTAAACAATGAATGGAAGCGAGATCCAAAGAAGTAAATCAACATTTCAAGTCACGAAAAGGAGTTCTGCAATTTCTCAGCAAGGATGGCATTTTGTATAGAAGCCTCTACTGTAAATAAATTTGGAAAACTTCCCACCCCTGGAAGGTTAGTATAGCCTCCAGGACTGTATTTGACTTGTAGAGCGTGGCTCACCATAGTTGTAACAGAACCAGTGGCTTTGCCACTGCCTTTCTTAATTAAAATCCATTAATCATTCTTGTCAAAAAAAAACAACAACGTCATCCACATCAACAACATTGGGTTATACCTGGTCCACAGAGAAAACTAGTACAACAGACTCCTAGGCCAACAACTTCTGCTTTTGGGACTAAGAGAACCAGACCGAAGAATGGATGTTGGACACGTGGAGAGCCACATTACCAGAGAGACTGTCCTATTGAGAAGACAAGAGCTACTGGATCATCAAGACCTATGACATTTGGAGATTTGGGAAAGGCCCACAAGATACATGCAACGATGAATAACCATTAGACTGAGCATCAATCCACCATGCTCGAGACATCAAGTATGATCACTGATCAACATTTTAGTATTTTAATAGATCTATGAGCTAGTGAAAGTTTTATATCTAGTGTTGTGTTAAAAGAATTAAGGTGAAGGAAGTTGAACAAGATGAGTTTATACATATGGAGATGGAATTTGGTGCCAAGCAAAAGGTTGGAGGAAAAGTTAAGGATTGTAACACCAACCTGAGTGACTTCATGACAAGTGTAAACTTGTATGTTACAATCTTGAGATCTTATGATATAGTGATTGAAATGGATTGGTTAGAGTCACACAATGTAATACTTAACTGCAAGATGAAACAATTAAGTTTAATAGATGATTTGAGACAAAGTAGAATAATTGTAGGAAGAAACCAGGGAGTGTCGTTGAGGTTTATTTCTTCTTTACAATTATAGAAAAGTATGTGCAAGGAGTGTAAGTTATACGCCATCTTAGCGCTTAACGAAAAGGGGGATACAGAAGGATTAAAAACTATTCTTGTAGTATCAGATTTTGCCGATGTATTTCCTGAGGAATTACCAGGTTTTCTTCCAGAAAGAGAATTTGAGTTTACCAGAGATCTAAAACCTCAAACTGGACCTATTGCAAGAACACCATATCAGATGTCGACACCGGAATTGGAAGAGTTGAAAATGCAATTGAAGAGTTGTTGGGTTTGGGACTTATATGTCCAATCATATCACCGTGGGGTGTGCCATTTATTTTTGTGAGAAAGAAGGATAGATCATGGAGGCTTTGCATTGACTATCGTCAATTGAACAAAACTGCGATCAAGAACCAATATCCGCTGCCAAGGATTGACGATTTGTTTCATCATATGAAGGGAGAAATGATGCTTTCAAAGATTGACTTGATATTGAGATATAAACGGTTACAGATTAAGGAAGAAGATATCCCTAAGACCGCATATAAGATGAGATTTAGACACTATGAGTTTATTGTTTTACCGTTTGGACTGATGAATGCCCCGAGCGTATTCATGAGTTTGATGAATGGGGTGTTCCGCGAATACTTGGACAAGTTTGTACAATTATTTATTGATGATATATTGATTTATTCTCGGATGAAAGAAGATCATGACAAGCACTTGAGATTGGTTTTACAGTGTCTAAGATAAAACTTGTACGGGAAGATGTTGAAGTGTTATTTTTACTAGATGAAGATTCATTATTTGGGACATATCATATCTGGAGAAGGTATCGCTATGGATCCAACGAAAGTAGAGGCTATTATGGAATGGCCAACACCAACAAACTTGCAAGAAGTATGTAGCTTTAAGGGGTTAATAAGTTATTATCGATGCTTCGTTGAAGGTTTTTCGAAGACAACAAATCCAATTATGGAAACTGCAGAAGAAAAACAAGAAATTCGTATGGTCAGAGAAATGCGAGGAGGCATTTCAAAAGATCAAGAAGTTATTAATGACCACACAAATACTAAAGGTTCTCGACATGGATAAGGAATTCTTGGAATGCATGGACGCATCCAAAGAAGGTCTAGGTGGAGTTTTGATGCAAGATGGTTGAGCAATCGATTACATTTCAAGGAAATTAAGAAGGCATGGAGAGAATTACGAAACACATGATTTGGAGTTATTAACAATTGTTTATGCCTTGAGAGTTTGGATACATTATCTTATTAGAAGACAATTCGAATTAAAGACTAATGATTGTGAATTGCAACATATTTTTACTTAGAGTGACTTGAACGCGCGACAAAGGCGTTGGTCAGAACTACTTAGTAAATACGACTTTGAGATTACCTACATTAAAGGAATGATGAACATAGTATCAAATGAGTTGATTCATAGACCACACATATTCCTAGTAATACCTATTAAAATGAATCTTCGAGAAAAGATTTTATCTTTACAGATTGACGACGATTGGTACAAGGAAGTTAAGGATAATAAAAAACAAGATACCAAGATGGTACCAATGTATGAAGGTTATTCATTTGAAAAAGATGGATTGTTGAGGTATAACAATATAATTTATGTACCTCCTAACGACAAATTAAGAAGTTTGATTTTAAGCGAAGCTCATCGAGAAATATACATGGCTCATCCTAGAGTCACGAAGATGAAGGTAGACCTTAAGCCTTTATTCTTGTGGAAAGGAATGAAGACTAATAGTTAATTATGTGGAAATATGTCTCGAATGTCAGCAAGTGAAGGCTAAGCATAGACATCTAGCATGATTTTTATAGCCACACACGATTCCTGAATCGAAATGGGAAGTCATTTCGATGGATTTTATTGTTGGATTTCCACTGATGACAAGGAGACACGATTCGATTTTTGCAGTCATTGACACTTTGACAAAGAGTGCACACTTTATTCCAGTGTGTACAATGTTTTAGGCACCAGACATAGCTAGAGTATTCGTTAGCAAGATTGTGAGGTTGCACGGTGTACCAAGAAGGATCATATCCAATCGAGGATTGATGTTTATAGGATGATTTTGGACTAGTTTCCAAGAGGCTTTGGGAACACAACTGAATTTTAGTACAACATATTACCCCAAAATAGATGGAAAAATAGAAAGAACGAACTAGATTTTAGAGGATATGTTGTGAATGTATGTAATGGTTCAAAAAAAATGTTGGGAAGAATTCTTACCATTGGTGGAATTCGCGTACAACAATAGTTACCAGAGTACAATTAAGATGGCACCTTTTGAGTTTCTATATGAATGACCATGTCGGACACCTCTGAGTTGGGATCAAATAGAGGATAGGGTACTGGTGGGACTGGATGTAATTCAAGAAATGGAAGAGCAGATGAAAACTATAAGACAAAGAATTAAAGAAGAGCAAGATCGATAGAAGAGTTATGCTGATGCACATCGCATTGACCGCAATTATGAAGTTGGTGACAAGGTTTTCTTGCGAGTGAAACCGCATAAGAGTTCGATCAAGTTTGGAAAGGGTGCTAAAATCTCTCCTAGGTTCTTGAGACCTTTCAAATTTGTTGAAAGGAAAGGACCTGTGGCTTACCGACTAGCCTTTCCTGATTCTTTGAGGCGTATGCACGATGCATTTCATGTATCTATTTTACAACATTATATTTCAGATCTGTCACATGTTATTGACTTGTGTTCTTTGCAGGTGTTGGATGAGGGTGTTCTCATGGAGAAGCCAATCTGCATATTGGACCATCACACTCGACAACTATGATGTCGAATAGTCTCAGGTCAAGGTCCAGTGGGATAGTTATAGTCCACATTCTGCTACATGGGAGGACACATCTGGGATGCGTAAAAACTTTCCTTATTTGTTTGATAGATTAGACATATATATTGTGTCACGATACATTTATTTCTTTCAATATTAGATTGTACAAACTTCGGGACAAACTTTAAAACAAAAGGGGGTGTATGTAACATCTAGTTCCACTGGGCACATTTTACATTGACTTATTCTTTGAGGACACTTGCGAGCAAGTGATCTGGTTATGGTACATTATGATTCTTTTGAATATGAATTATATTATGATGTCATTGTGATCATATGTTAATTTCTAGATGTATATATATTGACATGTATTAATGACGAGTTCTCTTGAGTGTGTAGCATACATGACAGGTTAAGGATGTTGATGGCATCAACGGACTTCCTTGGACTCCAAATTGAGTCAGGGAGTGGATTTGTATTTGGTTTGAGTATTTATTTACATGCATATGTTATATGATTGATTCCAGTATGGATTTATGTATATGAATGATTGTCCTTGTCCTTGTCAATGGATGCATGCATGGTGACGCTTGCTAATCTGACTCACATATGGAGTAGAGGGGCCATACAAAGAAACTAGACGATTGAGGGAAAGGTGTGGCAATGTCCCTGCCACAACCTACTAGAACTCCCCCATGTGAACCGAACTGTCGGTTAATGATTACCTAGTTTGAGAGGTCCACAATGTCATGAGCGCAGACTGAGACAATTGCTCATGAAGAATGCTAAGGGGCATGCAATAAGGAAGAATCCTTATTCCTTAGACAACCCTTAGTCACTCACAAGGTCGACCAAGTAGAGTGTTGACTCCAAGTATCGGACAAACTTCCAAACTAGTCAAAGGCCAGTGGCACCCTTGGAGCATGAAAGTGCGTATTGAAGAGCATGTCGCGCAAACAAAATGTGAGTCAATAAAAATCTAGAAGGCCTAGAGAACTAAAATAAAATACTTAGACGTTTAGAAAAGAGCCTACATTTGATCATTAAATTTTAAACAAGAAAATAAAAAAGAGTCTAATTATGATAGTTTTGACTAAATTAAAACATAAAAAGGGAATAAAGGGATTTAGACTAGTGAGCTAAGTAAAAGAAGAATTAAGAATGAATTGGGTATATGCACATGTGTGCATGAAAATAATAAAAGGGATTTTTAATTAAGAAGAAATTAAAACATGAGAGAATGGGTGGTTCATATAGAGTAGCAT
>ML795327.1:36432-63618 GCA_009831015.1 Picea engelmannii
GCAGGTTTGTATGAATTGTTGTTCATGCCTTTTGGTTTATGTAATGCATTAGCTACATTTACGTGACTGATGAATGGTTCATTGCACCCATATTTAGGTTGATTTGTAATAGTGTATTTGGATGACATATTGGTTTATAGCTCTACTTGAAAAGAGCAGATCTCACATCTTATATAGGTGTTAGATACTTTAAAAAAACATCAATTGCTAGCTAACCTTATAAAATGTGAGTTTTCTTAGTAGTCATTGGTGTATTTGGGGTACATGATTGGTGGAGGGTAATTCAAGATAGATCCCAAGAAGATGGAGGCCATTCTCAAGTGGTCAGTTCCTACTAATGTCATTGAAGTTAGGAGCTTTGTTGGGGAAACACAATACCTATGAGAGTTCATAACATACTTTTTAGCAATAGTTGCACCACTCCATGCCATAATAGCCAGTGGTAAGAGTTTCTAGTGAGGAAATAATCAATGTAAAGCTTTTAGTGAGCTTAAATGGAAGATCGGTCAAGAACCAATTCTTACATTAACTAATTTGCAGAATCATTTCGAATTGGAGACATATGCAAGTGGATCTATTATGGGAGTGGTCTTGATGTAGGGAGGTAAGATGGTATGTTATCATTCTGAAATATTTCATGGGGGAGTATCGAACTACCCTACATATGATAAGGAGTTCTATCCTTTAGTTCAAGCTATTAAGAAGTGGAAGAACTATATGATAGGAAATGAAACCATTATCCACGCCAATCATCAACCACTACAGTATTTGAAGACCCGTAGGAAGCTTCAACAAACTAGATATTACAAGTGGATGGGGTTTTTATAGTAGTTTCATCTAGTCATCAAATATAAAAAGAGAAACACTAATAAGTTGGTAGACATGCTTTCAAGGCCACCCACATCCAATATTACATATTTGGGAACTCTTATGCACATGGATCCTTTTACCCATGATGCATACAAAGAGACATACACAAAATATGAGAACTTTAACGAGGTGTTTCAATAGCTACAAGGATAAATTTGTGTAGAAGAAGGTGACAATAAGTCTAACTATCATCTATAGAATGGCTTATCTACAAGCTAGATAAGCTCTTTGTCCCTAAAGGTGAAATATTGTAGTTTATTATAGAAGCTCACACCTCCAAGTTTGAAGGACATTTTGGTGTTGGGAAGACAATTTCCAACTTACAAAGGTACGTGTATTGGCCCAAAATGAAAGAATATGTAGCTTGATATATTAGAGGATGCATAATTTGTTGTACCAACAAGCCCAATAATAGAAAGCAAGGTTTGTACCACCCCTTACCTATACCCACTCAACCCTGGGAAATAATTTCCATGGATTTTGTGGGTGGTTTAACAATAACCAAGAAGGGACATGACTAAATGTTTGTGGTAGTTTACAGGTTCAACATGATGTATATTCGTATGCCTTGTAAAAAGACCATCAAAGGACAAGAAGCAACAAAAAAGTTCTTTGAATAATTCTAGAATCACTTTGGGATACCAAGGAGCATCATCTCAAATAGGGATACCAAATTTCTTAGTGCCTTTTGGACTACCCTTAGGGAGAAGATGGACACCAAATTGAAGAGATCTACAACCTTCCCCCCATAGACAGATGGGTAGACAAAAGTAGTCAATGGGACTTTGGTTCAACTTTTGAGAGGTTACAATAAGAAGCATCCAATGACCTGGGATGAAAATATGATATATATTCAACACTTTTATAACATATTAGTTCATACTTCTACCAGTAAGTCCCCTTTCAAAACTTTCTTTGGGTGTTTGTCACCTTCACTCTTGGATGTTGTATATGGAAAAGAAGGAGGAGTGAGGGAAGACATCACATGAGAAGCATTCAAATAAAAACAATTATTGAAAATATTAGATAGATCCATTTGCAAGTATATGAGACATTGAAGAAGTCATAATAAAGGTACAAGGTCTCACATGATTAGCACAAATCTGAGAAAAAATAAAATGTAGGAGACAAAGTTTGGTTGCAACTAAAGAAAGAAAGGTTGCAGGATCTTGGTAAGAAGATCAAGGCTATGTGGTATGGTCATTTTGAGGTATTGGAGAAGGTGGGTGATAATGACTACAGACTTAGTCTACCCCTATATATGCACATTTACTCAGTAGTGAAAGTGGAAAATCTAAAACTCTATGATACTTCCATGTTGGATCAGAAAACCGAGTCACATGTTGTAATGTTCCCATCCTCCAAGCTAATCCACGCCGCACAAAAACAATTCTTTGATACCATATATTAATTACCATGCCCTGCATATGCAACAAATATGTAGTTCTAACAGCATAAAATGCATGCATAAATATATACAAAAATACCACAACATAATTAACATAATTAACCACACATAAAGCATCATTAACACATAAAATAACACTTATCTGTTAATTAGAATCGCCGACTGGATGTAGACCTCAGACGTTCCTCCCAGCCATAGAATCTGTTGTTCATACACTCTCAACAACATGTCACCCTTGAGATAAGGCTATGACTCCACCAAGTAAAAGGGTACCTAATCCAAACTAAGTTCTAACAAACAACACAATAAAGGAAAAAACTAGGTTCCAACTCCAACAAGAGTTCCCTGCTCATAGCGTCTCATTCCCCATAGCCTGTCCCACCCCAGGAAGTGTGAAGTGTACCCATTCTCTGCTCAATATTCCTTTGGTTGTATCACTTCTCTCCCAGAGCTTCAATAACAGGAAAACCAATAAGTCTCAGAGCTATGTCACACTTGGAACACATGACTACTCTAAGAGATCAATACCCACTGTCTAACACATGGGGAAACCTATTCCCAACAATTCTCTCACCCAAAGATAATTCTCCACAGGATTAACAACCTGCTTCTTCAACCCAAACCACCAAGGATTTGCAGGGTAACCATCTTCACAACTCTCCCTCTCTAACAAAGGTATGGATGAAGGTGGAATGCTTGAGTGAATGACTGGAAATAATGGAAATTATACTAGAATCCCCACATTATATATGCATGTTCATATCTTGACACTTGCCATTCTAGGAACTATATTTTTCTCCACGTGTAATTCATTCCCCTCACTTAGGAACTTAGGATAACATCATAACATAAGAATTATGACTTATGAATAATATTATTTTATTCCTTGCCTTAAGCCCCCTTGACTTAACCCCTTTTCCTCTCAAGTCCTATCCCCCTTTCCCTCTCATGGAGTCCTAGCCCCCCATACTTTTTTGTCTGACTTGATCTGTAGTAGTGATGTGTTTTATTAATATATCTAAGTGTGATTGCATATTACATTTATTAGGCTCACTGGCCTTTCAACTCATAGGTTCCTTGGCCTAAATCACATAAACACTTTGACCTCAAAACATATATACAAAGGCCCTCTGGCCCAAAATATCCTTGCTCACCAACCTATAAAACATATGTACATTTAGAATTGGGGATCAACATGGGGGTATTACGTTCCCCTTCCCCTTATTTATGCACTATCCTTAGAGCATTATATACACATGTACAACCAAAATTCCTCAAAAAGTTCCAAAACAATGTGGCTACTCCTCCTACGTGGCATCCTCATGCTCCCACGTTGCATCTTCAATATGGTAACAGGTCCATTGAACCTTTACCAACCCTATTGCTTTATTTTGGAGTAGCTTGAATTTCATGTCTAGTATGTTGTTGGAGGAAGGTCGAAGTGGAAAAACAAGGCAATTTTGGGGATGAAAGCATGCATGAGGAAAGCGACAGCTTGAAGGAAGAACATCATGCACACATGCGAGGGAAGACCTAACGACACTAGGGTTAGGGTTTTGGTAATGTATTGTAATGGCTAAAGAGACAAAAATGTATAAATATAGATACTTAGGTATCATAGGGGTTTGACTATGGGGGTTCAGATTATGATCATTGTTGTTATTGTAGAAAGAGTTGTTTTAGTATGAGCCTTTACGATATGTAATCTTTTGCTGAATGATCTATTTTGGGTAAGATGTTGAGCTAGATAAGAGGGAGGAGGGTAGATCTTGAGGGTTAGATCACAGGCTGTGGAGCCTGGTGTGATCTAGTCCGACTCATATAGATCTTACCCGACTGAGAAGAGTTGTAAGCACGTGACGCTGTAGATGCGAAAATACTATAATAAAAGAGATGAGAGCCAAATCTTTATGGACGTAGCCCAGCAGGGGGTGAACCACGGTAATATCTATGTTGTGTGATGAATGCATGTGTATCTCTATTGTCTTCAGTATTTATTATCATTCTTACTGAATGAGTTGTTATATTTCCTGTGTATTCGCAAATGATAGTATATTGTAGTTACAGTTATAATAATGGCTCAATATTTAGCTCCCATATCTCACACTCAATCCTAGGATGTAAACACCCGAGTCTTACAACCACCCATTAAAGCTATCTCGGGTGAGACTGCGCAACACATTCTGTGTGTTGTGTTGCCTTTTGGTTTACCAAGAGGGCCGATAGTTTTAGAGGGTTTGTTAGAAACCCGACAGACATGAATCCTAGGTTAATAAACACAGACATTGTAGAAGAATAGTAACCATCAAATGGTTCTGTTGCCATTGGTAGGAACAAGAGAGTGTTGAGTATATGAGATAGGTTGAGCAAGAAAAGAGCGAAGAAAAGAAGAAAGCAATGAGCCAATAGAAGGAGATTTTGAGACCATGGAATCCCAAAAAAGCAGAGATCGAAAGCTGGTTGAGAACCAAAGAGATAGAGTTTGCACAAAAAGACAATAGAAACCCTAGAGTAACACCCCAAAAATATCTGGAGAGATACGTGTTTACTGATTTGCACGAAGTCTTTTTTTGCGATTTTCCACATTTATTGCAGGAGTGGATACTAAGGTTGAAGGACAACCATGCAACGAACTGGATTCGACAGTTAGAGTGGACCCTAGTACATATTGAGCAGTTACAATAGGTGAACAACAAATTCACCCGCGCAATAGACTTCTGGCTTGATAGTATTGTGGTAGGCTTCATAACAGAGTTTGTAGTCGACACAACGAAGTCATACAGTGCAACAAAGCAAGAGTTTCTACGAGGACCTCGAGGAAGGTACATTCGATAGTTGTATACTTCTGTTAAGATACTGCTATATAATAAAGGTGTAATGACAATGGATTCAGACAACTAAAATTCCTTGCGTGCATGGGGGAAGCACTGACAGAAAGAGAAGAAATGGAAGGAAGAAAGGATAAGGGAAAGAAGGAGGAAATCTTGGACCCGATCATGATGGACGATGACCAGATCAAGCAGATCATGGCGACAACTAGAAACATGCGTAGCAGAGTACCCTACCAATACAAGGTGAATACCAAGAAGAGAGTCGTAGCCACGAGGGAAGGCTTGGCGAGTGATGATGAAGAGGTAGAAGATCTCCGGGCTGTGGAGAAAATTGAGGAAATCATGCGTGCAACATATGAAAGGAAGACAAGAGGTCCAAGAATGGGAAGAGAAGGCAACAATCCTATCCATATTAATGTTAGTGTGGAACCCATAAACCCATGTGTAACTAATACACCAAAGAGAACACCACCATTTAGACAACCAAAGTTCAGAAGTAGTCAGACAAAAGGAAGTACATCTACACAAGGAACAACGACTGGACGAGCCAGTTTAGGTAGCACTAGTCAAGTATCTACATCGTGCGGAGGTAGTAGTTCAACGTTCAGAATTACAGGACATGATCCCACCATCAGGTTACCAAAATTTCGAGGAGAAGCAACAGAAGACCCTGAGAAACACTTGTTCATTTGTGCAAAGATCTGGGAAGAAAAATAGATCATTGATGAAGATACCAAACTTGCACAACTAGCTATTACGCCAAGAGACTGCGCACTAGACTGGTACATGAGTTTAGACGCAAACAATGCCCCTGGGATGACAAGGACACTAGAAGACATTAAGAAGTTACTGATAAATGAGTTCCAGAAGCCGAGCTTAGAGGATCAGTACATGAATGAGATAATCGAAATAAGACAGAAACCAGGAGAGTCCGTATGGGAGATTGACCAAAGATTCAAGTGACTGAAGGGAAAGTTAAAATATCTTATGACCGAGATGCATCATTGACACCTGTTTTTCAACTCACTGCTCCCACACTTAAAATACCCTATGCGACAATAGAAGTTCGAGACGCAGGCAGAGGCTTTGCAGGAAGCCCTGCAACTAGAAGAAAATTAGTATCAACAGACGGACCCAGCTATCGAAGAACTGAAGGAGGACTTGAAGAATCTAACATTTCAACTGAACTAGAATAAGAACAAGGACAAACGAGAAGTTGTTTGGTGTACCACATGTAGGACAGAAGGACACCACAAGAACGAATGTCCAACATTTTCACAGTATATGGCAACATGAATGCCAAATCCGTTACCAACAGAAGAACTATGGTGCAAAATCTGCAAGAAACCGGGTCACGACCCTTATCACTGGACGATGATGCAAAAATATCAAATAGTCCCAAAGAATTCCTACTGCACCTTTTGCAATTCAGTAGGCCACGATGAAAAATATTTTAGAACTATGGAGTTGATGTGAGAAAGGACATCAAACGCATATAAAGTGTAAGAAGAAATGATGATTAGGAAAGCCGCACCGTAGTTTAATCAAGTTCCAGCTCCATACAACACTGCAAAGCATCAGTATAATACTGCGTAGCAACCATATAATAACACACAACCACAGTACAACATAGCACAACCTCAGTATAGTACCGCGCAGTATAATCAAGCACCTCGGTATAACGCACCGAGAGGAGATCAAACAGGCTACAGAGGGGGAGGATGAGCAAGAGGAGGTTTTAGATGAGGTAGAGGACCAATGGTATGTCACAATTGTTAACAACCGAGACATTATGCAAGGGAATGTATGCTTCCACCAACAACTTTTATGTATTGTCGCGCATCGGACCATGATATAGAGGAATGCCCGACACTATTAGTAAAGATCCAGGAAAAGAATAACTAGAACAACCAGAATGTTCAGTGGATTTCAGCCGAAGCAAGGGATGGAGGACAAAACATCAATATAGTTACTCACGGAGGAGCTAAAACGGGAAATGACGCAACTCAACAAGAACTAGTACAAAACTAGTGAGTAAAGAAGAACACCGAACCAAGGAAATAGTTCGACGCACAGAACGAGAAGGCGATATTTAAAGAAGCCAGACAAGAATTTTAGAAGGAAGACATAGTGTCGACTTCAATTGCAAAGCAAAAAAAGGAATCACCAGAGTACGAGATGCCTCCATTATTGGATCATACCAACAAAATGCAAACCATGGGACAAGTAAGTACAATCAAAGGCTTTTTGCAATCATGTATAAAAGTATTAAGTGATCCCTCATCTATGAAAATATTTCAAAACATACTAGAAAAATGTAGCATCGAGACGAAAGAAAAAATAGAACCAAAAAATGTCAATCACCTACATACAAGGAGAAGAACTAGTAGGGAGTTCAGACTGAATGCCAACATCAAAGATTTCAACATGGGAAATATCATACTGGATCTAGGATATGAAGTTAATGTACTACCAAAGAAGACATGACAATGCATGGGAGATCCCACATTAGGATATTCACCTGTTCAATTGAAACTGGCAAACCAACACAAAGTCCTACCAATCGGTAGACTGAAAGGAGTAATAATAGACCTAGATGGAGTGCGCACTAAAGAAGATTTCGAAGTCATTGAAATCGTGGACGACACAACACCATACCCAACATTGCGTGGTCTGGATTGGGCATTTGACAACTAGGCCATAATAAACTTTAAGACCTAGAAAATGACATTTGAGTCAGGAGAATACAGGTTCATTGCGCCATTAGACCCATCAGAAGTGGAGAGGTTTGTAGAACCTACTTGCCTAGACTTAGAGGAAATCGACCAGTTGTACAAAACAACTGTGCACAATGAGGATTACGTAAGCCCAACTGTAGACATGATACTCAGTTGGCAGAGCATTAATTCATGTGCAATAGACTCAAATACCGGTTTAGAGAATTGGCAACAAAGGCTGCACGAAGTTTCCACAAGAATATGTGCACGAATAGACCGCGCATTAAGATGGGTAGGCACATAAATTAGGGAACCACCTAGTTTCCACGGAAAAAATGATTTGGAAACATTCTTAACACAGTATGAAGACACAATGTTAGAGAATCAGAGACCGTTAACACTTGATTTAGAACTCAATGCCACACCCACAAGATGGTGGGGCACACACAAAGAGACAATCAAAGATTAGTACCATTGTAAGAAGTTACTGCGTATAAGGGTCGACGCAGAACAAAAATACAACAAACAACAGAGGTATGATGGACAAGGGGCGCCAATAGAACACTTGGAGAAGTGTAGAACGCTGTGGAAATTGACACCCCCAGAGGAATGGCCTCATCATTTTATACACACTCTAGAGAGCATACCAACAAATTGGTATACAAACCAGGAATTGTGCAAAGGAACTATGACCTGGACGACATTGCAACATAATTTTACACTCACTTTTTCATTCGAGCATGAGAACCCTAACATATATGTCGCACTTAAACATATAAGAGGAGTGATATTCATCAAAGAACCAGAAGTAGAACTGGTCACAGAAGAACAACAATGAAACAAATAGACAGACAAGGCACTATTGTCATGTTACCATGTACAAGAGGAAGCATCGGATGAAGACGATCCATGTAATATTCAGATTGAAGAAGTGGAAGGAGAAATAGATGTGGAAGTACCACCCATAGAATCAAAATTCATTTCTGCGTCGATCAAAGTAAATAAAGTCAACATTGGGACAGTCGAGAATCCCAAAATGGCCAGCATTGGAGACTATTGGGATGAACAAACATTAGAAATCATAATAGAGTTGGTGCGTGAATACAGTGACCTGTTTCCCACAACATTTATAGAGATGAAAGGTATAGTCGGAGACCTAGGAGAAATGAAGATACCACTCAGACCCGAAGCGAGAGCGATCAGACAAAGACCATACAAATTGAAACCAACATATAAGCAGAAGGTAAAAGTTGAGATCAATAGGATGATCGAAGATGGAATCATAGAACCAATTGAGGAATCATAATGGATAAGCCCAATGGTAGTTCAGGACAAGAAACAAGGAGGGATCAAGATATGCATCGACTTGAGGAAGTTGAACAGTGCATGCCTACATGACCCGTTCCCTACACCTTTCATGGATGAAGTGTTAGAAAATGTAGGTGGACATGAAGCTTACTTGTTCACTAATGGATTCTCAGGCTACCATCAGATTAATATCGCACAAGAAGACAAATACAAGACTATGTTTGCGACAAAATGGGGTTCTTACCAATACAGGGTCATGTCGTTTGGACTAAAGAATGCACCAACAATATTTTCTAGAGTAGTCATCATAGCAATTAAGGAATTCATCCATGAGTTCCATACTTGGACGATTGGACAGTCTATAGTTTGTTGAAGGACCATGTAGAATTTTTACGCCTGATGTTAGAAAGATGTAGGCAGTGCCATATATCACTGAACATAAATAAATGCATATTCAGAACACCGTTTGGGATACTATTGGGCCATATAGTATGCAAACAAGGTTGATTAGTAGATGTTGCAAAGATTGTATTAATTGTTAACTTACAACCACCAAAAACAACATGTCAACTAAGAGCGACGTTGGGACATATAGGATACTACAAGAAATTTATCAAAGGATATGCGCAGATTACTGCACCAATGGAAAAATTGTTAAGAAAGGATACAAAGTTTCAGTGGAACGGCGAGTGTCAACACGGTCTAGATAACCTGAAGGAAAATATGGTCACTGCACCGATATTAGTATTTCCAGAATGGGAAAAGATTTTTCACGTGCATGAAGATGCATCAACCATAACACTTGGAGCTATCTTGGTGTAGCTAGGAGCGAGAGACTTGGATCACCCGATAGCATTTGCGAGCAGAAAGTTGTCAGAATTGGAGCAGAACTATAACACTACGGAAAGGGAAGGCCTAGCTATGGTCTATGCACTGCAAAAATTCAGACATTACTTATTGGGGAAACACTTTAAGATGTTCACATATCACTCAACCCTAAAATACCTAGTCAACAAGCCAATGTTGGAGGGGAGAATCTGTCACTGGTTACTACTATTTCAAGAATTTGACTTTGAAGTAATGGTCAAGCCAGGAAAATTGAATGCATAACCTGACCACCTCTCAAGAGTCACAAATGGAGAAGAACCTACGAATTTAGAGGACAAATTTCCAAATGCACAATTATTTTTTGTACAGATCATTGATGAATACTTCACAGATATCATTCAGTACTGGAGCACGGGTACTGCGCCGCAAGAATATAGCATCGCGCAAAAGAAAAACTTGGTAGTCCGCACTGCCGACTATCAATTGATTACAAGACACTTATACAAAATGGGTGTAGATAGCATCTTGCGAAGATATGTATTAGAACATGAAAGACCATGAGTTTTAGCAGAAGTCCACGAAGGAATAGCAGGAGGGCATTATGCAAGCAAAGCTACCACTCAAAAGGTATTTCCCGTAGGACTATGGTGGCTGATGATTCACAGAGACTCGAAGGATTACTGTGAAACATGCGATGTATGTCAAAGAGTAGGCAAACCCAACAGAAGGGACGAGATGCCATTACGACCACAAGTAGCATTACATGCATTCAATAAGTGGGCAATAGAATTTGTGGGACCAATCAACCCACCAAAAAAAAAGAACAGGAGCAAGGTACATTATCACCACAACAGAGTACCTAACAAGATGGGCAGAAGACGGACCAGTAAAGGCACAGAAACAACAACACACTTCTTATTTGAGCAAGTGATCACTAGATTTGGCTGCCCAAGAGTTTTAATGAGCAACCAAGGCACGCACTTCATAAACAACACCATCAACACTATGACTGAGGAGTTTTAAGTCCTGTAGAATGCGCTGACAAATATCTGTAATGTCAACAGGGACAACTAGGACCTCAAAGTACCAGCAGTATTATGGACGTACATGACTACATGAAAAAAGTTGACAGGGCACACACTATTTAAACTAGTTTATGACCAAGAAGGAGTGGTTCCATTAGAATTTCTAGTGCCAAGCTTGCGTGTAGCAGAAATTACACAAATGACAGAACGAGGCGCAGTACATGAGCGACTAAATCAATTAATGACCATGGATGAAGACCAGATCTTAGTAGGATTCCACCAACAAGTTCAGAAAGAAAGGGACAAATCTTGGCATGATAGACACATAAGGAATAAAACTTTCAAGGAAGGAGATATAGTACTGATGTATGACAACAAATCGTTTCAACATCCAGGAAAGTTAAGAGTGCATTGGCTAGGACCATATGAGGTAAAATATGTCATAGATGGAGAAGCTGTACAATTGAGAGACTTATCAGGCGCAAAATTTAGAGGGATGATCAATGGGAGCCGACTGAAGTTGTACAAGGATAGTCGACCACCCACCACGTAGTAAAAAAAATGAAATTGAAAATAGTACCAATAGAGGTGCAGTGTGCTGGGGGAAGAAAAGGAACGCACACTTAGGAACAAAAACTCGGTGAGGAGAAGGAAAAAGGTCACATACAAAGGGAAAAAAGCGGGAAAAGGAAAGTTGACAAAAGCAGAATGACATGATAGCACTAGGTCGAATTAAAGGACGACAAGGACCGACGCGATGCTACATTAATCACGCCAACTGGAGACTTCAAGGCAGAGTAATGGAAAGTGTGAAACCATTGGAGGTGCATTAAACCCGTAATTAAGGTGCATTAAACCCATAATTAAGGAGGCATCCTCAACAAGCTTCATGGGAAGCCCATACAACAGACGAACGCGGGAGAAAATGGTCTATTCGTGAAAAAAGAGTAGACATAGAGTGATAGAGGTTGAAAATCACAGATTGAGTTCACAGAGGTCACAAAGACCATTCACATTTGAAAAAAATCCGACATTCATCGCCTTGGCACCACCAAGGGAAACAGAAGCAAGCCAGAGTGCCAGACCAACCAGAGTTAAAACCAGGTCATGTGGACAGATGGAAAAAAGTGAACAACAACCGCCAGAGATCGTCAATGTCGATGAAATCCCATCTCCAAACACAACACCGGTAAACCCCACACTGATAGTGGAATAAATCCCATAGCCAACACTAGAGGGCACGAGTATAGATATACCGACATAGGTACAAGAGCAGTTGAATCAAGACACATAAACCCTGAAGGAGGTGCAACCATAAAACACCAAAGCAGCTCTGCAAGTAAATGGAACGACACCAAATCTGAAAATAGCAGTTGAGCCAGACAAGTCTCAAATGACCATATCAGACCACCCAACAGAAGGGATGGTCGAAGATGTTTCAGGTTGGCCAGAATGGTATACTGAGGAACAACTAGAAGCCACTGGAACTTTGAGCCAACCACCACCGCTGAAGAAAGACAAGATACAGATACCCAGGTCACCTCGCAAGAAACCTACTGCATAAATCATTCTACCGCGTATACAAGATGGGGTACAGGTAGGACTAGACCTGCTGGGCTATATAGGGAAGCTCAAATACTCTGACCACGATGAAGCAGACGAAGACAAGTTTCCAGAACTTGCAAAGAGGTTATACATGGAGATGGTGGGAACAAATCCGTTTGGGGAATCAATTAGTCAGCCACTCCAATGGGCAACAAGGTTGGAGAAGATATATATTTCAGGTCTTTTGGACCTACCACATTTTGGCAGAGGTCAACACGCAACTGCATGCATCAAACATTTTTTAGCAGTCACACATGGAGGGGATATGTGGGTGGAAAATCTAGTTTCCATAGATGTAGAACTTATGGCCAACCTAACAGGATTTCCATTCTAGGGCATGGATCCTGCATAGTTTATGGATGAAAAATCTAGGGAGAAAGCGCTGGAAAAAGAGATGAAGAAGAAGTATGGCACTGACAGGGGGACAAGAGGGATCATCATTAAGAGGATCAACGATGTCGTGACACAATTGAGTGCGAAAATCGTAGCCTGTAAGATGCTAAGAAAATGCCACAAGGAGGAAGTTCCAGCTGGAGTTGTTGCAATTGCAACTCAGTGCATAGAGGTCACCATAGTGAGTTGGGCACCATACCTCTTGAACTTGTTCCTGGATGACTGCAAGGATGCACAGGATCTAGGCACAGAGTTTCACTATTCATGGTTGATCACACTAATAGCCTTTATGGGCCGGAGGGAACCCATGTATGTAACGTTTTGTACTAGACCCGAACCAAACCAGGGAAAGAGATTCTTACTGTTAAGGGATACGTCGAATTCTAGTCACAAAAGAATGAACGGGTCCATATTTGAAGGATACCTACGCGACCTACAAGAATCCATTTCCAAGATGTGGAGAATAACACCAGAGGCTGTTGCGCAATATGGGGACATTGACAACTTTAGGGCTACAAGACATACAATGTGGATATAGGGAAGGAAGGATCATGATAAACAGTGGCTACAGATGCACTACTGTATCATAGAGGGTGACATTGACATGGTCATCAACAAATGGGACAATGAATGGAGGATTCCATCCATCACCCAGAAATTGTTGGAAATAGCAGCAGAAGAAGAGGCAGGGCAGAGATAAAACCATCCAAAGGAAATCCAAGTGCCCAAGAGATGAAGAACGGGCCAGGGAAAAACAACACAGACAAATGAAGGGTCAACGAAGACAGGGAACCAGAACGGGAATAAGGATAAGACGTAGTCGGCCAAGGAGTAGCAGAAATAGGCCAAGACGACACAAGAGACCGTAGCAAATCCCAACTCATAGGAACCAAGTGGGAATAAGAGGACAACCACATAGACAAGAGAAGCACACAAGAAAACGAAGGCACAAAGAACACCACCAGAGTATACGATCACGATTGACAATGGGGAGATGATAACACAAATGGTCCAAGACTATCTAGTCGAGGACTTCAACCATGCTGCACACCATAGAGATAGGATTCAATAGGAGCTATAAGTCATGCGACATCTCCTCAAGAAAATTGGGGAAATGTAGGCAGCAGATAGCAGCATGAGAACAGATTCATCAACACCACAGACAAAGGAGAGAATGGAAGTAGAAGAACGAGATCCATTCCACCCATTACCGCACCCGAACACAACTTTCCACATCACACCCAATATGTTGTGCATGGATGAGATTGTTGGGTAGACACCCCTGAAGGACTTAAGCGAAATCCAACTGGTGTTGACGCGGATGAAAACGGGGCACTCCACAAGTTGTAGGTTATCATAAACCATGACTTACAGTCTCATGTACACAGATACTTAGTCAAATTGCAGAAGGCAACAAAAAAATGAGATGCGCTGGAAATATTCTATGAGCAGTCTAAATCTGAGACCCAGGAGGAAAGGGAGCGCATAAACGGATTGGAGTAGAAAGTGGCAGGAACTTACAAGAAGATTCCACAAGCCACGTGAAGGGATGAAATCACAACAACAAAAAATATTGATCATATTGCACAGGAAATCGATCAATATCAAAAGGAGATAGAGAATCTCTGAGAACAACTCACACCAACCACTCCACCAACAGTGAAGGAGCAAAGGAAGCAGGAAGAAACAACGCAGATGCAGGAGATAGAGCAGCAGGTCAGCACAACACTTGACTTGTTTGATAAAGCAACACAATTTTGGACTAGATTAGAGGAGGATCAGCAGGTCCAAAAGTGGGACAAGGAAGAATAAAGAATCAACACATCGATCCAAGAACTCAAGCAGAGGCAGAAGATAATACCAATTATAGAACGCGTCAAAGGGGCACAAGACATGAAGAAATTGCAAGTAGAACTCACCACTACGCAAACACATAAACAAGAGCGTCAAGCTCAAATGGAACCACTGCAAGAACAGGTAGTAGAAGTTCTGGCATAGGTTGAAGAAGCCAAGACACATATAGCACAGACCCAAGAAAAGTGTGTGGAATTGATCAGTGATGAAATTGCAGTCTAAATAGTGGACACACTCAAGGAGAAGACTGCGCAGGCGCAGACATAGGAAACAAAGCTCAAGGAAAAGTTCCAGGTGATAACCAAGGAGATCGAGGAAACACATAAGGGTTAGGTGACTCGGGACGAGCCACATGTCAGTGTTGGGGCCCTATTGGAGGCAGGCCGAAGTGGAAAAGAAAGGCGATTTTGGGAATGAAAGAATGCACGAGGAAAGCGACAGTTGGAAGGAAGAACAACATGCGAGGGAATACCTAACGACGCTAGGGTTAGGGTTTTGGTAATGTATTGTAATGGATGAAGAGCCAAAAATGTATAAATATAGATACTTAGGTATCATAGGGGTTCGGATTATGATCATTGTTGTTATTGTAGAAAGAGTTTTTTTAGTATAAGCCGTTACGATATGTAATCTTTTGTTGAATGATCTATTTTGGGTAAGTTGTTGAGCTAGAGAAGAGGGATGAGGGTATATCTTGAGGGTTAGATTGTAGGTTGTGGATCCTAGTGCGATATAGTCCACCTCATATAGATCTTACCCGACTGAGAAGAGTTGTAAGCATGCAATGCTGTAGATGTAGAAATACTATAATAAAAGAGCCAAGAGCCAAATCTTTGTGGACGTAGCCCAGGAGGGGGTGAACCACGATAATATCTGTGTTGTGTGATGAATGCATGTGTATCTCTATTGTCTTCAATCTTCAATAGTTATTATCATGCTTAATGAATGAGTTGTTATATTTCCTACATATTCACAAATGACAATATATTGCAGTTACAGTTATAATAATGGCTCAATATTTATCTCTCATATCTCACACTCAATCCTAGGCTGTAAACACCTGAGTCTTACAGCCACCCATTAAAGTTATCTTGGGTGAGACTGCGCAACACATTCTGTGTGTTGCGTTGCCTTCTGGTTTACCAGGAGGTCCGGTAGTTTTAAAGGCTTTGTTGGAAACCCTAAAGACATGAACCCTGGGTCAATAAACACAGACAGTATAGAAGAATAGTAACCAACATATGCATACTATCTAAACTCAAAATTCTCCTTCTTGCTCCACCTGGATCACATTCCAATCAATTACATGATTAGCATTAGACACATACTTTTTAAGCAAAGACACATAAAATACATTATGGATGCACATGGATGCAGGCAGTTCAATCATGTATGCAACATGACCAATCCTTTCTAGGATCTCAAATGGTCCACAATATGTTGTTGCTAGATTTGGGAAGCTCCCTAATTTAAGTGAACTCTTCTTAGATTTCACTTTCAATAAGACATACTTGCCCACTTTAAATTCTCTATGTGTTATGCCTTTGTTTGCATAAATTTTCTTCCTGTCTTGAGCAACCTTTAAATTCTGCTTTATTTTTAACATCTTCTCTTCCATTTCCCTAAGCAATTCTGGACCAACCATTGATCTGTCTACTGGTTTGTCCCAGTTCACTGGCGTGTTGCACTTCATGCCATATAATGCCTCAAACTGGACCATCTTCAAAGATGTTTGATACCCATTATTATAAGAAAACTCCACTAAATGTAGACAATCTTCCCATTTTGATGGTTTATCAATCACATACTCAATAACCTTATTGACTCTCTATGTTTTCCCATCTGATTTTGGGTAATATGTTGTGCTAAATTTCAGATTTGTCCTGAATCCTTTAAATAATCCCTTCCAAAAATTTGATGTGAAATTGGGATCCCTGTCAGAAACAATTGCCTTAGGCACACCATGTAGCCTGAAAATTTCCCTCATATAAATCTCTGCAATGTTTGTTGCATTGTGAGTTAGCTTCACTGGAATAAAATGAGCAACTTTAGTTAGCTTATCCACCACCACCATGATGGAATCATGTTGCTTCATTGTTTTGGGTAGCTTGGTAATAAAAACAATTGTTACAACTTCCCATTTCCACTTCGGAATGGGAAATGGCTACATAAATCCAACTAGATGTATGTGCTCTACCTTTACCTTCTAACAATCTAGACATCTGTATATATAATCAACCAACTCTTTCTTCATACTAGGCCAAAAATATTGACTCTTTGTAGCTCCAATTTTTTTCTGGTATCTTGGGTGCCCAACATAAGGCACATTATGCATTTCTCTCAACACCACATTGTTTAGCTTCTGAGATTTAGGCACATATGCTTTGCCCCTGTACATGAGGATTGCATCCTCTCTCAACTCATAATCTTTAATTTTTTGCTGAAAATTTACCTTGCTATAATATTTCTTTTGTTTGCATATAATGTTAATCTGATTTTGTAGCTTCCATAATTCTATATTTCAAATTAGATTTGTACATGCTAATGGTTATAACATGCCTCTCATGCACTCTCCTTATGAGTTCATTAACGACCTTGTTCTCTTTTCCTTTGATATGATTTATATCAAATTCATACTCACTAAGGATTTCCAACCATCTGATTTGTCTGACATTCAAAGTTGGTTGTTCAAACAAATATTTCAGACCAGTATGGTCTGTCCTCGGCTCAAATATTTTTCCCATAAGATAGTGCCTCCACATATTTAAGGCATGAACTATGGATACCAATTATAAATCATGTATGGCATAGTGCCTCTCATGTTCCTCCAACTTCCTTGACTCATAACATATCACATGCCCATTTTGGCTAAGGACTCCTCCAAGCCCTTCCTTGTAGGCATCAAAACACACAATCAAATATTCATTTGGATCAACAATATTTAAGATTGGCGCACTTGTTAATAAATTCTTCAAGTGTTGAACTCTTTCTTCACATTCAAAGGTCCACTCAAACTTCACACCCTTATTTTGCAAAGAAGTGATTGGATGTGCAATCCTTCAGAAGCCTTCAATAAATATTTTATAATAACCTGCAAGTCCCCTGAACAATCTCACCTTTGAGAAATTATTTGGTGTTGGCCATCCTCTAATGGCTTCTATCTTCTCAGGATCCACTACTATCACTTCCTCTGAAATAATATGGCCCAAATAATGTACCTGCCTCTAATAAAATGAACACTTGCTCAACTTGGCATACAATTGATGGTCCCTCAATACTTGTATCACCATTCTCAAGGTTTTCTCATGCTCCTCTTCATACTTATAGTAGATAAGTATGTCATTCATGAAGACAAGGAAAACTTATCCAATTAATTTCTGAAAATTCCTTTCATCAAACACATGAAGACAGCTGGTGCATTTGACAACCCAAATGCCACCACTACAAACTCATAATGGCCATACCTTGTTATAAATGTCATCTTACCGATATCTTCTTTTTTAATCCTCACCTAAGTTCAATCTTGGAGAATAACTTTGCATCTTTCAACTAATCAAAAAGATCATCTATTCTTGGCAAAGGATACTTTTTCTTCATGGTCACCTTATTCAACTACCTGAAATCAATGCATAGCCGCAAGGCTCCATCCTTCTTCCTCACAAATAGCATTGGGGCACCTCAAGGTGACAAACTTGGGTAGATATACCACTTCTTCAAAATCTCTTCAAGACACATATGCAATTCTTTCAGCTCTAGTGTGTTCATCCTATAAGGAGTCTTGGACACTGGGGCAACTCCAGGCATCAAAATAATGGAGAAATTTATATCTCTCTTTGGTGAAAAACCTCGTATCTCTCTAAACACATCTTCATAATCTTTCAATATTGGTTGATCTTCAATACTTGGCACTTTATCCTTAGTTGCCTCTTCCATATGAGTTGCATAAATTTGACATCCTTTCATGAAGCTTATTTTCACCTGCAAGGTTGAAATCTCTCTGATAGATACTACCCTTGGAATACCCTAAATGGTTCTCAAGTTCTCTTCCTCATCCAAACAAGTCAATTCCTTGTCATAACAATCTAAGACAACTTTATTCTTTTCCAACCAATCCATACCAATTAAGCAATAATATGATCCCAAAGGTATGAAATTCAAATCGGCCTTTGTACGAAGTCCATTCATGTCCATTGGAAAATCCTTAACCAACTCATTGATTCTTCTTTTAGCTCATGTAGCTAACTGAACTAGCGACGATTTCCCATACTTTCTTCTTTGCTCAACAATATTAGGATCTATGCAACTATGGATATCTCTTGAATCGATTAAAATAACTATAGGTTGATAATTGATCTTACCTTCCACTTCAATCACATGAGACTGAAATTCAGCTTACTTGTTGTCCAAGGCTACATAGATCCTTGGCACACTTCTTCCCATGTATTCAACTGTATTAGCATGTTGTACATTATGAATAGTCCTTTCTCTTTGTCCTCTGCAAGGGAAATCTCTATACAAGTGATCTCCCTCACAACCCTGACATTTAATAGGTTGTTTCCTTGGCATTTTTCCCATTGTTTATGTCATTCTAGGTTCATTTTGAGCTGGTTGTCCCTGAGAACTATTTATGAAGAATGGTGGCTTGTATCCTTTCTTTATCTGCTCCATATTTCCTTTCTTCTTGTCAACCCAAGCTCTCTGAAAGGTTTATTCTCCTATATGTTGATAATAACAACACTTGGCTCTCCTTATTGCTTCCTCCATTTTCTTGGAATCATCATATTGTATCTTATCACTAAATATTGAAGTTATCCCACTTAGGAACCTTTGAATATTGATTTATCATCCTGGATGAAGTCAACATACCTCAACAACTCTAACAATATTCTCTCATACTCATCCATGGTCATGCTCCCAAGATTGAGTTCAAATAACTCCTTCATCTTCCTATCATAATAACTCTTGGAAAAGTGTTTCTTCTATAAATACTTTTTGAAATACCTCCAACTGATATTCTTCTCATCAGTGTGATTTACTTGCATGAGTTGACCCCACCACATTGATTATTTTCCATTAAGATGCTAAATTACACTTCTACCTTTTGTCTATGAGGAATAATTGTGTAATTGGAAGTATTTCCTCATCCCCAATAGCCAAGCCCTTGCATCCTCATCCTTCATGTGCTCACCATCAAAGGTAGGAGGCTTAATATTTCTCATTTCCCCTTGTATTTCATCCACTCTAGTCCTCCTCTTATGCTTTCTGACATGAGATAACTTGGACTACTTTATGTTCTTCAAACTGAGTGTCTTGGTGAATGACGATGATGTCTGCCAACACTTCTAGATTCTTCCTTTGTGGCATGTGATCTATGATCCTTTGACTTGAATCCATTTCCTTAACCACCTTCTGTTCTATTCTTTCCAACATCTACAACAACTTGATGTTGAATTCATTATGCTGCTCTTGATCTTTCATAATCCTCTCATTATTAGCTTTATAGCTAAGCACATCTCTTTGCATACTCTTTATTGTCTCTACTAAATTTATGCTTTCTACTTTGCCTTCTCCATGCCTGCTTGATTCAGTTTGTGCATTACCCAAGATGATGTGCAACCCCTTTACTTCTTCCTCATAGTTGTAAGTTATTTTTGCATCCTCCATGTCTCTGGTCTCTCTGTTGATTATGCTCTATTCTATTTGTGCCTTTAGTTCTACAAAATGTGCATGCAATAATATTTTTTAGACAAAACAATGACGTAATTTTGTAAAATTATGCACAATTATGCCATTCAGATGCACCAAAAATTTTCTTTCTGATTTCTTGTGAATTATGCTACTCAATTCATAGTTCTAGGTGCATATTTAGATTCTTCTATCCAAACGACTGCTTTGTTTCTCAATTCTTAACACTGAGCATAAAGTTATAGGCAATTGAATATTTCCAATTTACCCTTTTGTGCACCTTTCACCCTAGTGCAAATAATCTCAAACACCCACTTTTGCCACTTACAGAGGTAAATATTGTCAGAAACCAAGGAAACTTTTATAAGAGAAACATATAAAAATGATGACAGGGAATTCATAAGAACTCTCAAATTGTTAGATTGATACTCTAGTCAAAATCTGCAACAATCTGGAAATGACAACTTTGCCCCTTTGTACTTCTCTTAGCCTAGCAATTTTAGCCTTGTTCATGCATCCCTACACCAAATCCTTTGGGGTTTTGAAATAATATCAATTGGGTTTCTTCGTGACTACATTTTGAGTAATCTGCCCAAATTTCACCTTCATCTAGGGTCCAGACTACTAGTTACAAACTGATGAAATTTTAATTGTTTTTCCCCTTTTAGCATCGAATGCTATAGGAATATTATCTTCATCCTGCACAATTTTAGGTGTTCAAATTCCAATTATGGCTCCACAAATATCTTCTATATTCCATCACATTTCCATAGATTTCTCCCGTTCCCCAAACTAACTTCTTAGCAAAGAGTTATGCCCTTTGGAAGTAAATTGGTAATCAAATTATACCCTACACAGTTTAGCCTGTAACTTCCTCATAAAAGTTTTTTTTTTTCCTCTGGGATAGCTCATCGGAAATATCTCTTTAAGCTCTTTTATTTAAGATGCAAATATTGTATTTGGTGCCTTCGGCACATACAGTCTTGAAAAATCAAACTCTTAAAAACATTGTTTAGGCCCTCAAAAATGCCCTGCAAGATTATGACCTACCAAAGCACTATATTTTTCTGACAAATTTGACTGGTTTCTACTAAAATGGTGACTAATGTGGCATTATAGGTCCACATGGCACCCTAAGGTGATGCCATGTCAACCCCTTGGCCACCCTAGCCCTACTCCATCAACCTCTGACAACTTCCTCCTTCTCTCTCTCTTCTATCTTCCTTTTATTTACCTTATATTACCTTTTTATTTAATATATTTCGGGCCCCACCATACCTGGATTCCCACCTAGAACCTTATTCGACCACGAATGGGACAAAGGTCCTACCTCTTTTGACAAGTCTCTACATGGCACCCTTTCATTGGTCACAGGGATGGACATGTCCCATCCCACACCCTTTTCCTTGGGCGCACACAACTTCATCAACCAGAAAACCAAGATATAAGGAAGATCAACAATCCATAAATATTTTGGGGGTTAAATTTGCAAGGGTTTTATCATTTTACTTACCTCCGATACCACCACATCACCGAGTTGACACATGGCAACTCCAAAATCATTTCGAAGGATTTTGGTATTTCGCAAAACAACTTACAAAATCTTTGAAACCACTTGTGGTATTAGGAAACCACTCCACCGTCACCCCACCAATGTGGCCCGCCACCATGCCACCAATATACCACCATGTAATTCCACATCATCATTGTGGCGTCACACGCCACAGTGTCACTATACGAAAAATCCCCAAAATTTGAAATTTCCCATTTAAAAAAAATGCATATATTTTAAATTTCTTTCTCGGCCACCACAAAATCTCTAAAAGTAAGCCTCTTAGGGTCAATTCAAATTCTGCAAATGATCATTTATCTCCATTCTTGACTATTTGACGTTTCTGGGTATGAATTCCTCCCAAATTCACTCAGAAATTGAGGATTTTTTTTCCCAATTTTTCTTGGCTACCCAACAATTCATAAATTTATCCAATTCTAGGCCTAAATTTACCCATTCATAAGTGATAAATATTTTAACCCGTGAATACAAATATCCCAAAATTGTAGGAAAATTCCCAAACTTTTCCTTGAAAATTTTTAACAAACTGAATGTAGACATCCTCTAGACTTTAAATCTTCAATTTTTTTCTTCAGTGTATTGCGTATGGCCCATGCAGGCTCAGTGTTGAACACATGGCTCAAATAACACAATGTAACATCTCCATCCTCCAAGATGAGCCACACCACACAAAAAAATTCTATGGTACCATATATTAATTACCATGCCATGCATATGCAACAAATATGCAGTTCTAACAACATAACATGCATGCATAAATATATACACAAATACCACAATGGAATTAATAGAATTAAACACACATTAAGCATCATTAACACATAAAATAACACTTTTATTATAATTAAAATTACCGATTGGATGTAGACTTAAGAAATTCCTCCCAATTGTAGAATCTGTTGTTCATACACTCTCAACAACATGTCACCCCCAAGCGAGGGCTATGACTCCACTAGGGAAAAGACTACCTAAGATAAACTAAGGTCTAACAAACAACACAATAAAGGACATGCCCAAGTGCCAAATATAGCAACAATCCCTAGCTCACAACCTCTCATTCCCCAAAACTTGTCCCACCCCAAGAAGTGTACCCCTTCCCTACTCAACATTCCTTCGGCTATACCACTTCCCTTCCAAGGATTCATCAATAGGGTGGCCAAGAAGTCTTATATATCTGTGGCACTTGGAACACAGAGATTCTCTAAGATCTCAACACCCACTAGCCAACACACAAGGAAACATATTCCCAACAATTCTCTCATCCAAAGAGAATGCTTCACATGCATGACAACCTACTTCTTCAACCCAAACCACCAAGGATTTATAGGGTAACCAGATTCATAGATATCCCTCTCTAGAAAAGGTAGGGATGATGGATGGAATGGTTGAATGAATGATTGGAAAGAATGAGAATTACACTTGATTCCCCACATTATATATGCATGTTCCTATTTTGACACTTGTCATTCTAGAAACTATCTTTTTCTCCACGTGTAATTCGTTCCCCTCACTTGGAACTTAGGATAACATCATAAAATAAGACTTGGGACCGAGGAATAATATTATTTTATTTCTTGGCTTAAGCCCCCTTGACTTAACCCCTTTTCCTCTCAAGTCCTAGGCCCATTTCCCTTTCATGGAGTCTTATCCCCCCATACTCTTTCGTCCGACTTGGTCTACAATAGTGATGTGTTTTATTAATATATATGAGTGTGATTATATTTTACATTTGTTAGGCTCACTAGCCTTTCAACTCATAGACTTCCTGGCCTAAATCACACATGCACTCTGGCCTCAAAACATATATACAAATTAACTCTGGCCCAAAACATTATGGCTCACCAGCCTATAAAAAATATGTACATTTTCAACTAGGGATAAACCCAAGGGTATTACACATCTACTACCTACCATAGAAGATTCACCACCATAATATTGGGTAGAGTTGGAAGAAGATATATTTTTACAAAAGAAGTCTAGAACTACAAGACAGGGGCAACATGACCTTTGGTTGATCGGGTTGAAAGTACAACTTCTAGGCAAGGAAAAATGATACTCTAGGGAGAAGGTAGAGGAAAAGTTTCATCAACTCATTTAGTAAAATTTTGGGGACCAAAAGCCTAACTAAATGGGGAGGTTCGATCAGAAATGGATCATTATAGAATTTTGTCATGTATCTTGGTACTTTCTGGGTGGAAGAATTAAAGGAATTGAATTGTAAGGCCCATTTTAGTGGTAGGTCCCATTTTGAAGATTTGGGGTCTGAAATCTTCCTGAGCCATTTCGAGGCATCAAATGACACTTTTCTGGGTCAAAAATTTGTGAGCATAGCTCCCAATCCCTCAATGTTGTTCTACACATTGTGACCTTTCCAACTATATTAAAATCACCTCAATAGAAGTTTGTATGCAGAAGTTATGCTTCACGCAAGTTGACCTACCTTGTTGACCACCATGGTATTGAGTGGATGCCACGTTAGCCCTCATTATTCATGTGTGATGCTAGAGAAGTGTGGACTTTAAAAAATCTTCTAGAAGGTCGAAAAACCTAACACTAATTGAGGGTTGAGGCATGAAAAAATCCTAACCCTAGATGTCTATCAGACTATTTTAAATATTGGCCCACTAGGAGCAAAGGGGTTTTATTCTTTTAGCATCGTACTTGTTCCATAGTTGAGCAGAGAATTTAGGAGTCGGATTTGAGAGCATAATAGAGAAGGAAACATATTATGTAGTAGCCATTCATGCCACAATGTCAAAGGAAACTCTATAGTGAGTGCCCATTTCTTTGTATTTTCATTTTCAGCTCTAAAGAATAGAGAACAAAGCATAGAACTAACCTTCTAGATGAGTTTTCTCCCATTTCAAGTTTCCTAGGATACGTCTTGTGTTCATTTGTATGGACGGTGTGTTCATTTGCTTGTTCTTTCATTTCCATATTTGAGTTATTTTCGTAAAATTGAGAAATAAGCTAGTGATAATAAATTTGAGATCTAAGGAAATAAACCTGCATAATAAAAGTTTCCAGCATAATACAAGATTTGTTGTGATGAACTATTCGAGTGGATATCCACAATAGTTTATAGATCACTATGTGAAAACAAGTTTCTTTATACCAACATTGTTGAACATATAAATTTTGTCCCTGTATGCAAGAAGACCATTTTTGTGGTCCCTAAAAATATCTATTATTTTATTGTAATTAATTTTAACGCGTGGAAGTATCTCTTTGACACAAAATTAATGTTCATTGTGAGTGAGCTCTTCACATTTAGATTGTTCCAAATATACTTATAGCATCAACATGTTTTCTTTATTGAGTTCATTGACCACCTTATTTTCCTTTTCCTTAATATGTTTTATAGTGAGGTCATATTCACTGAGAAATTTCCACTTATTAAGTGCATTGAACACCTTGTTTTCCTTTTCCTCAATATGTTTTGTGTTGAGGTCATATTCACTAAGAAATTTCCAAAATCTATAGTGTCTTTCATTCAAGTATGGTTGTGTAAACAAATACTTGAGGTTATTGTAGTCTATCTTTGACTTAAACTTTATGCTCATGAGATAATGTTTCCACAATTTTAATACAGGTACAACAAAAAGTTCCAAAATCATGTGTGGGATAATTGAACTTGTAATCCTTAAGCTTTTTTTTTACTCATAACATATGGCATGGTTCCCTTTCATGATAACTCTCACGATTCCTTCTATGAAAACTTTGATAGATACCACAAAATCTTCATCTAATTCAATATTTGAAAGATGGGTGTATATGTAACTAGCTTCTTTAAAAATTGAAATCTCCATGTACACTTTGTTGTCCATTCAAACCTTTTCCTTTTTTATGTAAGGCAAGATTGGGATATGAAAAGTTAGAGAAACCTTCAATAAAACATTAACAAGATATGATAAATACCATGAAGGACCTAACTTCACTAGAATATGAGCCTAAAATTTTGACCGTGGTTTTGACTGACATTTGCGAGTATCACTTCCAGTTGAAAATTTATCCCATTGTCGACCTATTTCTTGACCATAATTATTTTACCCAGTTTTCAACTTAAATAATACAAATAGATCTTCCGGTCAAAATATAAGTCTAAGTCGATGGGAGGGTCAATTTGTGGGTGAAAATACATGTGATTATAAGTTTCACACATGATGAAATAACATATTTCTTTTCATAATTGATGATATATCATTGAGATAAATATTTCTCTAAAATTTAAATTGTTAATTGAAAAATATTATAATTTATCATAACTTTTTTATTACATTATAATTTGTCATAAGTATCCTAATATTATGTATATCTATGTTAAGCCCTAATGTTGGCCTATTACCCCTTAATTGGGGCATATTAGATTAGTAAGGCTATTTTATTTATGTCGGCTTTAGGCCATTAGTTGTAATTTAGATTAGTAATGTTATTTTAATTATGTCGACTTTAGGCCATTATTAGTAATTATACCTCCTAGTCTCCTATATATACCAAGGAGACATTTTCATTTTGAATCATCTTGTACTTGAACATTTAAGTGGGGTAAAAGGAGGTTGCCCCCTTGAAGAGGCTTATTATCTAAAATTATCTCTTTTTCAAAGCGTTGAGTACTTTTCCTGAGGTTTTTCTATGCTATATTGCTGTTTGGTTCTTAACATATGGTATCAGAGCTCAAGGTCTTGGGGTTTCGCTGCTACATCTGACACACCGTGGAATTTTTGCTATAACTTTTTTTCTACAACGTTTCAGAAGGAACCGCTTGGAAGGTATTTAGAATATGGATCAAGGTACGTTGGGTTCAAAATTCAGCTCCCGAGGCCTTATAATTTCAGAGATACAACCTGTACAAGATAGGGTTCTGGAATCATCCTGAAATGAGTCATTGTGGAATTTTCGCTATAAAAGTTTTTATGTAATGTTTCAGAGCCTGAACTTCAGAGGACATTTACAGAAATTAGTAAGGTATCTGTGGAAAAAATTTCAGATTCTGGGTCATCTTAAATTTGTATATACACCTTGTGTAAGATAGGGTATCTGACTAGTCCTATTGACTAGTCTCAAGAAGGTGTTCCAGGTAAAACAAGCA
>ML795327.1:67420-145578 GCA_009831015.1 Picea engelmannii
CAAAGTACTATGGGCCTTATAAGGTGTTGCAAAAGATTGGTACTATGGCATACAAATTGGAGCTGCCTGCATCTTCACAAGTACACCCAGTTTTCCATGTTTCATGCTTAAAGAAGGTTATAGGTGACAAGATCCCAGTTCAAGCTATATTGACAGAAATTGACGAGGAAGGAAAAATCATATTGGAGCCAGAAGCCATCATGGACACAAGAATTCATCAGCTAAGGAATAGATCCATTTCAGAGTATCTCATTAAATGGAGGAAACTACCGGCTAAAGATTCCACTTGGGAAGATGAGTCTTTTATACAGAAGCATCCAGAGTTACTCAAGCGTTGTGGACAACGCTTGTCTCAAGGGGAGGGGCATGTTAAGCCCTAATGTTGGCCCATTACCCCTTAATTGGGGCATATTAGATTAGTAAGGCTATTTTATTTATGTCGGCTTTAGGCCATTAGTTGTAATTTAGATTAGTAATGTTATTTTAATTATGTCGGCTTTAGGCCATTATTAGTAATTATACCTCCTAGTCTCCTATATATACCAAGGAGACATTTTCATTTTGAATCATCTTGTACTTGAACATTTAAGTGGGGTAAAAGGAGGTTTCCCCCTTGAAGAGGCTTATTATCTAAAATTATCTATTTTTCAAAGCGTTGAGTACTTTTCCTGAGGTTTTTCTATGCTATATTGTTGTTTGGTTCTTAACAATCTAATATTAGTTTGCCATGATATTATAATTTGTTGCAATTTAATTCTTATCAAATTTTGTCATAACTTTATGCTAATCATATTTTGTTGTAGTTTGTCATAATATTATGCTTATTAAATTTTGTCATAATTTTATGCTAATCATATTTTGTTGTAGTTTGTCGTAATATTATACTTATCAAATTTTGTTGCAATTTTTTGCTTAACATATTTTGCCATACTTTATTGTAATATTATGCTTATTAGTTTATAGAATACTAATTAGTCATATTTTGTTGAAAATTGTCAAAGTAATATTATGCTTATTAGTTTATAGAATACTAATTAGTCATATTTTGTTGAAAATTGTCATAATAGTATGTGCTTATTTAGTAATATTGTTTTTTAGTAACTTTATAATTGTAGTTTTTATCATTATTTAATGAGTGGTGTGCATAGTGAAATAATATATTGAACTTTTAAACGAGTTATCGTTGAAGATTCATACATGGAGGTGAATGATGGAGGAGGGTCAACAATGGAGATTTAGGGTTTTGCAATGTTTAGGGCCAATAGAGGAGTTAGTAAAATACTCCATAGATCTAATAGAAGGGCTATCTATTTTTTCTAATGGGAGATAAAGAGTGTAAATGGATGAAGAAAAGATTAGGAAGACAATCCAAGTGGTGTGGGGGGGATCTCCACAAGCTAGTTCGACACTTACTCTACAAACCTTGGAAACTTTGGGTTGAATGGAGGGACTAGTAGGTAATAATGGCTCTATCACAAGGGTAAGCCTCGCCATAAAGTCACCTCTCATTTTTGGTGTTGACTTGATGATTGGACAAAAGGATTTTAACATTCCCATATGCAAGTTTAATTGTCTAGGTTTTGTAAACGAGGTGAGTAATGGTTCGTGTTCTTCCATATAACTCCTAGGGAAATCCAATGTAGTTTAGATTAAGGGTGAGCTAACGGTTGATGTGGAGTTTGAAGGTGATAAGAAGGAATGTTTTTCATTTGATGTTGAGACATTTGGATCTAGTGAGGAAAGGGTAAATTGAGGAGGAGATGATTGGGGAAGTCTATAGGCACAAAAGGGAAGGATGAAAAGACCATGTATAAAGCAATTGAAGGTTAAGATGACTCTAGTATTTAATGAGGACATTGTTATGGAGAAGGTGATAGGGTTTTCATGTAAAACACTAGTGGGTCAGTTTTATGGGAGATACTTAACCAAGAATACCCTTGATCTATGGATCAATAGGACTTGGACTTAGTTTTTAGGCTAATATATAGGATTTCACATGTTAGTTAGAGGGTGGTTGTAATTCTACTTCAAATCTATAGAAGATATAAGAAATATTATGGATGTGAAATTGTAAATGTGTTCAACTGACACATAATAGATATAGCTAAACAATAATACACACATTTGCAGAGAGAATTTGAGAAAAAAGAATGAAAGAATTCTCATTAACCGTTGTGAATAATGAATAATTTACACATAGTGATGATAAAGTAATAGGTAAGGATATAGATGGAGGTTGAGCACGAGCATGAGTGCGCGTTAGGGTTTGGTGCTGGTGTTGAGCGTAGTGTGATTCCATGGCGATGCCTGGGGGAGGGGAGGCCGCCCCCCCTTCTTTGAGATCGGTCGAGGATGCCTTCCAAAGGCTGGTCAACAGTAAAGGGAAGAGGTCATCCCCTCTGATGGTTTCGAAATTTATCAAGAAGCTGGAGGAAATACCTGAAATCATTTTACCCGAAGAGAAACCAATGAAAATAGCCTTGGCATTGGCCCAAAAAGGTTTAGTGGGTCAGTTCATGGGTCTTTGGCCATCCACCAAGACCACAGATGACTGGATTCAACGGAACTGGAGGCCAAATCTGGAACATGGAGTAACCTGTTATCCGGTTGGAAGAGGGTTCTTTGTGTTTGAGTTCATCTCAGAAGAAGATCGAGACTTAATCTTCAGGAACGGGCCCTATTTCATGGGGACGCAGGGTCTATACCTGAATAAATGGACACCCGATTTTGATCCCTTGGTGGACCTGCCCAAGGAAGTGCTGGTGTGGGTCAGACTACCGAACCTCCCAATGCACTGCTGGGATTTCGAATCACTACAGAGAATAGGGAATGGAGTTGGCAGGTTCATTGACAGAGCTGACAATAAAGGACAGTACACCTACGCCAGAATCTGTGTGGAAGTCGACCTCGAAGCTGGCCTCCCTGAAGCAGTAAAGCTAACTGTTGGAACCTGGACCTATTTCCAGAAATTAGACTATGAGCACCTGCCATTCAAATGTTGGAATTGTCAGGAGCACGGTCACTTCCAAATACACTGCCCCAAAGTGCAATCCACTGGGAAAGAAGACGTAGAAGGCTGGTAGAAGGTGAAGAAAGGGAAAAATCCTAACAACGTTAAAAGCAAGGACAAAATGACCCAGGAACCATCAAAATATGGCAGCTCAAAGATAAACCCCCAAGAAGACCCAAAGGAAAAGAAAATCCCCACAAATGAACTAGAAGGAGGGAAAGACCAAACGCCATTGGTCCCAGTTGACCCAAGCTCGCCCTCCATGGCTTCCAGTCCGACAAAGGAGAATATCATCTTGGACACGAATATAGGAGCTGAAACTCCAGAGGAGGAGGACATAGAAGCAAGCAGCCCGATAGGAACACCAGACCAGCCAAAGCGGGGGAGGAAGACTGAGAAGAAGAGAAGGGAAGAGCAATCTTACAAGGAAGTGGTTCAAGGTACACAGTACACAATCCTAGAGATGGTGAACACCAGATCGGGGGAAAAACTAGGGAAGACCCCGAAGGGAGGTCTCCCTCCACATCCAGGTAAATAATGCAATACATCTCCTGGAATTGCAGAGAACTAGGAAGCACCCTGAAAGAGGAAGCCATAAAGGACTTAGTAAGGCTAGTGAGACCAGAAGTCCTCCTTATCCAGGAGACGAAAATGGAGGAGGAAGACCTCCTCCGGGCAAGTAGTGCGTTCTGGAAGAAAGGCCCTGGACGGGTTGTAAGCACTAGAGGAGCCTCAAGGGGATTAGCAACTTTCCGAGACTCCGCAAAGCTCGACCTAGTAGAAGAAGAAGGAACCACCCATTGGTTATTTACCAAACTATACCATAAAGGCTCTGGACATATGGTAAGCCTCTTTAAATTGTATGTCCCTGCTTCATTTAATGAGAAAAAATAATGTTGGGACTCTTTAAAATCGTTTCTCAATCGGCATGACATTGAGAACTTAGTAGTGGCTGGAGATTTAAATGTTACCCTTTCGCTGGCCGAGAAGAAAGGGGGTTCTATTGTCCGGGATCCTGCTAGAGAATGGGTAGAAGAACTGATGTCGAACAAGGAGCTGGAAGATATTTCTCCAACCAACGGAAAATTTACTTGGTCCAACAAAAGGATAGGACTAGGTCACATAGCAGCCCGGCTTGATCGCTTTCTCATCCACTCCTCCTTTCTTACTCTGGGCCTCATGGCGACCTCCAAGATTCTCCCGCATTACACTTCGGACCACAAACCAATTTCGCTCTCCCTCTCTCCTGGATCAGCGCTAGGCCCTATTCCATTTAGATTTTGCCCAATTTGGACAGGTCAAGTTGACTTTCTCAACTTAGTTCAAAACACCTGGAATGAACCTATTTTCGGATCCCCCTTCTATGTTTGGGAAGAGAAGCTTAGAAGACTCAAAGTTAACGTAAAGGCATGGTCTAAAAAGCTAGTCTCTCCCATGGACGAAAGGGAAAGAACACAGAAGCTCTTGGAAAGGTACCAATCAATCATGGAAGAAGCCCAAGTCACCCAAGAGCTACTCAAATGGGAATCCAAGCTTCATAGGAAGTATCAAAAAAGCTGCAGAGAAGAGGAAATCTATTGGAGAGTCAAATCAAGGGCGTTGTGGCTTCGATATGAAGACAAGAACACAACTTTCTTTCACAAGCAAGCCCAAACAAGGAAAAATTACAATTCCATCAGCGAGATTCAATGGCAAGACCAAGTCATTAAGGACTTCCAAGGCATGAAGGAGGCTGCTCATTCCTTCTTCAAAAACCTATATTCAGCCCCTGATATGGAGACTTTGGACTTGAACTCCTATCCTTTATCAGAAATTCCAGCCCTGGTTGATGAAGAGGACAATTGGTTGCTAAACAGGCCCGTCTCTACACTTCCTGTTGGGATATAATAAAAAAGGATTTGTGCAGAATGGTTATGAAGTCTCAGAATTGCACCAAGCTGGGTGGCAACACAAACTCCTCCTTCTTGGCCCTCATCCCAAAATAAAAATGCGCTAAAAACTTCAATAGATTCAAACCTATCTCCCTCTGTAACACGGGATATAAAATCATCACCAAAATAATGGCTAACAGACTCAAAAGAATTCTGCCAAAAATGATTCTGGAAAATCAAGGCGGGTTTGTGAAAGGGAGACAGATATTAGATAATGTTATCTTAGTCCAAGAAGCCATCCATACTAGCTGCAAAAAAAAGAGAAGGGCATGGTAATCAAGCTGGATTTAGCCAACGCTTTCGACAGAGTCAGGCACAACTTTCTATTTGCAGTCATGAGGAACTTTGGGTTCAATGAGAAATTTATTGAGTGGGTTAAGGCCTGCATTATAGCCCCTTGGATTGCCCCTTTGATAAATGGTCATCCTGCAAAGTTTTTCCAGGCCTCAAGAGGGCTAAGGCAAGGCTTCCCTCTCTCCCCAATGCTCTATGTCATTCAAGCCTCAGTGTTAAGCTTTCAACTGCAGAGATGTCTCCAAAACAGAGACCTACCAGGCATCAGAGTAGTTCCTAATGTCAAGGATGTTAGCCATGCCCAGTTCGCTGATGACACCCTTTTATTGGGCGATGCCAACCTCAAGACAATAAGGAACTTCAAAATTGAACTTGACCTTTATAAAGACAGCTCTGGCAGTGAAATAAACTATCACAAAAGTAAGATTTATGGATGGAACTGCAACCCGCGAGAAATGCTATAGATAGGCCGGATTCTTGAGATGGAAATTATCACAACATGGGACAATTTCATCTACTTGGGGATCCCAATTTTCAAAACCTTCTCTAAGGTCACGCACTGGCTTCCTCTGTTGGATAAAATCAAAAGCAAGATCCATGCGTGGGGAGAAATTTGTCTCAACAAAGCAGGTAAAGTCATTCTGATGAATCCGGTCATTACCAACCTCCCAATTTATCAGGGTTCAGTACTTCTCACTCCCAAGACTATAACAAATAAAATCAATGGAATGCTTCAAAGATTTCTTTGGGAAGGCAGAAAGAATTGTGAAAAGAAGCTCCACTTAGTAAGATGGGACAAGGTCAAAAAGCCAAAGATGGAAGGGGGTCTTCATATCAGAGATGTGGCTGTTCACAATCTTGCCATGGAAGGTAAACTTCTGTGGAATATGATTACGGGGAAAAGAACCTGGAGCAAGAAAATTCTCAGGAAAAAATACTTCATAGGCGATAGAGAGAGATGCCTTGAGAGGCCAGCAAAAGTGCAGAAAGGTTCCCCGATTTTCACCCTATGCAAAAGAGCCCTGCCTTTTTTTATTATCTCAAAGCTTACTTGGATACCGGGGAACGAGACAAAAATTAGGATCTGGGAGGAATCCATTCTTGGAGAACAACCCCTTATATGGTTAAGAGAAACAAGGAACATCAAAGATTGTCTCTTGTCCAACAATTGCAGAACGCTCTGGGACATCTCCCTTTGGAAAAATGATGACATTGAATCCTGGGAAGGCTGGAATCTAGGGAACTATCCTGACGAGATTAAAGAGGAAGCAACACTACTGCTGGATTTTCTTCAAGGAAAGTCACCAATTAGTGCTAGATCCAAAGATAAGCGGGGATGGGGTTCAGAATCAGGGTTATACACAACAACAGCTGGCTACTCTGCAATCCTAGAAATGCCATGGGTCCCTCCTAACCCAGGCCCGTGGAAAGCTCTATGGAATTTTCCCTCAATTCCTAAAGTAGACATTTTTGTATGGACCCTGCTCCACAACATCATATTAACCAATGATAATCTAAAGAGGAAAGGCTGGGAAGGGCCTTCACGATGTCCTCTGTGCAATCAGGCAGAAGAAACTACTGTGCACCTTCTCCTCAATTGTGAGTTCTCCAAAGAAGCTTGGGGCCTCCTCTTAGGATCGGTCTCATTAAATATTCCTTCCTCTGCCTCATAACTTTTAAGAAATTGGATGTCTCTGTCCCCTTTCAATCTGAGTAAGAAAAGCCTCCTCAAAAATGCTTGGATGTGGATTCCCAAATTCTTGTGTTGGAAAATTTGGTTGGAAAGGAATAATAGAATTTTCAAAGAGGAAAGCAGACTGCCATCCCAGGTGGCTATTAAAGCCAGAACTATGATCTTAGAAGCCTTATACTCGAAGATATCCATTAGGAACTCGATCCCTCTCTCGGTGGAAAAAGAAAGCTAGCTTAAGGAGTTCATCCAAAACCAACCAGACATCAAAGAAACCAAACCACCGCAAAAAAGGAATTGGGAAATTCGGATGGAGGAACAAGACTTCCTTAAATGGAGATCTACTCTGGATGAGTGGTGTCTCTTCTTCGATGGGGCCTCAAAAGGCAATCCCGGTCAGGCAGGAGGAGGGGGCATCATTTCTGAACCCTCTGGCACAATCCACCTGTCTTACGCTTGGGGCTTAGGATACACCTCCAATAATCAAGCTGAATATATAGCTCTGTGGCAAGGCCTCAGTCAGGCGTTAAAGATAAATGTCCAGAAGATTATGATTTTTGATGATTCCAAACAGGTTGTAGAAGTGATGAACTCCAAGAAGATCCCAAAGGATATTACTTTGGCCCACTTGTACAAGAAAATCTTCCTCCTACTGCCGCAACTCAAGGAATATAAAATATATCATGTGTTGAGAACTATGAATGGACAGGCAGACATTGAGGCAAATCATGGTACTACTCTGAGAAAAACTCAACTGATTGTCAATGGGGGAGCATCATACCAAACAATTCCCTAAGCTAATGAAAGTATGCGATTTGTCTCTACACGCGGGCAAGCCAACAATACCCGAAGGACTTTGGATCCAACACAGTTCTCGTGGGACGGGCCGCAATCTTGGTTCAGAGATTCGGCATCAGCAACAGTCCAAGGTGGGATCACGATATGTAGTAGGTGAAATAGATTATAAGGAAACCCAATTGAAGCAAGTCTTCGATTCCTCAGGCAGACGCGCACTTTCGCAGAGCACAAAGAAGAAGCAGAGTTATAGTAGCAGAAGGAATGGATTCGCCTTCCAAGCCACCTCTCACTCTGCGGGAGAGACTCGACCTATTAAAAGCAGAGCTGGAGAGCATCAGAGCTTCCACAAACTAGAGGAAATGGGAAACACTAAACATCGAAATGCAGGAACTAAAGGAGGAACTAATAGAAGAACTTCAGATGGGACTCAAGGACACTGCCATTCTCATGGGCGATCTGGGAAATCGCCTCTGCAAATTGGAGAAGCAGGTCGAAGAGCTTACCATGGCGCTCAACAAGATCTCAGAAGACACAACAGAGGTAGTCTCCAAAATCGGGTAAGGAAGGTCAACGGTGGTGGGTTTTTCCCAATAGCCCTTAGTCCTCTCGATCGACCTCTGCAGAAGTCAATATATTCGATAAATAGTAGATTAGGCTATCATATGTATGTGAACCACCAGAAACTAGCATTCTGTATTTTGCTTGTAAGGATGAGGGTTCAAGCTGAAAGATGAAAACCAGGGTAGTAGCTCTGAATACGCTTTGAATATGCAATGTGAGGGTCTGGCAGCCCATCCTGCCAGATATTAAATAAAGATCTCTAACCGTTTTTGTAAAAAAAAAATGAATAATTTACACATGATATACTTTGTATAACTCAATGAGTTCGACTGGAGGATAACCAATGTGCCATAGTGGTGGTCTAGAGTGATCTAGACACACACCGACAGTTACGGGAGTGAACTGCCACTTAGTCTAGTCTCTCAGACAGTTACGGGAGTGAACTGCCACCTAGTTGAGTTAACTAGTCAACTAGTCTTTAATTAACCGATTTAACAGAGAGTAGTGAGGAGTTAAATCAAGGAATCAAGGCTAATACACCACTCTGGTGATGATACTAAGCCAAGGTCGAATTAGCATGGTGATTATCCTAATGTTGCATGGTGAAAAAACCAATGCATCATCTAAACTCAACTCAACTAGTCAAACTGAAGTGTCAACTGAAAGAGAATATTCTCGAGGTGGAATATTCTCCCCTAAATTATAGGAGATTGGATAATGACTAATTATGAATAATAAACAAGGAAAAACCTTAGGAAAAATAAATCCTAGGTGTGTGTGAAGTAACTCCAACACCCGCCCTGAACATCACTATGGTGAAAATAAAGATTGGGTCCCAGCAACGAGGCCATATTAGGTACCCAAGTACAAAATATACACTGAAAATAAAGTGAGGAAAGAGGGAAAACCTCATGGGAAAAAACCCCCCTCAAGGTACAATGTATGTAAAAAGAATAACTACAGTTGCTAGGCAATTGTGTCCTTCACTCCAAGACGACTTTACGGAGAATGGAATTTCTACTCAGTGAAGGTCTTGGTGAAGATGTCTGTCGTCTGTACTGCCGAAGGACATAACTTTAAGTCAATGATCCCCTCATGTAATAAGTCCCGGATGTAGTGCATGTGGATCTCGATGTTCTTTGTCTGCTGCCTCTGAAATGGATCTCTGCAGAACTTCAGAGTGCTCTGATTGTCACACAAGATGACAATCGACCGATGAAATTGAATGCCCAACTCAGTGAGAAAATGTTGTAGCCACATAGCCTGAATGGTTATGTTAACTACCCCTTTGTACTCTGCCTCAGCTGAAGATAGAGAAATGGAAACTTGCTTCTTGCTCGACCAACAGATAGGCCCAAAACCAAGAATCAATGAGTAACTAGATGTGGACTTGCAATCAATGTTATCGCCAGCCCAGTCAGAATCAGTAAACCCAATGAGATCTAATGTAGACTCTGCTGCATAATGAATCCCAAAGGTGATGGTGCCCTGTACGTATCAAAGGATACGCTTTCTAGCTTTCCATTGTAGCTCATGTGACTCCTGCATGAACCTGGAAATTGTGCCAACTGCATATGAGAGGTCTGGTCTGGAGTGTGTGAGATACAACAAACTCCCACTAGCTGTCTGTACAATGTGCTTTCAACCAGTGGAGTCTCCCCACCATCCTCAAGTTTGACTCCTGATAGGAAAGGAGTCGGAGCAGACTTGTAGTCTGTCATGTGAAATCTCTCAAGGAGATCTCGTGCATACTTGGCCTGAGACAGTTTGATGCCTTATGTGTCTTGACTAATCTCGAGTCCAAGCAAGAAGTGTAGAGGACCCATGTCCATCATAAAAAACCTGTCATGTAGAATCCTTTTGACTGCAACAATCGCTAAAGTCGAGCACCCGGTGATCAACAAATCATTGACATACAGAACTAAAAGTAGAAGTGAATTAGCTGTCCTGAGCATGTAGAAATTCGGGTCTGATTTACAACGTGCAAAGTTCTGTGACAACAGGTAGGATTCCATCTTGGCATACCATGCCCTTGGAGCTTGCTTGAGGCCAAAAAGTGACTTCTTCAGTCGACAGACCAAAGACGAGTCCTACATAAATCCCTGCGGTTGCTCCATGTAGATCTCCTCAGAGAGATCACCATGAAGAAATGCATTCTTCACATCCATCTGATGGAATTCCCATCCCTTGGATTCCATAATGGCAAGGGCCAATTGGATGGAATCCATCTTTGCTACTGGAGTGAAGGTCTCATCATAGTCAATACCATGAACCCGCTGAAATCCTTTGTCAACAAGCTTGGCTTTGTATCTGCTAATCTGTCCATCCCCTACACTCTTGGTCCTATAGACCCATCTGCATCTGACAAGTTTCCTCCCAGAAGGAAGGGGAACCAGATCCCAAGTCTGGTTCTTGAGGAGGGAGTTGTACTCCTCCTGCATGGCGGATTCCCAAAAGGGATTTCCAGCAGCCTCGCCATAAGAGTATGGATCAGAAGACTGAACCAAGAAAATATGCCTGGAGGGCAATGTTTTAGTGGAAGTGACTGTAACAGGAGGCTTCTTGAAATCATATTGATTCCTCCTAGTATCGGTTGGATCACCAACGAGATTCCCTGCAGCCTGAAGAGTAGTCTGTGCCTACTTGGGCCTTTTCTCTGGCTCTCCAACTGCATCTGGATGCTCTGACTCTGCATCTAACTGTAATGACTCTGAATTTGAATCATCTAAGTCCTCTGAATCAAAATTCTCGTCTGAAGAAGAGTCAACATGTGCATGCTCATCATCTCAGACAGGTGGAAGAGTGAAGGTGTCTGCATGCGGCTGTTGAGGTACATGCGAGACACTTTCCTCGAATTGGACATTATGCTCAATGATGAGCCGATCTAAGGAAAGATCAATAAGTCGATATCCCTACACACCGTTGGGGTATCCAACAAAAATGCACTCAGTGCTCTGTGGATCAAGTGCCTTCCTCTTTTTAGAGGGAATCTGGGCCCATGCACGTGAACCAAAAATGCGAAAGTGGGTCACTTCCGGTTTGAGGCCACTCCAAGCCTCATAAGGGGTCTTATCCTTGACAGATCTATGGGGAGATCTATTTTGGATGTATGTTTCATAGTTAATTTCTTCGGCCATAGTCTTTGTGGTAGTGACTTTTCATGCAACATGCAAGATGCCATCTCCTTTAGAGATCTGTTTTTCCGCTCAACAAATCCGTTTTGCTATGGAGTGTAGGGAACTGTATGCTACAACTGAATCCCTGCCTCATGGAAAAGATTATGGATCTCATGATTTACATACTCTCCTCTGTTATCAGTTCAGAGGACTTTGATATTCTTTCAGGACTGTGTTTAAACCAGGGCTTTGAAATATTTGAGGTGTTGAAAGACCTCAGATTTTTGCCTGAGAAAGTAGATCCATGTAAAACGTGAGAAATCGTTAACAAAAATGAGAACAAACCTCGCTTTTTTGATCAATGGATGCGGAAAAGGACCCATGAGGTCACTATGGATCAGATCTAAAGGTGCGAAAGTTCACTGAGACTTTCCTTTGTCGAATTTCTCCTGAGGGTGTTTTCCGAGAACACATCCCTCACATACTCCCTTGGAGAAATGGATGTCTGGTAGACCATCAACTAATTTTTGCTTGCTAAGCTGTTGCATGTATTTGAAATTCAAATGTCCAAACCTTTCATGCCATATCCTACTACTTTCATCAGCATGAGTAAGCAATAAAGCAGAATCAGGTTCAATGAATTCAAAAAAAGTATACAATCTAGACTGATGATTTACCTCACCGGTAGCAACGCTGGAGTTGGTTTGCATGTTGTAGATGTCCACAGAATTTGGTGTGAATATGAATTTATTTCCAGTGCTAGAATTCATCATCTGAAACATAGAGAGAAGGTTGACAAAAATCTTGGGAACATGCAACACATTCTCGAAGCTTCCATTGGTGAGTTCAATCCTTCCTTTGCCGGTGACTTCGACAGAAGAGTTGTCCCCCATCAAAATAGGAGGACCTTTGTATGCATCCAATGAAGAATAGACTGTTTATGAGGAAACCATGTGATGTGATGCTCCTGGATCAACGATCCTGCAAGCATCGGGAGAGGAGTTGATGGCAATCAAGGCATGGCTAGAATTGCCTTTCTTGGAATTCAGATCTTCTGGATTCTTCTTCTTTGCACCCTCGAGGATGCGATCGCCACGGTTGTTTTGTTGAATTATTTGAGACATCATATCTATTTGTTTTTGCATGCATGTGGATTCTAAATGGAATCCTTTGTGGCAGTACGTGCATTTCTCCCCTTTTCTCCCCTTTTCCCCTTTGGATCTGGAGGCATCGGTGAAGGGTTTTGTGTACCCTTCCTTCTTCAGATGTGAATGAGATTTTCGTTTATCTTTATATTTAGATTTCTGATATTTGTGGCTTCCATCATGCACAGTGAGTGCATGCGCCCTTGGGCCTTTGATTGTGCCCATGTTGATGAGCTTGGTTTGCTCTTGTGTCAGGGATTCAATAAAGTCCTCAAGAGAAGGAATCTTCCAGGTGGCTCCAGAGGTGAATCTGACAATATGGAATGTGGATACGAATACAGAGAATTCAGGACAAATATTGGAGAGAATGGTGAGAACCATTTGCTTCTCCTCCTTCGATTTATTAACCCTGCAAGCTTTGAGTTGCGACAGTAAATCCTTGAATTTTGTAAAGAAATCTTGGATATTTTTGAAGATTTTTGGATCCAATGTGAGCAGATCTACCTCCATAATGTGTCCCCTCATCTCATCCTATTTTCCAAAGAGCCCTTCCAAGGTTTTCCAGGCTTCATTGGGAGTCTTACAGGAAGATATGTGAAAAAGGAGATCGGGAGAAATAAGACTGCAAATTGTTCTAAGTGCCCCATCCATGCAATTTAAGTACTTGGATTTTTCTATGGATGATGTCGGCTCTGTATCTGTATTCATGGTTAACCTGTACAACCCTCTGTATCGGAGATGTATGACTATTTTCTCCGTCCATGCAAAATAGTTGTAAGGTGTAAGAATGAATTCTTTTTGGAATTCCATCTTTCCACTGTCTTCAATTTTTTGTACCTGCAAAATTTTTTGGTGTAGCTTTTGCTTAGCAGTCTGTCAGATCTGATACCATGTAAATGTGTTGAAATGACACATAATATATCTAGCTAAACAATAATACACACATTTGCAGAGAGAATTTGAGAAAGAAGAAGAAGGAGAGAAATAATGAAAGAATTCTCATTAACCGTTGTGAATAATGAATAATTTACACATGATATACTATGTATAAATCAATGAGTTCAACTGTAGGATAACCAATGCACCATAGTGGTGGTCTAGAGTGATCTGGACACACACCAGCAGTTACAGGAGTGAACTGCCACCTAGTCTATTCTCTCAGGCAATTACAGGAGTGAACTGCCACCTAGTTGCGTTAACTAGTCAACTAGTCTTCAATTAACTGACTGAACAAAGAGTAGTGAGGAGTTAACTCAAGGAATCAAGGCTAATGAACCACTCTGGTGATGATACCAAGGCAAGTTCAAATTATCATGGTGGTGATCCTAATGTTGCATGGTGACAAAACCAATGCATCATCTAAACTCAACTCAACTAGTCAAACTGAAGTGTCAACTGAAAGAGAATATTATCCAGGTGGAATATTCTCCCCTAAATTATAGAAGACTGGATAATGACTAATTATGACTAATAAACAAGGTAAAACCTTAGGAAAAATAAATCCTAGGTGTGTGTGAAGTAACTCCAATAGAGATAGTATTGGGGCTCAACCCCTTTGTTTTTTAAGAGATGAAGTCCCTCTTTTTACCCTCAAATAGAAAGGATAATAAGGCATCTTGTCTGGGTAAAAATTCCCAATATATCTCTTGAGTTGTAGGTTCATATGCATTCAAGGAGATAGGTTATTTCCTTGGCACCTTTATAAACATAGATGTTTAGTTAAAACTACAAAATCTTGGTCGATAGCCCAAGTATTGGTGGAATTGGAGGTGTTGTCAAAGGATATTGAAATAATGGTAGGGAACAAAATTTATGTTCAACCTTTGGAATACGTTAGGTTTTCATTTTGATGCTCTAGATGTCATTCCTAGGGAATTTAATCTCTATTTTTCCAATGAATTTTCATGGGAAAATGTGGAGCAGGGAAAGAAGGGTAGGTGGGAATATGGAAGTGGTTAAAGAGACACTAGCCCTAGCCATAGTAGAAGGAGTTGAGAAAAAAACCATTCGACAAGTATACAAGGCGAAGGAAAAGGATTAGAATGTTGCTTAGTCTACTAGGGAAGGGATATTAGTTGGGGGCTCTAATACATAATTGGGTGAAGAGAAAATAATGTGATTATGAAAGACCCATTTAAGGGGTCAAAGAGCTTGGAAGTGAAATATATATAGGCTTCCTTGGAGTTGGGTAAGTCTTTGATTTCTCCTAAAATTGTTAATTTGGAATTAGACTCTATAATTTTGAAGAAGAAGAGTGGTCAGGTCTAGTATGGCCTAAGGAATTTCCTTTAAAAAAGTATAGGAAAGGGGTTGTATGTAGGAAGGATATGAGAAATCTTATTGATGCCCATATATATAGATAAATTTCTGGAAAAACTGTGTATAGGGTTTTGAAACATCCAATGTTTCTAGTGGACACTCCACCCATCGTCATGGACAACTGAAGCTATTATGTTGGAAAAGAGTGCCGAGTCATGGTTTATAAATTGGAGGAAATGAAAGTGACCGTTGGAGAATGGTAGGTGAAACAAAAATCAAAGTTCAAATTAGTCATTGAGATAGAAGATTAAATTTTGTTGGTGAGAGAAATATATTAAAAGATTAGGGAGTTTGTTAAAAAATATAAAGAAAGTAGTTAGAATAATAAATTTAGTTGGTGAGAGAAATATATTAAAATAATAGGGAGATTGTTAAAAAATAATGAAAGTAGTTGAGAGGGTAAATTAAAATAGAACAACATGTGATGATGGGTGAAACCAATAATGATAAAAAAGAGAAAGAAGTGAGTTGTTTAGAAACTATTAATAGAGTAGAAGAATTAATGAATAATAAAAGAAAGAGTGATTGGAGATGAATCAAACCAGTGTTCGACAAGCAAAAATAATTATGAAAAACAAAAGGAAGAAAAGATAGGAAATCAAAATTAAAATGAAATATTTCTAGGTTCAATAATGAAAAAGTAGAAAGGGGGATAATGAAAAATCAAGAAAGACTTCAACGGAGAAAAGAGAGCATAAAGGATAAGGTGGGTTTCATGGAAAGAAAGAAAATAAAAGAAAAATTAACATATGAAATAGATCAAGAAGAATGAGAGAGAGGAGAGGGGAAGAGGGAGACGAGCAAATTTGATTAGGGATCAAGATGATGAATAATGGGTTTCCAAGAGTGGTTGAGCTTATAGATATCTCCCCAGTTGAAGTTATTAGGGTACTTTTCAATTTCAAGAGGTTCTCGAATGAAGTGGGTTGAGTAAAACGAGGTCGAGGCTAGAATTTTGGTCTAGTCAAAGCATATAGGGTGTTTAGATTTAGAGGAGTGTTCATGAGCCTACATGTCTATATTGTTTTGGGAGCAGACATGCCATTGGTAAGTGGACTGACCACTCCTCAATCCCAAGGAAAGGATTCTCTTAGGGTTCTAGGAACGATTACCCCTTGATATGTAGGGGTAACTAGGGGATATGTTCTCACTTATAGACAACCATTCTACAAATTATATCTATGACTCTCCACTAACATATGGATAGAGATGCTTCCTACATTTTCTCAACTCACTCACATTTGATGATTATGATGCTCAATATTCACGAGGTACATTATTTCATTGCTTCATATTAGGTGTTAATATCTCATGTGGTTGTCATGAAAGTGGTGATCATTGGTTGAGTCGGATAATGGATCATGATGCTCTAAATTTGTGTCTTTTTCCTTGTTTCACCTTCATGGATCATCATCATTCTTTAGATAAGTGTTGTCTCTCTTGGGTTGAGTCATACTACTAGGGGGATTTGAGAGGTCTAACATGTCCATATCCCAATCCATACTTAACACTTTCCATCCTTCTCAATTATCATTGTACCACTCAAGTGTTGGTTTTCATATGTCACACGAAAAGGTTCATGCTTCATGGTCCCATGAGAATAGCCTCACCCTATAAGAGCTATAAGATCAAGGTGAAGATAAAATAAAAAAATAAGGGGTAGTAAGACACAATGCCAAGGAAAGGGTAACTCAATGCATAAGTGCTCCTTCATATTTCAAAGGAAATCATGTGGATGAATATCTTAAACAACCTCAGATGACTATGCAATGCAACTCATGAAGTTACCCGCTAACCATACCACCTATCACTACACATGCTCCTTGATCGGTTTTCCTAGGAACTACTTCTCCTCTTAAGTGTTGACACATATAATAGAGATTAATGATGCCCCCATCATACCTAAACTTGGAAAATTGTATGAATTCTATGAGTTATTGATACTTGATGTTTCTCTACTTAATGACGTCTACATTTGACATGACTCACCTTTTTATGTTGCATTGGATTTGTGTACATGCCTTGAGATTGATGCTACTTTGGGTCCTTTGAGCCTTGCTTTGGGTGTGGTACCTTGCATAGATCATTGAGATGACTAGGAAGGAACCTTGTTCCTTTGGAGGAGGTTGAGGATGTCGCTTGCTTGCTGGATGGAGGTCGTCCCACCTTACGAGGAGGTCATTGAGGATTTTTTGAGGAGATGTGGCATCTTTTGAGTGAACCATTGCACCCTTTGGAGGGAACATTTCACCTTGGAGACATTTTCATTCCTTCTTACACCACTTTTGAGTGAGTCATCCACTTTGGGAGTGCACACATGCCACATGTGGGAGATATTCATGCTTATTAGGAGGACAACTTGGCCTTTGAGGAGGTTTTACTTCATTTGGGGAGCATCTTTGAGGTATTTTGACTCATTCACTCATGTATCATGGATATTTTATTTATTTTTTACCATATCTCTAGGGTTTGTAAAGAGATAATGGTATTTTATATTATTTTAGGCTAAAACCTAGGAGAATATTATTTTTATAATGAGAGGGTTGCTAGATTTCCTCATATAAATAGAGAAGCACCTCTCATTTATAACTCATTGCTAGAACTTGTGGAGAACACTATTGTCTACTATTACTTCTATATTTTTGCTATGGATGGATGACTAGAGCACCTTATTTGAGGATGATGTCTTATATATGCTTTATAATTTCATGGATATTCTTGGATCAAGGGTTTTGTGGATGAATCGATTTCTTGAGTAAGTGATCTCTCTTAACCTTTATGGATTTTGTTTATGAATGGTTGTAAGTGTAGTGTTTCTTCTTTAGTGTTGGTGGTGCACTCATTCTATTTTCTTGAACAAGTCCCTTCTTCAAATATTTTGGAAGATTACTAGTGGAGTATCTTCCCCTTGAATTATATTGAAGCTTGTAAGGAACTAGGTGGATTTGCTAGGGTTTGTAGTGGAAAACCCTAACTATCACCCTAGTTTCACTTACACTTTCTCAAGAGAGGCATTGGTTGACCCCATACTCCCCCCCAAAAAATTAGTAGGCACCAGTTGTTTCTTATCTAGCCAATATTAAACTCAAAATTCCAAATTTTACTTTTGTTTTAGGGTAACTATAGGGTTTTAATAGCTTATACTTAATTTTCAGTCAACAAAACCCTAGATGTCTAGGGTTTCCTTTGCATTTTTTTGACCTAAAAAATCATTTTTATTTGAAAATCCCCTAGTTGGTTTGTATTACAACACTTTTAGGGTTGGATGTATTGGTCTTTTCAACTATTATATGCTCTTAAATTTTTAGAAATTAGCGAGGTATATTAACCTTGGTTTTATTCCTTGTTTTAGCCCTAAAAATCACTAGCTTATAATTTGCTTAAGTCATTGAAACCCATTGTTGTTATAACTTGTTTATTGTTGTAACTTCTTATCTTTTATGAAATTTTTATGACACCCTTTAGTAATTTATGATATCGATTGTTTTAGCATAATTTTTTCATTGGATAATCACTTAGTAAGCCATCTAAAACAACCCTAAAGTGAGCAAACCCTAAATCTGAAATTTACTTTGAGAAACCACCTAATCTATAACACATATATCATAATCCATTGGTGGTAATTTGGGTAGTAACACAGGTGACCTTAGACTTGAATTTATCTTGCCTTAGGAACTCTAGGTGCTATTAGGGAAGCCTCCCTTGTGTTGGACTTGTCCTTCACTAAAATGAGAGAAGTAGTTGTCTAGATGAAAACAGAAACACTTTCATGTTCCACTCATCTTTGTACCTTATGAAGGATATTCACTAAGGTGCAAGATTGTGTGATAAAATGAATATCACCATCTATTGAAGGAGGAGAGGGTGGGGGTGCTATATACAGATGTAGTTCTCTCAAGTCTATAAAAGGGCTAGAGATATTAGAGCTAGGGGGAATTAAAGGGGGCTTAGGGAGGGATATGGAAAAGGGTGGATGTCATCTTAGTAGGGCCTAAAGTCCCATTTATCCCTAGATTAGACCAGATCTCTTAGGGAGGCCATAGAATGAAAACACAAAACCTTAAAAGGGGCCCTTAGACCAAGGCAAGCCTCATAAAATAATTACCCTATGCTAATTCTATTCTTGAATATTAGAGGGATATACAAGACCTCTAAAAAAATTGTTCTCAGTTAGTTAAGATTCAACCAAAAAATTAATGTCATCTTGATTTAAGAGACCATGGGGGAGGGAAACAAGATTATAGAATACTTATCTGAAACTTAGAAATATTGAGAGTTTTTACTTGATCTTGTAGTATTTTTTGAGGGTCTACTAACTAGTTGGAGGAGATGGTATATGAGACTTGTTACCCCTTGAAATCTAGGGGTAACTATAGAATATTTTTTTTTTCTTTTGATTCTCATCACAGACAACAGTTCCAAAGATGAGATATATGGTTTTCCATGGACATTTGGCCAGAGATGATTCCTTCACTTGCTCAAATCACTCATATTTTGATGATTACACATATGAGGATTGATATACATGTTGTACATTGTTATATTTTATTTCATCACCTCATCTTGAGTGTTAATGTCTCATGTACGTGTCATAAAAGTAGTGATCATTGGTTAAGTATGATAATGAATCATAACACTATAAATTTATGTTATTTTCCTTGTTTTTCCATGGTGGATCATAGTCATCCCTTAGATAAGTGTTGTCACTCTTGGTTTGAGTAGTACTACTAGGGGGATTTTAAAGGTGTAGCATGTCCATATCCCAATCCATAAATAACACTCTCCATCTTTTTGTATTGTTATTGTCTCGCTCATGGTTGGTTTTCATATGTCACAAAAGAAGGTTAGCACTTCATAGTCCCATGAGAAAAATATTATCTTTAAATGAGATTGATGAAGCCAAATAAAAAAAATTAAAAGTCAAAATTAAAGCTTGAGCAAAACACCCTTGCTATGAAACCATTACCCCGAGTCCTATGCTTAACAATGCATATCTAAATAAAAATGGGCTAAATGAAATAAAAGAAAAACATAAAAAGGGGGTAGTAAGAAATAGTGATGAGGAAATGGTAACTCAATGCATTAGCGCTCCCTCATTGTTTAAAGGCACTCAAGTGGATTAATATCTTAAACAACCTGACATGGCTGTGCAATTCAAATCATGAAGTTACTTGCCAAACCATACCATCTATCACTACACATGATCCTTGATTAGTGTCTTAGGATTTACCTCCCCTCTTAGGTGTTGGCACATGTAATAGAGGTTGATGTTGTCCCCAACATATTTTAACTTGGTAAATGGTAAAAATTTTATGAGTTATTGTGAATTTAGAAGACAATACTTAATGTTTCTCTACCTAATGGCATTTTTATTTTGACATGACTCACTTTTTATGTTACATTGGGATTTGTGTAAATGCTTGGAGATCCATGATTTCTTTTGGATCCGTGACACATGCCTCAGGATTGGTGACTACTTTGGGTCCCTTAAGCCTTGCCTTGGACGATGTACATTGCATGGATTATTCAGATTACTTGCAAGGAGCATTGTGCTTGCTTGGAGAGTGATGGCATGGTCATTGCACATTTGTTGGAGGTCATTGGGGGTTCTTTGGAGGTCATTCCATCTTTTGAGAGGAATGTTACACACTAGATGCATTTCACACCTTGTTAGTAGGTGGGACGGAGGTACCTTGGATTGATTCTTGCATGTGCCAGAACGAAGAGGCGTTAGAAGTTGGAAGGTTGGTGGGTCTCTTCTAGAGTGAGATGTGCACATTAGGAGTCCACACATACCACACGTGGGACCTATTTCATGCATTTGAGGAGGATGCTCCACTTGTTGAGGAAGATGTTATGATTTATATACTATTCCATTCCTAGATTTGAGCCTTTTGATGCAGACATCCACTCCTAGAGCCTCATATAGCCACAAGTGGTATCTTCATGCTTTTGAGGAGGATGACATGGCATATGAGGAGACTTTACTTTATTTGTGGAGCATATTGAGGGTATTTTGACTCAATCACTCAAATATCATGGATATCGTTATATAGGTGGCATAATCACCTCATAGTTTATGTATTTTTTACCACATCTCCATGGTTTGTGAGGAGATAATGGTATTTTATGTTTTCTTAGGATAAAATCTAGGACAATATTATTTTTGTATTGAGAGGGTGTTTAGATCTCTTTCTATAAAAAGAGAATCACCTCTTATTGTATTTCATTGCTATAACTTGTGGAGAAAACTACTTGTCTACTACTTCTATTATTTGGCTATGGTTGGCTAGCTAGAGTGCTCTCTTGGAGGATGTTTTCTTGTGTATGCTTTGCAAATTGATGGATGTCTTGGATCAAATGGTTGCGGTGAATCAATTTGAATGAGTAAGTGGTATCTTAAAATATTTGTGTATTTTGTTTATGAATCGTTGCAAGTGTGTTTATGTTTCTCTAGTGTTGATGGTGTGCCCTCTTTCTCTTTTCTTGAATAGGTCCCTGCTTCAAAGCCATTGGAGGATTACGAGTGGGGTATATTCCCCTTGAATCATCTTGAAGATTGTAAGGCACTAGGAGGGTTTTCTACGTTTTGTAGTGGAAAACCCTAACTATCACCCAAGTTTCACTTACACTCTCTCAAGAGGATATTTAGTTGACCCAATATGCCCCCCACCAAAAAATTAGTAGGAAATAGAGTCTATTTTGTCTAGTCAATATTATATTTGAAAATCAAAATTTCACTTTTTTTTCCAAGGAAAATCTAAGTTTTTGTAACTTGCACTTAATTTCGAGCCATAGAAACCCTAAAAATCTTAGCCTTTTGCATGTGTTTTGACTTAGAATATCATCTATCTTGTGAAATTGGCCTTGCTTGTTTGTATTTCTGCATTTTTAGGGTGGAATGACTTGGTATAATTGGTTGTTATATTCTCTTGAAATTTCAGATCTAGCAAGTTACATTAACCCTAGGTTTATTCTTGGTTTTAACACTAAAATTTACTTGTTTACAATCTGTTTAAGTGGCTAAAACATACTTTTGTTATAACTTGTTCATTGCTGCAATTTTATTCATATTTTATGCAAGTTTATTACAACCTTAAATAATTTTCAGATCTTTATTGTTTTGGGACATTTTTCATTGAATAATGACATAACAAACCCTCTAAAACAACCCTAAGAGTGAATAACCTAAATCTGAAAATTGACTTTGAGTAACCACCTAATCCTTAATTCATATAACATAATAAATTGGTGGTAATTAGGGTAGTAACATAGGTGACCCTATAATTGCCTTGCCTTGCCTTTGGAACCCTAGGTGATACCAGGGAAGGATCCCTTGTGTTGGACTTGTCCTTCACTAAAAAGAGGGAAGTAGTTGTCTAGGTGATAGTGGCAACACTTCCATGTTACACTCATCTTTGTACCGTGTAAGGGATTCGCATTGGGATGCAAGATTGTGTGAAAATAGTTTGGCACCATTTCCAAGGAGAATCAAGTCTTTCTCCTTGGTTATATGAAGTCTATGCTTCAATCCTTTTGATGAGTTGAAACCAAAGCATTACCAAGTTTTACTCATCTGGTGACTCCACAGGAAGAAAACTAAAGTGTTGGATACTCAACAAGAAGTTCCAACCAAAGAATTTTCTATAGATACATTGATCTTGCAAAAGTCTATAGAAGGAGAATCCAAAGGAATTCTTTTGCTTTGAGAGACAAACTTGATATACTAAAAGACGTTAGAATTGTTTTCACTAATACATCAAGAGTAATCACAAAGGCCACTTCACTGTGGGTTACAAATTCCTATAAGGATTTGGATATATCAAGGATTCAAGGATACCCTCACAGTTTTCCTAATAAGTTTGACAAATGGTTACCTAATTTTTCAAGCAACAATATCATCACTATTGAAGACCACGTAACTTGTTTGTATGATGCCCTTGGTGCACATGTTCCAAATCAACATCAAGATGTGTCCATGAAGTTTTTTTCAATATCATTGGAAGATAATGCTAGGTATTGGTTTAATAGTTTTCCTAATAACAATATTAGAACTTAGAATTCCTTCCACGAGGCTTCCATGAAGATATGGGCAATAAGAAAGGATAATATAAGAGCAATGCTAACCCAATTCCATGAGATTAAAAATAAAGATAATGAAATTGTAAGGGATTTTGATGAGAGGTTTAGAAACTTGGTAAAGAAAATACTCGATGACCTTAAACCAAGAGATGGTGCCATCCTCCTACAATACACCAATGCTTTCAATGGGTAATTTGGTTTCATGTTAAGGGATAAATTCCCAAACAACTTGGAAGAAGCTCAAGCTTGACAAGCTAATAAAATTGAAGAAAATATGTTGGCTTCCAAAGTAGATCCTTTTAGTGAACCTCATGCTAAGGCAAAGAATAAGCCTAGGGATATGAACAATGTCAATCCTACCCAAGACCCGATAATGGCTATAGCTCAAAATTTTGACAAAGTGAAAAATAAGATCATGCAAATACAAGCCACTCTCCTAATTAAAGTAACTATTTTGGAAAGGGAAAGGGGTCAACAAAAATTTTTTCATCCTAGACCTCAATACAATAATAACAATCGTCAACTTAGAGGAAATCAAGAGTGGAATAGAAATAGAACTCCTCATGAGCAAAGAGTAACAAACCCCCTTGCCCCTTCTGATATGATTAATCAATGAGTCCCTTGGTGTTTTCCTTGCAATGAATCACATAGATAATGGGAATGTCCTCAAAATCGAGATTATGAGGAATATGAAGACCCTTTTGGCCTTGATCACATGAACGTTGTTGAAGATATAGATCCTATATATACCAATTCTTAGAAAACTTACACGATCACTAGTGAGCAAATTGAACAAATTAAACAAAAGAGTTTTGGTGTGGATAGGTTGGCTAGGTTGGAAATGTTGAATGCCATGGAAGAAGAATCTAAAGATAATCTCAAGAAATATAAATACCTTCAATACACTAGAAGAAACAAAGTCCCTGAATCTTCACAACCTAAGCCTCCAAGAAAAATTGGACTAGGTTTCCTTTGCCTTTGAATAATGATCCCAATCCTCCATCAACATAGAATAGAAATGTTGATATGAACTTAAATGTTGATGTGAAAAATGTCTTGGCTAAAGTTACAATTCTTGTTCCTCTCCCTGAGTTAATCAAGTTCCCCTCTCAAATGGATAAGATAAGAAAATTCTTAAGTATTGAGGATGTACCTAAGGACCCTCCTATAATACTTCAAGCCATGAATTATAATAGAAATAATGGAGGGCATGCACCTTTCTTAATCACTTTGGTACTTTGGTAGTGTTGTGCCAACAACAACCCCTCCCCCAAAAAAGTCTCCACTTTTCTTTTCATGACCTTTTTCTAAGTGAAGGAATATTGGGGACCCACCCCTTTTTCTTTGCTGCTCTAAATTTGAGCTCCTTTTCTATTGAATCTCGATGATTTACACTCGTAAAGTTCCTTCAATATCTTAGCTCTAGTTTTCCTTTTCCACCAAAATTAACTTGGCTTGAAATGAAGATTTCCATCTCTTGTCGATATGGAGTGTATAGAAGGAAGATTTGCATCACTCGTTGATATGCAACGTATGGAAAAAAGATTTACATCACCCAGAATTTCACCTGCCAATACGGTAGGACCTATGACCTCAAATGCGCACTTGTGGGAGCACCGTGGCATGACTTAAATTACCCCTTACAATTACTTTTCATTGATTTTCACACCAAAACTTTGTTTTAAACCCTTGAAACCCCATTTTAAACACCAATTCATATTGTTTCAACACCAAAGAATTGTGTTCACTAGGGTTTTCCGAGAGCACAAGAGTTCTTACGTTGTTACCCTCATGAAACCCCATTCGACCACCTCTCACACAGTTAACATGTATGCCTTGAAACTTTGTTTATAACTATGAAAACTTTGTTTTATTAACTAAAAACACAAATCATTTGTGAAGACGACTATGAGGTAGAGAGAATAAAATATATAAATAACACTTGTCCTATTGTGGTTGCGTGTCTGTGTTAGAAACCTCATTCCTTCCCTCTTTTATTTTAATTTCTCGATCGTTCCAACAATCTCGTGGGAGATTGCTCCCTATCCATTTCATATAAATAATTTTATTTTCTCGCTTTCCCTTTGAAAGAATTAACCATGGGGGAGGGTTTTAGTTTCAAGCCCCTACACAGTGAAAAATTTGGTTGTTCCTCTCCCCACATGTCCATCGCTCATATTCAGTCACCTTAACTCTAAAATGGTTAGCACCTCATTGCTAATCTATGAACTATGATCTTGTTGATCCTCAAATGTGTTAAGTCTTGTGCAATCTCTCTCGTATATTCTTTTCAATATTTCCCCATATTTAGAATTTTTTTGAGGTTCTCGCGAGTTCACAATGCATTTTCCTAGTCTTATTCAAACTTCTGTGACACGCATAATGCACCATTAAATTCCACGACACACATTTTTCATCTATACTTAGAAAATTTTTCGAAAAAGAACAATTGGACACGGGTCTAAGCTACCTCCCTGATTGTCTTGTCTATACCCGTGACCTCGTCATCACGATCCACTTCTTATAATTAAGCAAATTCTTTATGACTTACCGTGGGTTCGCGGGATGTTATGAATTCTTCTTCATACTCCCACTATCATTCTTGTCTATAACCATGTGACTTTCCAACACTTAGTTTATTTTTCTCAATTGATTTTTCCTTAAGTCTTTCTCCCCACGGGTCCGCGGTGATTTCTTGACTCCTCCATATACTACCCCCTCGACCTCGTGATCCCGCTACCCCACCGTGATCTTACCCCACCATTCCACTACCCTTCCATTCTTCCATCCCAATTTTCCAACACTCCATGGTATTCTATGTCTTTTCTTATCACGTCCTGTGATGTACATTTAATACATATCTCCCGGAAATGACTAAAACTTGTTAACTGTTAAAAGTCATTGTTAATGGAAATTTTCTAGAGACAATTCCTCATCAATTTTAATATTAATTTGCATTAACGACCCTTGAGTCAAGATCCCCGAAGCGTATTAAGGTAAACATGTATATTTTGATAATAACATTTTGAAAATAGTTGTACATTAATCTATCACTCCGATTAAATATGACACCCCAGAGAAAGGAACAATTCTGTGGAGATACCATCAACCTACTTGGACGCGAAGACCAAATATTTTAGTGGTCGAGTGATACAAATTATTTTGAGAATGAAATGAAGGAGGAAATATAACAAGTAAATACACAAATATAATGCCAGAAACACATAGGTACAATAATGCACAATTTTTATTAAAGACGGAAATGTACAGGAACTGTAAAAATACAGAGTGAAAGCACTCACTAGAATGGTGGAAGATTATATTTGAGAAGTGATGTGATGACTACACTCATTCACAAAAATATGACGATGTTTACAATGAGGCTCTAAAGGCCTTTTTAACATAAATAAAATCCAAAACCCTAACCTTGAAAGATGAAACACCAAAAGGTTTGCGGGCCCCGATGGGGGTAATTGATGTAGATTTTAACCTTGTACAATATTTATTGCAAACAAATTTTCAGTAAAAGAACAAAAAAGATACAATGGCAAATACAAACATTACACAGGGATTTTTCCACTAGAAACCCAAACCGGGAAAACCAACATATTCTATATTCATTCATAATGATACATTTTTTACAATACAATAAACATATAGGAGCCAACGACATCCAAAACCCTAACCCAATGACCTGGATTAGTCAACGACCCTAATTCCTTAACCAGAAATAGAAATCCATCGACAAAAAACCATGTGCCGAAAAACCACCTAAATATGTGACACATTTCCCGAGGCAAAAAATGCCCCCCCTCAAACCCCCCTGCGCGCCTGGTGCAACGCAGACACTACTACTCGTGCAAAGAATATAACACATACCCAACAATTCATACGTCAACTTCCGAAGGGTGTCAATTTTTGCACACGATCTTTGTTTGGGGCGCACGATAGCTTGTTGGAAAGTTCTATCCGAGGAATACACATTCTGTGATCTCACTCTGGCTAAATTCTATAGTGTGACTATGGCGGGCCCAAAAAATGTTGTTTAGGGCCTCAAAACGACCCCGAAAGTTTAGGACCCAAAAAGATGTGGAAAAACTACCAAGGAGGAAACTCATGTTTTGAGCCTACGGAATAGGTGGGTGGCCATTGACTTTCACTTGGATCATTCTTCCCCCCTTAGGAAGCAATGGTCTCCATTGTGTCAAGTTTTCGGGGAAGCTTTTGTTGAATCTGAACCTTGGTGAGCCGCTTGCCTTTCTGAAGAAGTTGTCCTGCTTAGCTTAGTGAAGGTTGTTATGAACCTATTGTTGGTGGGATTGGATCCGTTTAACCAATCTAGTTGCATGATCTGTCTCAGTGTGGGAGGACTCTGTCGGTGAAGATGCAACATGAAGGAATTTGTTATAACTCGGTTTGACTAGGTAGTGTGGAGGCACCCCTGTAGGTGCAATAGGAATATCTTGGTGCTCTTTTATAATCTTGTTGATTTGCTTATGCTAGATAGAAGGGTCTTGGGTCAAGGCTGCAGTGGTTGCAGTGCCTTCTTTTATGACCATATTATGAATAGGCTAAACTTTGCAGTATGAGATATTACTTTGTGGCACTATTTGTCGGGACAATAGTCGAAACTACCTGTGGTATCCTGTAGAGATGACCTCCCAGAGTAACAATGACGCTACGAGATCGAGACTCATAAACAACATGGTGCTTCCACATATATGTCTGGCCTAAAAAACATCATAGAATTCCAGTGGGGAAACATCACACAGTACCTCATCCTTAAAGGGATTGATGCCATATGACAGGCGACACTGCTGGCTAACACAAAGATCCCATCCCTAGCGAAGCCATTCGATGTTGTATGGTTGTGGGTGTGGTGTTGTCGGCAAATCCAACTGCTTGATGACCTTTGTTGAGATGAGGTTCTTTTGGCTTCCACTATCAACAATAAAATGCAGTGGAGTCCCCTTCACCCACATATGTGAGTGGAAAAGGTGTTCCTGCTCCTCAAGATCCTCTAGTTCTTCTGGTTGGATTGTTGCGGTCGCGACAGTAGCAATGGGTTCTGCATCAATTATCTATCTCCTTTTGTTATTGTTTGAATTAGAGTATGAGTTGGGGCTTGGATCTATTTCTTTGAGCTCGAACACCAATTACTTTTTTGAGCGACATTCATTGTTGTTGTGCCAAGGGATTTTGTGGAAGTCGCACCACTTCCCAGTGTCCTTCTTCATCTTCCAGTTACCCTTATTTTCCTACAACTTAGACTGGTGGTCTTGAGGTTGATTGTTCTATGATTTAGGGCTACCTTTACCATACTTTGGTTGTTGTGGATTTGCAGAACCGAACTCCCGCTTGTTTTGCTGCTTAATTTTCTGCTTGATTTTGACATCATATCGATAAGTTTCTCCCAATGATGAGATGTCTAGAAACTCCATTTTTGTTTGGGTGTACCTATGTAGAGCCCCGAGGTATTTTAGAACCAAATTTCGCTTGAAGTATTTGATACCCAGCTTGGTGCGCAAGGTATGGAAGGCATTTGTGAACTCCGACACTATTTGGCCCCTCTCTTGATGCATCGTGGTCCATCTCATGTATTGGTCATCATAGTTTCCCACAAGGTAATATTGCTCCTTGACCGCATCCATAAAAAAATCCCAAGTGGGCTTGACCCCAAATATTCCAGACTCCTCTGTGGAATTTTTCTCCTAGTAAGTTTCCCACCAATGTTTGACATGGGGGAGAGCCTTAAGGAGCACAAAGGTGATCTTTTCTCTGTCAGAAAATTGTGAACAGAGAAATAACCTTCTAGAAATTTAACCATTTTTCCAAAGCATCTGCATCGATCTAACCTTCAAATATGAGAATATTAAAATTAATGTGTACCTTGAATGGGGTAGCATCTCCAAAGTGACTGCTTGACGAAGATGCGCATGTTATTGTCAGAAATCGTTGAAGGATTTGGGAAAAATTCTCCAACATCTTGTTCCTCTGTTGCACGAGGGATTCCGAAAGAAACAACTTGATGGTATCTTCTTCTCCCTCATCTCTCTTCTCTTCTTCCATGGGAAGCCGCTTGGGATCACAATATTGATTGTCCTCAAAAGAAACTATCTCGAGATCCAACTCTCTATACTCTGACCTCGTCAGGGACATGCACTAAGAAATGAAAAGGAGTAGCCTGCTCCGATACCACTGATCCGAATTATTTTGAGAACAAAATTAAGGAATAAATATAAGAAGTAATTACATAGATACAATTCCAGAAACACATAGATACAATAATGCACAATTTTTATTAAAGACAGAAATGTACAGGAACTGTAAAAATACAGAGTGAATGCACTCGCTAGAATGGTGGCAGCTTATCTATGATAAGAGATGTGATGGATATGCTCATTCAAAATAATATGATGATGTTTACAATGAGGCTCTAAAGGAATTTTTAACATAAAGAAAATCGAAACCCCAGAAGATGAAACTTCAAAAGGTTTGTGGGCCCCGATGGGGCTAGTTGAAATGTCAACTTCTCAAGGGCGTAACTTTTGCATACGATATTTGTTTGTAACACACGATAGCTCATTGGAAAGGTCTATCCAAGGACTACACATTTTTCCATCACACTTTGGCTAAATCCTATGGTGTGATTATGGCAGGCCCAAAAAACATTGTTTAGGGCCTCAAAATGGCCCCAGAAGTTTAGAACCCAAAAAGATGTAGAAAAACTACCAAGGTGGAAACCCTTGTTTTGAGCCAATGGAATATGTGGGTGGCCACTAATTTCCACCCGGATCATCAAGGGAATACATATATTACTCTTCACTGCCACTTCCGAAGAAGAGTTCAAACCATATTTGGACATCAAGAATTTCTTTGACAAGCTATGTCCCAAAGGTCTTCGATTTCAAAGAGTTGATTTAGTTGTGCATTGATAAATTTGACAAGAATTAGAGAATTATTTAGTTGTAAGGTGAATCACCTATTTCCTTATCCACTTCATTTTTTAAGACAATGCTCAAACTCCCAGAGTCACGATGAATTTCAAAAGCATTGAAGCCGAGGACTTTTTGAAGACAAAAAATAGAGGATTTGAGATTATACAAGAATATCTTGAAGACCTAGCAATTATTCCAGAGAACCTTTCAAGCATTCATGTGAGTTCATTAAAAAATATGTATCGAGAAATGGCGTGGTTACTCACTAGAGTGGTTGGAGAAGAATCCACGACTATTTCTCCCAGTCTCTCTTTGTATATATTATACTTTTCAATTTATGAAAAAACAATATTTGATTGGGAAAAGATTATCTCTAGTGAATTATCTTTTCATTTGGAAAACTTCAGAAAGAATAAAAGGTTCTACATGTCCTCATACTTGATCTCTATCATTACATGTTGTCACATCTTCAAAGGCTTGCCTTTGTCTAAGCAATTCAATTTTAAACTCGATCTTGTTCAAATGTGGTATCCCTCACTTTGGAAAAAAAATGATACATACCACTTTTATGAAGTAAACAATGCATTCATTTCTTCTTTTAAAAAACTTATTCATGGATCAAGCACATCCAAATTGTCTCTAGAAGCAACATCTTTTTTAGATAAGAGAGGAATCTTTGAAGCAATGGATAAAAGATAAGGCCAATCTGATATGGTCCATTCAAGATCTTGGAAAATATTGGTACTAATGTCTTTCGTCTAGATCTACCAGCCTACATGCCAATGTATTCAGTAGTAAATGTTGAGAATTTGAATTTTTATGAGCCTCCTATGATTATTTATGAATACGAAAGTATCCAGGTTCCAATAGTTGATGATTTTGCTCCAGAATATTTGGACGTGCTACAAGAAGATGTCATTCTTGAAAGAAGAATCAAAACTTCACAGCAAGGTGATGTGGAATATCTTTGAGTTAGTCTAAAAGGGGTAAAACCAAGTAAACCCAAATGGATGGAGATTGGAAGGGTGAGGGAACTCTACCCTCACTTATTTGCTGAGTAATAAAAACTTTTGGTGGTCCAAAAGTCTTCCAATGGGGAGGAATGATCTAGGAGGATTCGAGAATGCTCACAGAGGTCTGGAAAGATATAGAACATCCACTAAGATCCAAAATGGTTTAGAAATGCTCAAAATTAGACCATCCCAAATTCTCTCAAAAATGCCATCAATGTGTATAGCTCGTCGTCAGCTTTCCAATGACACAAGTTTCCCCTCAAACATAGTTCGTATGCAAAAGTTATGTGCGGACAAAGTTTAAGTCAAACTAGGTCAAAAGTAAAAAATCTGCATGCACAAAATGGGTGACACGTGTCACCACTACAAGGGTGACATGTGTCACCACTGTAAGGGTGACATGTGGCACATGATTGTTGGTAGCTAACTGGACAAGGTACAATCCAAGTGGTCCAATTACAGGTTGAAAAGTGGTGCACAAGTGGTCCACTCCTATGATGATATGTGGCAAGGATGAGCCAATGAGTGGCTGCCATGTGGAAAACTCCCATTGGCCAATAATGGTGGGTATTAGTCAAAATTATGGAGTTGATGAGGGTCAAACCCGCGACCTCCATAAACTCCCAAAGTTTTACACCAAGTCCTATTACCAATACTCCATGCATTTTTCACTTAACATTATATGGTTGCAAATATATTTGAGTTCGGGTAAAAGTTTATTGGGCGGAAAAAAGGCTGAGTGTGTAAGCCCTCGATTCATAGATCATGTTCGATGTAATGTTCCTTGTAACCATCGGTCCTAAGTTCCCACATGAATTTTGAATGACATGCCATATATATAACATATGCTTCAACAACTATACACCAAAAACATGAGAACATATGGAGGTCGGTGGGGCTCAAACCCCCAACCTACCACATATAGTACCAATGACTTAACCAATCTGTCTATGGTGCGGGTTTGGTTATAAACCCAACCAATTTCTATTAATTGTCTACCATAAAATTCAGAGGATAGTTAGGGGCTTGCACCCTATTTAATGGGCATGTGAACCGAGGTTATTCACAGGACATTAATGCATATTTTAGTATCATAATTCATGCTAGAGGGTACCTAAGTTATGAGGCTACACCATTAATTGTTTTGATAGGTACTATAACGGAATTTCGATAATTTTATACTCACTTTGCATGATTTTTCGCCAGGAATCCAACGGTCCACTTTGTTTCTGCATTTGAGCAACATGTAAAAATGTCATTGAAAAACACAAGCATTTGAGCATTAATAAAAGAGGGCATTTATTGGAAGCGGACCTAGAGAGGTAGCCCAAATTGGGTGAACTTCATTTTTCCAACTTGTGTATGTGATTTCATTATTGTTGTTCATTTCAAGCTTAATTATTTGCAAGTCATTTTATCGTTAAAGTGGATTTGGTTAGATAAATTATTCACATGTAATTTGCATACAATCAAGCGATAATTTTATTTTGAATATCAAGTAGATGTTTCTTATGTATTAAAAGATTAATAAGCATCTAAGGATATTTTCGGATCAATATTGCAGTCTTTATACACACCTTGGGTAACATGGAAGAAATCTTCAATTCACTAGATGTGTCTTTGGGGGAAAGTCTCGAGTCAAGGTGTTGTCACCATATCCTCAACTCCTCCATCTAGGCCAACTCCTAGTGAAGCCAAGGGGGGGTAGTCCCTAAAGAAAATAATCTAAGGCTTGAACTAAGCTAAGTACAAGAAATTGAATCTAGGAGTTTATTGCAAAGTAAGAATACTATAAAAATCTAATATAACAACATATATGATTCATCCACTATCAGAGATACATTCAGTAATATGTAAGCAAATGAGATGTATTCATCAATATATTACTTCAAGATAAAGAAAATGTTTGAAATGTAAATACTTTGAAAAGTAAATGATTGAAGTAAAAGGCTTGAAATGTAAATGTAATGAGACTAGTGCCAATAGTAATATGATGTTGTTAAAGAGGAGTGTTGCAAGTGTTCTTGTAAAATTTTATTATGAGTTGTTTAGGTGGAGTGATTATTGTGAGTGCAAGACATTATGTCAGATGTGTGCAAAGTGGTACAAGAAAATAAATCTAATCTAGATTTGGCTCCTAAGAGGCTATCCCTCAAATTGGAGTCTGAACTATGTGGGTCCAACATGGAGGATATCCCTCTAACTTCACACAGTAGCTCAAGAGACTGGTGGATGTCCAACACAGGGAGAAACTAGATATCAAAGTTCTTGTCTGACTTCACACACAATCTCCCTTGTGTTTCCAATCAAGTAATATAAACTTTGAGATTGACCTATTAAAACTAATCCACACTAACCAACCCCGGTTCTGATGAGTTCCACAGATCAAGGTAAGATCACAAGGGTTCAGAGCATACTAGGGTGAGTTGAGGGCATTGGTTTATTTTCCAAATTGAAAAATCTGAAAAGAAATTGCAGAAAGGAAATCTAACTAAACTAATCTAATTAATTAAAATCTACTCTAAATTTTTTGCGGTGCTTGTGATAAACTTTATGGTTAATTTTATCTTTCCTTTAGGTGAGAATTGAAACAATAAGAAAAAATGATCCAAAATGAACAATCACGGAAAGACACTATTCCCCCTAGGGGGGATGAAAAGTGGGGACTATGCAACCCACTGATTTTATTAATGAGATTACAATGATCTTTTTTGGAGTGAATTTTGATCATTCATTCGGGGGATCACAAGTCTTTACAAGGTTTTGGAAGCTTTATTGAAGAATGGGGCGCTCATGGGTGTCGAAGATGCTTCGATTCTACCAAATTCTGACAGAGTCTCCCCTTGTCAGTTCCCCAACCTACACTAAATAGCAAGAAAAAAAATGTCAAATTGCCCCAAAAACACTTTAGAAGTGTCTTTAGATCATATGAGAAAAACCCAAAAAAAAATCCAAGTAAAAACTAAGAAAAAGAGGCAAAGTGAACTGAGGAGAACACGCTATAAAGCTTGTTTCCTTAGGGTCTTTGGATGTTGTTTTAGAGCATCAAATTAAAAGCACTTAGATGCCAAATTTAAAGATGAAAACTCTTGGAAAAAAACTACCTTTTAACCCTTAAAAATTTGGAAGAAGAGGCTTGATAAAATGAAACTTTTTCTATACTAGATCTAAACTTTAGATGAAACTTGCAAGTACAAAATTAGATCTAGTTTAAGTTATGCATGCCAAGTAAGAAAATTAAATATTTAAATTAGATTTCAGATATGAGCACTTGCATGCAATGAAGTAACCAAAGGAAATTATATTTTCTTTGAGAAAGCTATAAGGAAGATCTTGAGAGCCTTGGAATCCTTGGGCAATATGGAGTCTTCTTGATGGATCAAAGAGGGACTATGTCTTCTTTAAGATCTTGAAGAATGAGTCAAGTGCAACCAAGCCCAACCTCCTCTTCAAGTGTGATAACTTGCAAACCTAGAGACTTCTTGCCAAACAAATTGTTAAAAGTATGGTGCTACCTACAAAGATACTTTAAAAGAGCATGAACATCAACCAAAATGAGCATGCAATGTAAATCTATCACATGTAAATAAGCAATAAGATTATAAAGTAACCTAGTTCTTCTAGCTTACCCTACTAGGATACAACTCCGCTTGAAGGTCACAAATTAACAATTAGAAGCAAAAGCAAAAAATCAAATTATACCTCACATTTGACACAATGACATAGAAATTCCACACATGAAAATGATACACCAATGTAGCCTCCAAAGCCTTTTATTCCAATATTGAATGATGATACAATATCAAAAATACAACAAACAATTCTTCCCAAGCTCCAAAAACTAGCCAAGCAAATGGGAGAATGCTTTCATTTATAGGGAGAGGGGTGCACTTCCCAAGGAGGGAGGGTGCACCACTTGGAAGGGAAAAGGTTGCTAAGTGTGAGAGGTGGGGCTTACACCTCTCTCCCAACTCCTTATAGTCACCACTTGTGCGAAAGAAGTGGAGAGGGAGGGTGCTACCTATCTAAATGTGGGCAACCTTCCTCTAGAATTTTCCACCTCTCCTCAAGAGGGGCACACCTCTCTTTGGTAGATCCTCCAAACTCAGGTAAACACTCAACCACTCACACCTCAAGTCTCACTTAGATGTTAAAAAGGCCCAGTTAACTCAAATGAAGGGTGAGTTGACTCAAAACATGTCCCAGACATGTTTCCACCAAAAAATCTTTGCTGATTTGTTGTCTTTTATTGACCTTTTCTGAGAAAAAATAATTGTAAGTGATTGAAAACCACTAATTTCACTCGCAAAGTGGGTACTTGTGTATAGTGGATATTTTGAGTGTGAAAACGAATACCCCCAAGGAATATAATGCCTCCAAGTACCATTTTTTTTTTTTTAACTTAGGACTTATTTACAATTAAAATATCTCGGTTTGTGGAATTTTTTTTATTAACTCAAAACATTAAAAAATCTTAGGGAAGACTTAGCGCAATTTCCATATGACTCAATATTGATGACTAGCATGGTAATATACATTAAAAACTAGACTTAGATGACCAAACTAAGGCCCAACCATTAGTACATACTCCACCTTTGGAGGAAATGAGTGAAAAAAATAAAAAATATATAACTTGCTTAAAAATTAATTCAAGCAATAAATAATTAACAAGTAAACAAAAACACTCTAGAATTATGCACTCATAATTAAGTCTTAGGAGTTATGCACTCTAGAGTTTCCATACCCCTTGTGGAGAATTGTAATAAGATGACTTTAGCATTATGAATTTGTAAAATGCTTAGCCTCCTAAGACTTAATTATGAGTGCATAACTATAGACTGTTTTTTTTAGTTATTAATTATTTCTTGCTTGAATTAATTTTTAAGTGAGTTATAATTTTTTTCTTTTTTCACTCATTTCCTCCAAAGGTGGAGTATGTACTGATGGTTAGCCTTAGCTTGGTCATTTAAGTCTAGTGTCTAATGTATATTACCATGCTAGTCATCAATATTGAGTCATATGGAAATTGTGCTAAGTCCCCCCTAAGATTTTTTAATGTTTTCAGTTAATACAAATTTCTCGTAAAACTGGATATTTTAATTGTAAATAAGTCATAACTTTAAAAAATGGTACTTGGAGGCATTATATTCCTTGGAGGTATTCGTTTTCACACTCATAATACCCATGTTACTTAAGCACCCACTTTGTCAGTGAAATTAGTGATTTTTAATCACTTGAAATTAATTTTACTCACCAAGGGTCAATAAAAGACAAAAAATTAGCAAAGCTATTTTTTGGGAAACATGTATGGGACATGTTTTGAGTCAAATCACCCCCCATTTGAGTTAACTGAGCCTCATTGGTTTCTAAGTAAGAGTTGAGGTGTGAGTGGTTGAGTGTTTACTTTAGTTTGGAGGATCTACCAAAGAGAGGTGTGCCCCTCTTGAGTGTGGAAATTTAATGACAAAATCAACAAGCTAATATTCTGTCATATACTTAGCAACCTAGAGATAACTGTCTTCCATGAACTCTGAAATTTCTAAAACCCACATTCAGAAATTACCATAAGCAAAAATACACATTGCTAAGTAATTATGCAGCAGAATAAACACAATGAACAACATTCAATCAACCATGAATAACTTAGAAATTTAGGCACATGCCAGGGAAAACCCCAATGTGGGGCAACCCAATGAGAGAGAGAGATTTATTATTCAACTTAAGGAAAGTACATATCAATAGCAATAACACAATTTCCAGCCAAGAGAAAAACCACTTACAACACCCAAAATTTGTCCCAAAATTTTTTTCCTCGATTTTCGTGCCAAGTCTATACTATTGTACGACCCACCTAGAAAATCTGCACCTCAAAATTTGTGCAAACAGTCTACTGTATAGACTTTTCTGTATGGCCCAGCAAAAAGAAAAATGCTCAAAACAACCTTGAAAATCATGTCAATGCTACCTCAATTTTCGTGCCCTCTTCCCCTTGTTGTATGGATCCGTACAATACGGCCTCCAACAACAGAAAAAATTACCCAACACTAAAAAAAAAATTCCTCCTTGGGATTTGTGCCCAATATCTCTTGGGAAATGTGCCCTCTTTCCTCTCTCAAACTTGCTCTCAATGTGTCTTGCACACTACCCAATGCATTCTTTTATAAAATCTGAAAATGACCTTTTCCTAGTGTCTTTTCACCTTCCTCGACCCTAAATCCAAAGGCCAAGATCTAATCTTTCCTTTGCAAGATCAAGGGCCATGATTCATTCCCTCCAAAATAAATGACTTAAAATATTAAAGTACATTTCACTTTATTACATAAGTGCACTTTATGAAATAAAATCACTTTAATATTAGAAGGTACACTTCATTAAAAATTCACTTTAATAAAAGAACCACTTTATGACAACTTTATAAAAACCCATTACAAAGTCAAGTGTCTAGTAGTGTAGGTACAAGGTAACTTTCGCATACAAGACAGATATGCGAAGTACCTCCCGAGCTAAAAAGATAATACTCCCTCTTAGCGAGGGATGTACTCGCTTCCATCTCCATCACCTGGTCCCATCACATTGTGCTCAGTAGGAGCTCCCTCTGAACTTGGGGCCATACTCAACACTTGCACAAAACTCGAACTAGAAGATCTTCTCCTGACAACTACCCAAAACCCTGAGCTACTTAGAGAATCCACTCCACCCTGAGCATTGGCTCAACCACACCAGCTGAGCCTCTTGTCGGTGCTCAAAAGAGACTCGTTCTCTTCTCTTGGAATGCAATATTGAATCCTTGGGCCCACCACAGTCTTAATATCCTCCTCATGCTCCTCATTTGACGTTGAATCATATCATGAAGGTTGTCCTTGAAACATATACAACCTGTCCACCCGATCACCGATCAGTTGCAGTTCCACCGGGTCCACTCCCTTCCTGTAGATAAAGAAATGTTCCCTCTTGAACAATGTACATTATCCTACATCCTCCAAGGCAGGGACCAAGAGCAAGTTAACCCTCAACCCTAGAACAAAGAGAACTTCATCAAGCTCCAAAAATCCTCCATACTCAAGTTAGAATCTAACCCTTCCAACTCCACGTACAACTCACACCATACCACCTTCATTTACCACATGTTGGTCAGGACCTGTCTCTGTGATAATTAGGAATACTCACAATATTCTCGTCACGTGACAAGAGGCTCCACTATCCACAATCCATCTGATATCACCTCTAAATCCTCTGCTATCGACACTGGAAACTAGGGTAACCAAATAAAATTCCCTATCATACTTGGAAGCAAAGTCCTACATGGATGTTGTGGCAACTGTCTCAGGCCCCTTTGGTTCCTTCTTATTCTTCTTCTTCTAAGGACAATGAGAAGCAAGGTGCTCCAACTGGTTACAACAATAACATCTGACATTACTCAAGTCCCTCCCAGAACTTCCTTTCTTCTTGATCTTTGCAGCAAGAGAAACATTCTCATCAAATCCATCTGTTTTATGTCCACTGCTTTGAAATCCTTCACGGATCTCCTCCTGAGTGAAATCATCCCATAGTCTGATTCAATTTGGAAGATGCTCACGACCCACCACACACATCACGAAGACTTCCCATTCCTTGGTGAATCCTTTCAAGGCTATCCTCACCAACTTTGAATTCGATATGACCTCTCCAACAACAACCATCTCACATTTCACTTGAGCTACCTGAGTAAGATAAGAAGAAACACTATCCTCCTTACCCATCTTGGTATCATGCAACTTAGCCTTCAAGGCCATCTTCTGGTTTTCATTATTCACCTCAAATAATTTCTTAAGTGCATCCCACATCTCTTTAGTTATCTTGTTCTCATCCAAGTGTGGGATAAGGTGATCCTTCACCCCATCCAAAATAATCCTCTGAGCTTTGGCCTCCTTGACCTCATGCAAATCCAAAGCAACAGGATAAGTTGTGGGAACCACAACAACAGAACTAACATAGTTCCAAATCTTGTTCTCCTTGAGAACAACTGACATCTGAACCTTCCACTGCAAATAGTTGGAAATGCCATCCAACATATCCTCAAATCTAATACATGCAACCATATTCCCTATCACAACTCAAGGAAAACAAACAACATATTTCCCCTCTTCAAACTTGCCCAAAAATCTCACTCCTCACTGTCACTCAGAGCCCAAGATCTGATACCATGTGGAAATTTAATGACAAAATCAACAAGCTAATATTATGTCATACACATAGAAACCTAGAGATAATTGTCTTGCATGAACTTGAAATGTCCAAAACCCACATTCATAAATTACCATAAGCAGAAATACACATTTCTAAGTAATTATGCAACGGAATAAACATAATGAACAACATTCAATCAACCATGAATAACTTAGAAATTTAGGCAAATGCCAGGGAAAACCACAATGTGGGGAAACCCAATGAGAGAGAGAGATTTATTATTTAGCTTCGGGAAAGTACATATCAACATCAATAACACAATTTCCAGCTGACATAAAAACCACTTACAACACCCAAAAACTGTCCCAAAAATTTATGCCAAGTTTGTACTGTTGTATGACCCACCTAGAAAATATGCACCTCAAAATCCATGCAAACAATCTGTTGTATGGATTGTTCTATATGACCCAACAACAAGAAAAATGCTCATAACAACCTTGAAAATTGTGCCAATGTTGCCTTGATTTTCATGCCCTCTTCCCTTTGTTGTACGGACTATACGGATCCATACAATACGGCCTCCAACAACAAGAAAAATGACGCAACATTTAGAAAAAAAAATCCTCCTTGGGATTTGTGCCCAATATCTCTTGGGAAATGCGCCCTCATTGCTGCCCTCTTTCCTCTTTCAATCTTACTCATAAAATCTCTCAAACTCCTTCTCTCAATGTGTCTTGCACACTACCTAATGCATTCTTTTATAAAATCTGAAAATGACATTTTCCCTCCCAAGTTTCTTTTCACCTTCCCCAATCCTAAATCCAAAGGCCAAGATCTAATTTTGCCTTTGCAAGATCAAGGGCCATGATTCATTCCCTCCAAAATAAATCACTTAAAATATTAAAGTACATTTCACTTTATTACATAAGTGTGCTTTATGAAATAAAGTCACTTTAGTATTAGAAGGTACACTTCATTAAAAAATCACTTTAATAAAAGAACCACTTTATCACAACTTTATAAAAACCCATTACAAAGTCAATTGTCTAGTAGTGTAGGTACAAGGTAACTTCTGCATACAAGACACATATGCGGAGTACCTCCCTAGCTAAAAAGCTAACATTGAGGAGAGGTGGCGCATTCTAGAGGAAGTCTGCCCACCTTTAGAGAGGTGGTGTCCTCCCTCTCCACTTCTTTCTCACAAGTGGCGATTGCAAGGAGTTGGGAGAGAGGTGGCAACCCCACCTCTCACACTTGGAAACCTTTTCCCTTCCAAGTGTTGCGCCCTCCCTCATTGGGAAGTGCGTCCCTCTCCCTATAAATGAAAGGATTATCCCATTTGTTTGGCTAGTTTTTGGAGCTTGGGAAGAATTGATTGTTGTATTTTTTCTATTGTATCATCTTTCAAGATTGGAGTAAAAGGATTTGGAGGCTACATCGGTGTACCATTTTCATGTGTGGAATTTCTATGTCATTGTGTCGAAAGTGAGGTATAATTTGTTTTTGTGCTTTTGTTTCTAATTGTTAATGTGCGCCCTTCAAGAGGAGTTGTCTCTTAGTAGGGTAAGATTAGAAGAGCTAGGTTACTTTATAATCTTATTTCTTATTTACATGTGATAGCTTTACATTGCATTTTCATTTCGGTTGATGTTCATGCTCTTTTAAAGTATCTTTGTAGGTAGCACCATATTTTTAACAATTCATTTGGCAATAAGTTTCTAAGTTAGCAAGTTCTCACACATAGTCCTCATTCTTAAAGATCTTAAAGAAGACATAGTCCCTCTTTGATCCATCAAGAAGACTCCATATTGCCCAAGGATTCCAAGGCTTTTAAGATCTTCCTTCTATCTTTCTCAAAGAAAATATAATTTCCTTCGGTTACTTCATTGCTTTCAAGTGCTTAGATCTGAAATTTAATTTTAAATCTTCAATTTCTTACTTGGCATGCATAGCCTTAACTAGATCTAGTTTTGTACTTGCAAGTTTCATCTAAAGTTTAGATCTAGTATAGAAAAAGTTTCATTTTATCAAGCCTCTTATTCAAAAATTTCAAGGGTCAAAAAGTAGTATTTTTCCAAGAGATTTCATCTTTAAATTTGACATCTAAGTGATTTTAATTTTCTGCTCTAAAATAGAAGCCAAAGACCCTAAGAAAGTAAGCTTTCTAGCTTGTTCTCCTTAGTTCATTTTGCCTCTTTTTCTTAGTTTTTACTTAGCAAAAATTTTGGGTTTTTCTCATATGATCCAAAGACACTTCTAAAGTGTTTTTGGGGCAATTTGATCTTTGTTTGATTGTTGTTTTGTGTAGGTTGGTGAACAAACAAGGGGAGACTCTATCGGATTTTGGCATAATCGAAGCATCTTGGACACCCGAGAGCACCTCGTTCTTCAATAAATACTTATAAAACCTTGTAAATACTTGTGATCCCCCTAATGAATGATCACAAATCATTCCAAAAAATATCATTGTAATCTCGTTAATAAAATTAGTGTGCCACATAGTCCCCACTTTTCATCTCCCCTAAGGGGAATGATGTCTTTGTGTGATTGTTCATTTTGGCTCATTTTTGCTTATGCTTAAAATTCTCACCTAAAGGAAAGATAAAATTGACCATAAAATTTATCACAAGCACCGCAAAACACTTAGAGTAGATTTCATTTGATTAGATTAATTTAGTTAGATTTCAATTTCTAGTTAGATTTCCTTTTTGCAAATTATTTTCAGTTTTTTCAATTTAGAAAATAAATCAATCCCCTCAACTCCCCCTAGTATGCTTTGAACCCTTGCGAGCCTATCTTGATTTGGGAAACTCATGAGAACCGGGGTTGGTCAGTGTGGAGTAGTTTTAATAAGACAATCTCAAAGTTGATATTGCTTGATTGGAAACACAAGAGAGATTGTGTGTGAAGTTAGACGAGAACTTTGAGATCTATCTTCTCCCCGTGTTGGACATCCGACAATCTCTTGAGCTACTGTGTGAATTCAGAGGGATATCGTCCTTGTTGGACATCTGCATAGTTCAGCCTCCAATATGAGGGATAGTTCTTAGAGGACAAATCTAGATTAGATTTATTTTCTTGTACCACTTTGCACACATCTCACATAGTGACTTGCACTCACAACAATCACTCCACCTAAAAAACTCATAATAAAATTTTACAAGAACACTTGCAACACTCCTCTTCAACAACATCATCTTGCTATTGGCACTGGTCTCATTAAATTTATGTTTTCAAGCCTTTTACGTTAAGCATTTACTTTTCAAGTATTTACATTTCAAGCATTTCCTTTATCTTGAGGTAATATATTGGTGAATACATCTCATTTGCTTACATATTATTGAATGTATCTTTGATAGTGAATGAATCATATATGTTGCTAGATTATACTGTTATATCGTTCTTACTTTGCAATAAACTCCTAGATTCAATTTCTTGTACTTAGCTTAGTTCAAGCCTTAGATTATTTTCTTTAGGGACTAACCCCTTGGATTTGCTAGGAGTTGGCCTAGACGGAGGAGTCGAGGATCAGGTGACAACACCTTGACTCAATTTTTTCCCCTAAGGACACACCTAGTAGATTGAAGATTTCTTTCATATTACCCGATGTGTGTATAAAAGCATAAACAAGGACAAGGGAGTTCCTTGAGTGCCATGTGTCATTAAGGGAACACACAAATATATTTGGGGGATTTAATACATTTCCCCATCATTGGATCATCATGCCTTCATCATGGATTTATTTTATCATCATTCCATCACTCTACCCTAATATATGTACACTGTTACTTCCATCATTTTACTTGTACTGTTGCGACAGAAGAAGCGGGTTGCTAGGCCCATATGATGTGGAAGAGGCAGGTTGTTAGGTTCGTGAATATTTTTATTTGTGTGAGAAACTATTGGGGATTGTTTGTTTCAGGATTAATCCGTAAGTGCGGACACAAGCCGATCTCCCTAGATCCACCTGGATCTAGAACAAAACAGGACAGAATAATACTCTTTCCCTAGATTTAGACTATTGAATGAACTAGGAGGCGAGAATCATGAACGTACCTTATGATCGCTTCCTTGGGTCTCTGTTGTACTAGATTTTCTCCAATGCTCTTGTGCCGCCAAGACCAGGACAACTCAAACCAATTGAAGTGAAAACAACTCAATGTATTCAACAATTAATCTATACATATGATCAAGGATTTATGTAATAAAGTGACATTAGCTTTATGGGAAAGGGACATATTACTGTATTAAATTGATAGAAAGAAAGAATTACAACCTGAGCCTTGATGTTGCAAGTCTCCTTTCGATGGCTCCTAGCTCTGACACACACACTTGCTCATGCATGAAGAAGATCAACCACTTTTGATAACCTTGCTGGTGTCTCTAGTTGGTGTAGCATCAGTCCTTCATACAATCTTACACTAATTCTCCAATAAATCTCTTGCTAGTTTGTTGCTTAACCTTTTCCATGATCATTCCCCTCAATTTATAAGAGAGAATGGATTATTTACTTAGATAGGAATGATCCCAAGATATCAGGAAAGCCAGTACTTAGATAACCATTCGAATGCCATCTCATCCTTCTAGAAGATTCCCTTCTAGAAGGTTCGAGAATCTATCTTTTTCCTTTCTTTAGAAGATGTTCGCACCCTAGCAGTTAGGTACAGTGCGAAACTCTCACACCCTGCCTTAATGCAGCCTGCGAGAATCATACATTCTCGCAGGCAACTATATAGGTAGCCCGTGAACCTTCCTCAAAACTGTGATTTCTGGAAAGAGACAAAGGTAACTTTTCTCAGGAAAGAGTTCTAATGAAGAGCCTGATTTCTCCATCATCATTACATCATCATAACGATCAAAATTATGGATAATATAATTCCCCCCAAAGTCTGAGATTGGAACCAGTGACAATCGATAGACTTTGTAAGCTGCATGTGTGTGTCAAGAACCAAGAGCACATCTAATCAGAAACCTGCAAACATCCAAGCATCTGCAGAATATCATATATACCAATTCTGAGGTAGGCATTCCCATACTCAGATCATAGACTGATGACATCATAAAAAAAGGTCATGGCCACCAATCATACACTGTGGATCTATGCCGTCACAATATAGCATAGCCACCTGAATACACTATGGATCTATGCGACAATTTTTTAATCAAGACGACATAGCCACAAAACATACACAGTGGATCTATGTGTCGCAAATTATACATACTCCATCGCAACCTGGATCATAAAGAGAATATCCAGGGTCTTCAATCTCATCGTCCAAAGTACGAATCTAACCATGTGATTACATGTGTTAAAGTCGAACATGGCAGAAACCACTTGATTACCGGTCAATGATGCAACCATTAACAAGTGCGAGGGAAATCACCATTGATGTCAATGACTCCCAAGGTACTATAGTACAATCCATCGACTGTGAATAGATGATTTGATGTTGAACATCCGACAGAATCTTCCAATCAGGGGTCAATGATGTAAACCCACTGTCGAAAGCGAGGAAACTTTCCATTGAGGCATGTAAGCTCCAAGGTACTAAATAATTTCTAAGTCTTGATTCCGGATAATGAGATGAAGTCGACGGAACAAAACTCGTCACAGGAGGGCCTTGATTTATCCCCCATCAATGACACGAAATGAGTAACAGAGTTTGAAGGTGAAACATATCACTTTGCAAATTGGACTGGACACAGGGAAGGCCGACACAGAGAGAATGGGTAACTGCAGATGGCCGACTCAATATAGGTTTCAGATGGACTTCTCTTGAACATATGAATGACACGACCAATGATTTGGCAACATTGACTCAAAGACGACACATGGAAAGACCTTGTAATCAATCGAAAAAGAGACAGATGGATTTCCCAAACCAACTTCAAATGATGAATAGGGGGTGTCATGTTCAAGAGCGACTCTTACTGCCAATTAATACGAAGAAGAAACATATCCCTTTCCCAAATTCCCCCCCACCATTTTTGTCAAGTACCTCTTTATTTTTACGCAATCTTGAAGAGGATCACATATGCTTGTTGATATAAGCTCATCCTTCGGATGAGTCCCTCGGAGTATTTTTAACGAACCCTAGGAAGGAGTGGTTCGGTCCCATCACGGGTCTGTCAATGTTTGTTTAACGAGTCGAGAGATAGTAAACTCGAAGGTTTTTCAAGATTATAGAGTTTGGAAAAACACTTAAAAGATAACTCTCTCAGTTCCTTTTTTGTACAGTAGTCCAACGAGACCGAAAAATGGTTAAACTATCGCTCGAAAGATGCATAGTTCAAAAACTTTAGCGAGCGTGAAAATAGCAAGGTCGCTCGGCGATCTTTTCATGTTTAGAGAGTCTGAAAAGAGCTTAAATAAAACTCCAGGGGGGTTCCTTTTTCGTATAACCACAGTGAGCCCGAAAAAGTGATAAAACTATGCTCAATCACGTTCTTATGTTTTTCACGAGCGAAAGAACGGACAAAAAGGCGCTCGAGGTTTTATGTAAAAACCATAAAAAACAATCAGAACAACACCATAACAGAGAAAAATCTGTCCATAATCATCCATGTTTCACACTTGCAAGTCATTACACTCATTTCCACATTAGCAATTAAGTTTAAATAATAAATAAATATAAAAAACCCAAAATTGACATAGTAAAAAGTAATTAAAATGAGTAAATAACTAAATTTACCATATCATTTCATATTTTTACCATTGAGTTCCAAAAACCCTCATTTTACCCTCTGAATTCGGCGTTGATTTTCGGGAGCTACGAGTGATCATTTGACGAGCCGTCAGCAGCATCTTGGTAAGTTCTTCATTCCTGATCTTTTCATGGTTTAAAAATTTGATTTCATTGGTTAAAAGTTCTATTTTAAGTTAGTTTTTTGAACCATATATGCGTGGAGGCATTCTCGTAGGTGGTCCATACGGGACCTGCGAGAATGAATCGTTCTCGCAGGTGGGCCTTAAGCCGCCTGCGAGAAGTTCACACTGTGTATAATATGGCACCTGCGAGTAGCGCAAAACTCAATTTTTTTTTGAAAAGTTTAGCCAATGGAAAAGATTCATTTCATGAATAAGATCATTAATCATCTTTGTATGTTTCTTATGCAAGTAAATAGCCACAAACATGGTGCGTGAGTGGCGAGAACGAGAACATGAGGAGGATAACGCAAATGCCGAGAATCACCCTCCCACCATAGCTGCTTTAAGAGATTGTGGTCTCTTCAAATACTTTTGTATCCCGGGCATGAGAGCCCAAGTCCGATTATTGGAGTATCTAGTCCGAATGTGGGACCCGGACCAACAAGTTTTCATTGTAGGAGCTCACACATTAGCTATTGACATCGAGGACATATATTTCTTGACCGGATTATCCAGGCGTGGGTCCTATGTTATTCTGACCGGTAGCAGAGCAGGCGGGTTAAAAATGAGTGAATATTGCAACCAATACTGCATACCTGAGGTCGAAAGAAAGAAAGGGAAAGTGGCAATCTGGGGAGTAACTGACTTGACTCTCCGCACTATTCTCTTCAAGATTGCTTGGATGGATGGAAGTGCCACTCCCCATATGGCATTGCAGAGATATTTCCAGTACGCCATCAAGTGTACTGAGCCCCGAGTATTCAACTGGGCTGATGCAGTATTATGTAGTATCAAAAGACAACTGACCAAGTGCAGGCGGGGAGAACTGAAACAATTTGGATATGGATCTTTGTTAGTGTCCTTCTTCCTAGAGAGGGTCCCTGTATTCCGTCTACAGGTTGAGTGGAACTTTCCGGGTCCTAGGGATTCGCGGATGTTACGATGGTGTCGGCTCATGGCCCGACACGTGGCAGGACCAATCGTCAAATACGATGATATTTTCTTTGATTAGTTGCAAAACCAGATGCTGATGGTCGATGACTACGCATATGCCAGGTTGGATTTCCGAGGAGATCTGGATCTAGCACTACCTGAGGATGCTCAGTGGGGAGACCTCGGTAAGAAGTACACAATTTTTCTCTTTTTAAATGTTTTTGAATATTTATCATATTTAAATGTTTTTGTTTTATATATTTATTCGAAGACTAACTCAAAATATTTGTTGATAACACAGATGTTGGACCGTATAGACCTCCTGGCACTTCTCCTATCCAGCGACGAGGAGAAGCAACAGCAACACCACCACAGTATGCAGAAGATTATCAGATCGTGGAGTAGAATTTAGAGGGTCTTACAGAAAACATTCCAGATATGACTCTGGAAGAGGTTCCACGACGCGATCAGTGTCACACTGTAGGGGTTTCCACAGCTATGGGTCGACTGCTCCACAGAGTAGCTAGGGCAGTAGTGTGTTACCGTGAACGTCATCCGTGACGTCACTATGTAGAAGCTATAAGCTTCAATTTTTGATATTTTGGTCTTCGGACAAACATTTTGTAAAAACAAACTCTTTTGATCGTTATATATATACAGACGACTTCTACCGGTTTATTTTACATTGTGTGAATTTAAATGTGTTTGATTTATAAATGGTTCAAATGTCTGTCCAATACATAATTAGCCAATGTATCTGTTAATGTATTAAGACACCTAGGAATATGCTGATATTCAATGTGATCAAAATATCGTTCCAAGAGGCGAATTCGCAAATACACTCGTAATAAAGAAGGACTTCGAATAGAGTAGACATTACTTATTTGTAGTACCACAAGCTGCGAGTCAAGTCGCACAACCAAATGATGAATTCCGAGAGAGATAGCATCAACCAATAATTCAATAACGACGCTATACTCTGCGATATTGTTGGTTGCTTGGCCAAGACATACACCTCGTAAAGATATAAGCTCGTTTGTTGGGGCATAGATTGCCCATGCAGCTGAAGCTAAGTTTTGAGTACTACGGCTAGCACCATCAGCGAAGCCAATATAAGGTAGCGAATACTCCGATATCTGGCAATCAAACACAACGTCACGTAAGGGCAGAGACCAGATAACGTCAAAAGCAAACTAAAGTAACACACACACAATATGATACATAAAATACAAGTACTTGTGCACAAATAACTTATGCATAGTACTTCTTCAAGTAAAACCCATTCCTAGGTTCACTCAAAGGTATACCATCATAATCAACTAGCTCGTACGCTCCTTTTTCCAACACTCTGCGAACAATGTAAGGACCACGCCACATTGGTTCGAATTTCCCAGCTCCTAAGACATCTTTATCTTGTTCATACAGAAGAACAAGATCACCTTCAGAGAAAACACGAGGCTTGACATGCTTGTCATACTATGCCTTAACGCGTTTCTTCTGGGCTTCTATTACTAGAGTAGCATCACGTCGAGTCTCGTCTAATCACATCAGATACAACAGACGTTCCTCTTCAACAGAAGTATTGGGTAAGAGTTATACAACTAGATTCAAAGAAGGTATCTCACATTCTATTGGCAGAATGGCATCCATGCCATAGACTAATCGAAAGGGCGTAAACCCCGTAGTGGATTTAACAGATGTCCGATATGCCCACAATGCCGAAAACAACATTGTGTGCCAATTGGTTTTATGAATTCCTATCATCCGTCGAATCATAGTTATAAGAACCTTATTGATTGCTTCGACCTGGCCATTAGCTTGCGGATAATAGGGTGTTGAGCTATCACGACGAAGACCCAACTTTTCTGTAAGTTCAGACATCATAAAATTCCTAAAATGACTACCGTGATCGGTAACGATATCCTGAGGAACACCAAAACAAGCTATGACATGGTTGAAAAGAAATAACGCTACAGTCTTTCCAGTATTATCGAATGTTGGCATCGCCTTGGCCCATTTTGTAAAATAATCAACAACTACAACGATGTAACCATGCCCCCTGACCGAGTGAGGGTGACATGTCATGAAATCAATGCCCCATTTTGCAAAAGGACCAACTGAGACCACAAGATGAAGGGGAGTAGGATGCGACTGAATTTTTTTATTGTAGGTCTGGCAGGCATGGCACTTCTGAACAATAGTAATGCAGTCATTGAACAAGGAAGGCCAAAAATATTTTGCACGTAAGATCTTCTAGGTAGTAGCATACCCAGACATATGACCACCACATGCTCCAGAATGGAAGTCATTCAAGGCTTTCTCGGCTTCGTTAAAAGTCAAACAACGTCAAAACACAGAGTCAATTCCTTGATGGTAAAGAGTATCTCCAAGGATAATGTACTGGCGAGCTTGATAACGGACATGACGTCGTTCAGTACTAGTCAAATCAGGTCGAAAAGTCTGGGTCTGGAGATATATAATGATATCTCCATACCAAATATCGTCAGTGCTGATAAGGAAAAGTGATTCATCAGGTAATGAATCAACTGCTACATTTTCCGTGGCTGAGTGGGGAAAATCACAGATTAACTCAGCAAAAACTAAGGATTTCTTCGACGTGGTGCGATCAAATTCCAAGTCGAACTCATGGAGTATGATAATCCATTTGGAGTACTTGCCCCCTAGCAATTGACGTGTTAGAATATGTTGCATAGGGTTACAATGTGAAATCACTGTAGTTTTCCTGGAGAGAATATAATGGCGAAAACGTTGAACTGCTTGAACAACAGCCAAAGCCAGTTTTTCAACATGTTGGTACTTGATCTCAGTGGATGTGAGACTTCTACTCAAGTAATAAACAACATGTTCATCGTGTGCATCATCCTCTTGAACGAGAACCATGCCAATAGTGTACTCGGAGGCAGCAAGATAAAGAAAGTAATCATGACTATAATTAGGAGGGAAAAGAAGTGGAGCTTTCATGAGGGACAACTTCAAATCCTCAAAAGCATTGTTGGCCACAGTATCCCAGACAAACTCAGAACCTTTCTTTAGTAGCCTTGTAAAACTGCGAGTAATCTCGGCGTAATTAGGAATGAAACGATGAAGAAATTTTGCTTTCCCATGCAAACTTTGTAACTGACGCAATGAAGAAGGAGGAGGGAGATTAAGAATCTCCTCGACCTTAATAGGATCTACCCAGATCCCTTGATGTGAAACAATGAAACCTAGAAGACGGCCAGACTCTACGCAAAAGACACATTTATGAGGATTTAAACGAATGCGATAGAACCGACAACGAACAAAAATTTCTTGGAGATGAGTGGGGTGATCGACTCGGCGTAAAGAATGAGCCGACAAATCATCCAAATAAGGTTGAACGATATGCTTTATATCGTGAAACGCATAAGACATAGCATGTTGAAATGTTGCACCTGCGTTCTTAAGACCGAAGGGAAGTTTCCTATAGGCGAAAGTACCCCAAGGACAAATAAAAGCAGTTTTATGTTGGTCCTCAGGAGCGATGTTAATTTGATTATAGCCGAAGAATCCATCCATGAGAGAAAAGATTTCACTGCCGGCATAGTCATCGACGATCTGGTCGATGAAAGGGGTTGGGAAGTTGTCCTTTGGACAGGCTTTGTTAATATCTCAATAATCAACGCAAACACATATACTACCACCTTTCTTATCAATCGGTATAGGGTTGGAAACGCATTTTGTCAGAGCCATGGGATAAATAAAACCGGCTTTGAGAAGTTTTTCAACTTCGAGTTTGATAGCTGCCGCTTTACGTGGATGAACCGGACGAAGGCGTTGCCGGACTGGTTTAGCTCTGGGGTACGTTTTTATCCCATGTACAACAATAGCAGGGTCGATACCTAGCATCTCTTCATAACTCCATGCAAAGATGTCACGAAATTCTTTGAACAAAGCAGTATAGGTGACAATTTCATCTGGAGAACACGAAGCTCCAATATGAACATTTTCAACTATCCCAGTTTTAATTGATATATCAATGGGTATCATGGGAGAAATATTACTGAGGTTCCCTTCTGCAAACACATCACGTGTATATTCGAGAATGGTCGATATGACAACAACGGTCGATGAAGTCGAAATCCGTTGGTAGTTCTCGAGAGTCTGTTGTTCCAGAAACAGTATGGAACGATGATGTCCATTGTCCCAAGGGGTGTCCTCCATGACGGACATGATCATCTCGTCAGTGGGAAAGATGACATGGAAAGGATCAGGAGACAACTCATCAAGAGAAAAAGTAGAAGGTGTTTTCGATTGAATAGCTTGATAAGCAGACTCAACCGGACTTAACGGCATAACGTTGCCGAAACGAGTATGATCTCCTAGATCAGGGACTATCCAAGGGTCAGAAGACACAGGAAGCTCATGATGTATAGTGGAGATCATATTAATAGAAGCAACTGACGGGCGTGGAAGATCGGGTGGTGGTGGTATGGGGAAAGTACCCATTAATGAAGAGTCTTTTAAAAGGCCTACACTGACATTCTCGTAACCCGGTGGGGTTTTAGCTATAAACGACACATTTCCAGTATGAGTATCAGAATTAAAGAAGGCAAGTTGATCAACCGTAACAACTTTTCCCTGATGAGGAAATCGCACAACACGGAAAAACGTTGACACAACAGCACGCATAGAAGCTATCCAGCTACGACCAAGTAGAAGATTATAATCCAGGGGAGCATCGAAAACTTCCACTTCAACTTGGACCGTTTTACCTTCTAGAGTAACAAGCAATGATGGAAGAACACCGTAAGGCTTAAAACCAGAGCCATTGAAGGCTTTCAAAGTATTTTGTGATTCATTTAAAGGAGGAGATTTGATGGCTTTCCAACAAGCGAAAGACATTACACACGTAGAGGCACCCTCATTGATTACAGTTCGACAAATATTCTTGTCGGTGACAACAACTTGTATCTGAAACGCAAGCTGAGGGGGCAACCTTGGAATATGATCTTCCAAGTCAAAGACTATTAAATTCATATCTGTAGGATCAATTCCACCTATAGCTTTCAACAGAGCCCTTCGTTGTGCGGGACAATACTGAAGGACTTCAAGGGCAGACATCGTTGAAGGTGCTTGGGCCAGATCTTCGACAATGCTATAGTTTTGGGCCGCACGAGCATGAGGATTGAAGGCTGATTTCTTAACGACACCTTTCGGGGGTGGTCGCAGAACTGTATCAAGGCTCGGTCGTTCGAGATGAAGAGGACCGTTCGTAGGCGGAGTCGGTGGATAGGGCTGAACGAGAGTAGGAGGTAAATCGTCAACCTTCTCCTTAGATGGATTATATTCTTTAGCTCTAGTCGTGAGTGCAACATTATTTTTCGTAGAATCACCGGTACACATCAAAACATATGATGTCGTAGAAGTAGAGTGTTGGTCATGAATGACCAACGAGGCCTGTTGTTGAGACAGGAAGGGTTGGGACAAGACTGCTAGCGTAGATGGTTTCGGCGTTCCTTGAAGGAACTTAGTAACTTCGGCACGTCGAGGACAATCCTTCGTGTAGTGATCGTCACCACAGATAAGGCAAGGGTAGCGTGTCTTGCGCTTATCCCGATCTTCAACAGGAGGGGTTTTAGTTTGCTCATTTTGATTATTATTTTTACTCTCCTTATTCTTACCTCTTCCTTTCTTTGATTTATTTTTACCGGTCGGGGTAGATTGAACAACGTTTACCTCAGAAGTTTTACCGGTGGAAGTGGCAGGAGATGGAGAATTTTGAACATTAGAATATGTAGACTTAGGGGTTGTATTTGAAACATAATTTGAGTGGACATGAGCAGTACCAATCACACCATCAGCTTCATGCGAGGCAGCTGGAGCAGTTGAAGTGATGGAAGTACCAGGATGAGGTAATTTAGGTAGAAAATCGTAGCGTGTTCCCGTTTGCGAATAAACGAGATCAAGATATTGAGAACGACTTATAGCCTGCTCCTTTGTAACACCACCACCCATGGCAATGTCTTTACCAATTTCGTTCACGAAATATTTCGTAAACCATTCTACCAGTAATTGATCAGGGAGTTCAAGTTTAATGAGACATCGTCTCCTTCGCCACTCATGAATATGATCCGATATATGAGTGCCTTTAGTTTGTTTGAAAGAAGTCAAGATCTCAGTCCCAGTATTGTAACGGATCGGTAACTGGTAATGTGTAAGAAAAGCCATAGCTAGGGTGTTGAAATCAGAAAAGAAACCTCGTGGCAATTCAATATACCACTTCGCAACATAACCGGTAAGGGTTCTTTGAAAAAGACGTAGACGAATGGAGTCATCCATCAACGAGTTGGATGAACACCATAAATGAAAAGTCATGACATGATTATTTGGGTCCTCTCCCACCTTGCCATCGAATTTTGGAATATCTGATGGAAGCTTAGCAGGAATAGCAGGCCATTGGGGAGAGTGGCGAATAGGATCATTTAGAATCCTAGAAAAATATGGCAAATCCAAGGTAGCAAGAAAAGGTAACTGTCGGTTTACTTGCGGGTACTGATGGCTTTGGGGTGGAAGCCCTGTTGGCAAACCAGTAGGACCATAAGAAGTTTGCCCGTAGAGGGAAGACCCTGGCTGAATCGATGGTGGCCGGATAGGATGGTAGCCCCAAGGATTGTAACCTTGAGTTTGAGTAGGAACCTGGGGTTGAGTAGTTTGACCCTGACCCCAAATAGTATTAGGTACACCTGGATAAGGTTGGTCAATAGTAGGGGCAGTTTGTTGCCCCCCAGCATTTTGAGGAAAGTTTTGTAGAAGATGATTCCAATACTGGGCCAATTCAGGAGGTATATTTTGTCCAAAAGGTGAGGTTGGTCCCCCTATCATAGGTATAGTTCCACCCGGAAGTTGTGTGCCAACCGTAGTTTGCGTAGTAACTGTGTTGTGTCTGGGAAGAGGAAAAGGAACCGTACCACCCTGTCCACCAACGGGAATCTATGGGTTTGGTGCAACAGTCGGGATAGTGCCACTAGGATTAGGATTACCAAAAGGAAACTGAGGGAGTGTCGGAATAAAACTGGGAATAGGATGCCCAGGAAAGGGAGGAACACCTGGAGAACCAGCTGGGTTTTGCGGAGGTGTTGGATTAGGAGCATTCAACAAAGCATTCAAAGCATGGTAATCAGGTGGCAATGTCGGGATGACATTAGGTATTCTCTGGGTATTGATAGGAGCAAGAGTAGCTGCAGTAATCTCGGTTTGGAAACTCATAGTATTAGCGAGATGGTCCATCTCGGGAGGGAGAACAAAGCGATAAGTGGTAGTCTCTGGTGTAGTTCTATCTCGAAATACACTGGAGGGTTGATTTCGTAGACAGGGGGTGACTTAGTACCAAAAAGGACTCATCGAAAATCACCCGACCAAAAAGGATCTTGGTCTACTACACTGGGAGAAGGCCCAACGGTTGATTCAGAAGATGTAACAACGGCTTCGTCAGAAGAATTTAATCTCACAATAGGTCGTTCACCATGGTGAATGCGATAGTCCTCTTTAGTATTAGTGATTCGAAAATCTTCAAGAGAGTCAGTTCGGTCTACCTTTGGAGGTGGTGTAGTGACAACTGGAACGTCACTTGTTTCCCCGTGTGGTGGAGTAAACACCGAGACTTCAGTCTGATGGGGAGAACCCTTAGGTGTACCGGTAGGCGAGGGTTGAGTATCGTCCAGATGTTCTAGAGATAAACCTTGCATTCTACGTGAACGCCGTGGGGGAGAAATTGTAAACAAATGACAAGATTCATAAAGAAATTCCTATGGTCAACTTCGAGAAACAAATAGCACACGCTAGTAAACAAAATGTAGGAAGCAATCACCAAGCAAACAATACCTTCTAATTTCGAGGCCACTAGTTGGTGATGAAATCCAACGTCGCAACAACGAGATGAGAAGGGGCGGGGATAGGGTGGAAAATTTACACTGACGACCTGCTTAATGGACTTACACCCTGGTGCAAGCTCCCACACATAATCGTGGGTATACCCTCCAAGGAGCCCGAGTGAGTTTGGCCAACGTCAATTCGAGGTACCGTGAAGACTTTCCCCTCCACAGTCACCTTGGGTAAGAACCTAGAGAGATAGGCCACTAATGTCACCACAAACAATAGTAAAGCCTGGGGAACAGTCGTCAGTCCGATCCACACGCAAGGGCAGGGTATCTAGCCCGAAATCAACTCAAAAGGCTTCCACTCATCATTGTGGGTATACCTCGAAGTGATCCCCGTAATACGTGCAATATCTACACTGATGTCAACAAAGCAGGGTTAGTAACTCTGCCAACACCAATGCGACCTAGTGCTTGACCCTTGTGTAAGAAGGGCTTCCCAGGAAAATATGCTGCAAATGGAATTTAACACTCCCTAACTCAAGATGCTATTGTGTGTTTTGAGATTTTGGAGAGTGTATCTCTCTTCCTACTCCAAATCACTAGCCTAGCTAAATGTTGGTGTAAAAGATCCCTAGAAAAGAGTTACTAGATAAATTTCAAAATTACGCAATGTTTTTAAGAGTTGTTGTTTACTCAAAAGTAACGGAAGCGAAACTCGTGTTGTATGACTCTGACCCAAAAATGCAAGGATAATAATGAAATATAACACTTTTCATTCAATGAATCCTATTTATGGGAGAGAGAGAAGTTTCCAAATCAACCCTGTACTACAATGCAATACACAATTTCCTTTCAAATGTCAATTCAAACAATCATTCATCAATGAATAATCTCTATGTGTCTTTTTCAAATACTTCAACAAACTCTAAAATTTTATTTTTCAATGTTTTCTCAAAGACAAAAACAATGTTTTTTGAAAGAAAAGATTATTGTTCACTTTCCAAAAAGAATTCTCACTATATCAATGAGAAATCATAAAAATCAAATCATAAAGAAATAATCAATAACAACCCAATCAACTCTTTCAATGGAAGAAAAAACAAAGAGCAAACCAATTAGTCTTCCCAATGCAAACGAAAATGTTCTTTCAAACCAATAAGCAAATGAGAAAAACCAAACACTTAACTCTCAACCAATCACTGGTTCTCAACCAATCGGGCACACTCAGCTCTTGAAGTCAGAGAGAATGAATTTGCCAATAAGAGTCAAGAAATGAAAGCCAAGCTACAAAGGACAAGAAAAAACCTTGAAAACCCTAAAAAAGTTCAAGCATGCAAACTAAAGCAAGGGCCATGTCAATCAAAAGTCCAAGAAGCCAATAAGATGTATTTCAACTGATCTGGGCAGTCAAAAATATAAAAACTCAATTTCAAATTTTTTGAAAAGACTGTTCGCAGGCAAGGAATGTAACACAGTGAGAGAAGCTATGATTCTCACAGGCAACCTTTGAGCAAGGTGCGAACACCTCGCACTGAACCCTATGAGCAGGGTGCGAACCTGACCAGTTCTCGCAGGTTGTAGTTAAACACAGTGCGAGAACTCCTAAAGATGACAAAAATTTTGAAAATGAAAGCAAAATTGACAAAGGCTTCTAGACCCAGAAGGTCTCTCAGGATATCCTGAGGACTCAGAGACTGACAAGACAAGAGAAAAATGAAACTGGAGCAAATGGCCACAGAAAATACAAAAATCCATCAAAAAATGGGTTTAGTCCCCAACGGAGTCGCCAATTTTGTTTCAGGATTAATTTGTAAGTGCAAACACAAACCGATCTCGCTAGATCCACCTGGATCTAGAACAAAACAGGACAGAATAATACTCTTTCCCTAGATTTAGACTATTGAATGAACTAGGAGGCGAGAATCATGAACGTACCTTATGATCGCTTTCTTGGGTCTCTATTGTACCAGCTTCGCTCCAATGCTCTTGTGCCACCAAGACTAGGACAGTTCAAACCAATTGAAGTGAAAACAACTCAATGTATTCAACAGTTAATCTATACATATGATCAAGGAGTTATGTAATAAAGTGACATTAGCTTTATGGGAAAGGGACATATTACTGTATTAAATTGATAGAAAGAAAGAATTACAACTTGAGCCTTGATTTTGCAAGTCTCCTTTCGATGGCTCCTAGCTCTGACACACACACTTGCTCATGCATGAAGAAGATCAACCACTTTTGATAACCTTGCTGGTGTCTCTAGCTGCTGTAGCATTAGTCCTTCATACAATCTTACACTAATTCTCCAATAAATCTCTTGCTAGTTTGTTGCTTAACCTTTTCCATGAGCATTCCCCTCAATTTATAAGAGAGAATGGATTAGTTACTTAGATAGGAATGATCCCAAGATATCAGGAAAGCCAGTACTTAGATAACCATTCGAATGCCATCTCATCCTTCTAGAATATTTCCTTCTAGAAGGTTCGATAATCTATCTTTTTCCTTTCTTTAGAAGATGTTCGCACCCTATCAGTTAGGTACAGTGTGAACCTCTCGCACCCTACCTTAATGCAGCCTGCGAGAATCATACATTCTCGCAGGCAACTATATAGGTAGCCTACGAACCTTCCTCAAAACTGTGATTTCTGGAAAGAGACAAAGGTAACTTTTCTCAGGAAAGAGTTCTAATGAAGAGCCTGATTTCTCCATCATCATTACATCATCATAACGACCAAAATTATGGATAACATTGTTCCCAGGTACACTGGAAAATAACTATAGGGCTATGAGACTTACTTTCTGATTTGTTGTTGAATCCATGGAAGGGAAGTAGGGTAGACGAAGGATTATTGATCCAAGAAGGGGAACACTTCCTAGGATGGGACATGTATGTGGGGAATGAGAGACTATAGGCTAGTTATAGAAGTTGGGTACTTTAGACTGAGCAATTATGTTGACTATTAGACATTAGCCTAGCTTAGGATTCCCTTGGCCTTGGTGGAGTTTTAGCCCCAACTTGGGGATGACCCACTGCTGAGAATTATGAGTAGTGTGGTCTATGGATGGGAGGAACATGGAAGGTTTGCAAGCAGTCGGTGTTTTTCATAAAAGATGAGTATTCTTATGTGTAATTACACGTTGTTACTATGTGTAATATATTTTATTTATAATGTTGTAATTGTAAAATTATGCATGGATTATGTATGATGTTAGTTTTGTATATTGTTGCATATGCAGGGCATTCTTATTAATTAAATGGTATCAAAGAGCTTGAATTCTAGTGTGGTAATGCCCAACTTGAGACTGGGAATGCTATAATATGGCATCATATAATATTTTTTGAGTTGTTGGTAATGGGGACATTACAAAAATAATTAAAAGATATCAAACCTTATTCAATCAATCAAGCAAAAACTAAGAATGCAGCTGGACACCTTCACATCAAACACACAAACAAAACAAGAAAACAAGCAAAGACACCTACAATTATTTTTGTTTTCAATGATCAATGATAAATTTTCATAGCATGCAACAGACTGTTACTGACTACAAATAGATACTCGGGCAACCAAACCAACAAAAAGGCTGAGGAAAAATCGGGAAAAACAATGTTGAAGACCAAAAAAACCACTTCCTAGTAAGCACTCGATCCTTTTGTGAGGGAAAGGGGAAATTAATAGCACCCTAATCAATTGGAACAAGTGATTGCTCACTCCATTTCAAAGGAAAACCAACAAGTGACTTCAGTTAGAGGGAAAATTTATTAGAAAACCTAAAAACAAAACTTGAAATTTGGTATGATAGGGTTGTAAACAAGCAATCAAATAGGAAACAAACCAAAGAAATCAACCATAAATCCTAGAAGTAACATGACACAACCTACAAAGAATAAATCTAGGATTTATTCCCTAGTGGAGTCTCCAGATCTCAACATCTCGAATCCCATCCCTAGTTCCATAGCCCTGGAATACCATGATCAAGACTGGTCTCAAACTATTGACTATGAGCACATACCGTTTCGATGTCAAAAATGCCATGAGCGCGAACATATGTTCAGAGAATGCCCCTGAATAATTTTGAAACCAAGGCCAGTAGTCCTGAAGCAAATAAACCAAAGGATGTCTTAACACAGGTAGCGAGTAAGCAACGCCAGGCAGCCCAAAAAACTGTGCAGACAACCAAAAAAGAACCACCATCCACCAACTCCTTCGACGTCCTTCAACAACTTCCAGATGACATGGATGAGCCACAACTTCCTCCTTAGGAAATAACTGCCCACAATACTACGATAGTCATTCCCTCCACTACCCCTGTCTTGGAGAAGATCCCCTCCTTCTCCTCTTCCGATGCCAAAACGGGTGAAGCTTCAGACCTTAAAGGCAGAGACACTGAAATGCTTCTAGAGGAACAAGATTTGGTGGGTGTCAACCTTGAGCACTTAGAACAAGCATATTGCAAGCATGAATTATATACCATCCCTCCATATCATCTTCACTAAAGTCTTCTTAAACTCCTTAGTGGGATCTGCGACCTGATCTACCACTGGCTTGGGCATCCAACAGAAGAAACAACACAAGTCTCATAAATATGAGAAGAAAAGAGAAAGAAAATCCGCCCAGAAACTTATACAAGAAATTGATCACTTCATGGTAAACCCGGGTCAGATACATCGCATCTCTGACAACTTTCCCCCTCTCACCTCTCCACCCTCATCACAAAGCTCATCTCATGGAATATTCGTGGTCTTAACAGTCGTAGTAAGCAAAGGATTCTATGGGATTATCTTATAGTGGACCAACCATACATTCTTTTACTGCAAGAAACTAAATTTGTTGGGGAAGAAATGAACCAAATACTCTCCAAATGTTGGAAACAAGGGAAAATGATGAATATCGACTCCAAAGGGGCAGTCGATGGTTTATCCATCCTTTGGAATCCCAACACCGTGCTACTAGAAAAATTCTTCACCAACAGATGGAGAATATCAACAGAGTACTGACTCATTAGCTCTAATAAGCTTGGAATCCTTACAAATGTCTATGGACCATCCACCCAGGGGAACAAGATCAACTTCATTCATTATCTGGATCGACTAGCCACCCTCATCAAAGATCATTGGTGGATACTAGGAGGGGATTTCAACATGGTTTTCCACCTAGATGAAAAGAGGGGAGGTACTTGCAGACTCAAGATGGAAAGTGAGCAATTCTAGGCTCTGATAGACACTCTAGGTCTCATAGATATAGAAACCCAGAATGGCCTTTTCACCTGGTCTAACCGACATTCGAGCTCACAACAGGTTTCTTGTCGACTAGACCGCTTTCTTGTTTCATAAACCTTCTTAATGGAAGGACTCGTGATGTGCACTAGCATCTTGGAAATATCGAGCTCTTACCACTAGCCTATTCATCTCTCCTTGGAAATCTCTGACACTGTTGGACATAAGCCATTTAGATTTGAGCACTTCTGGCTTAGCCACCTGGACTTCCAAGATCTCGCTCCAAAATGGTCAAGGGAAGCCACCATTTCTCATGGGTCCAAAATGTTTCATTTTCAAGAGCAACTGAAAAAAATTAAGAAAAGATTGAAGATTTGGAATAAACAACACTTCGGCAATATTTTTGAAGCTCAGTGAAACCTGAACAATCAAATGAAGAACATCCAGATCCAGATTAGGGATCAAGGCCTCACAGATGACCTTGAAGCGCAAGAGAATTTACTCAAACAACAGTTGGAGGAGAGACGCTCTCAAGAGGAATTCTTGTGGAGGCAAAAATCCTGAATACAATGGCTCCAAGAAGGGGAACGAAACACCAAATTCTTCCATCATGTTAGCACTTGGTAAATTTCCTAGAGGTTGAAAAGAAGAAATTCACAAAGGTAACCTTAACCAACCGCTTTTAAAGCTGGGATCTAGCCCTTCCAGCTTCAGAGAGGGATCTCTCTATATGATTTAGCTTTGTTTAATTTCAGATATTAGGCTAGTTAAAAGAATTATTGGTTTTGTTGTAAAGGGTTTTTAAAGTTGGTTGAGATAAACTACACATCCATTGGGCTATGGGGTCTGCATTTAATCAAATCTGAGATATCACCAGAAACACCAAAGAAGAATTTCACAAGGCAAGGTAATACATTCACTGGATCTTTTAGTAATTAAAATGATAAATGGAAGAACAGGTGAGGAAAATAACTTCAATTAACAAGCAGTTAAGAATTTCTTAATTGAATATATTAGAAGATAAACATTTAAATATTTAGAATCGGAAACAGGGTATCAGAGATCAATCCTGCAACATAACGTTATTCATAAAAATTAGATTCAGAAAACAAAATGAATACAGAGAAAGAAAACATTTAACCTAGAAAATCACATCACCAGTGAACACACGCAAGAATCCTGTGAAATGCCCCTTCTTTATTAATGGTGGATCTCCTAAAAAATGATACAGTTTGACAGCAATGTTGTGTGCGAATCAACCACCTTCAATACATCGGAAAATGAAGTATTTATAAAACAAAATACATACGCTCCTGTCATAACTGATCAGGACGTGCTCATACTATTTTTAGACTAACTATCTTAACTAATCAAAACTGCTTTGATGACTCATTACAATTGTATACTGAATTTCAGGGGTAAGCCGTTGGCGAGGTGCCTCCGCAACCTATGCTGACAGGACAACTGACTGGAAACGACAGCTCATCTACTAATCTAGTAGATCACACAGTTCTTCCCATCTGATATGACCTGGCACTGTGACTTTAAGCAATCTCCGGTACACTTCGTCCATGTCTTTGTACTTAGCAAATGTAGGCTTGATGACGAAAATGTGCTTAATTTCATGCTGGATACTAATATCCGACTGCAAGGCATCCATGAATGCTCTTCCTGTAATGCTTCCCTGTATACCTGCGAACTTAGAGTTGTCCTTAGACACTTCGGTCAACCTTTTCTTATAATCAGGGAGTGTCATCAATTTTTCATTTATGACCTTCATACCAGGCAGGCCCTTCCTTTGCAGAGCATCTATCTTGTGGAAAAACTTATGCACTCCTTGATCCATGAATTGGATCTTCTCCTCGAGCTGAAGCATGAGGCCCCTTTTGGTTAGAACCTTTTCGACTTCAAGTATGGTTTCTGTCATGTCCTCGATTTTCAATTATTCGAGTTCCTCCCTGGTTTTGGAATTCAGGAATCTTATGATTTCATTAGCTTGTACCGGCATGTCTCCCAGCTCCGTTCTGATTTTCTCCATGGCTTGTTTTCTCCTCTCGAGCAACTCATTTTGTTCAAACATGATTTGAACCATAGGCTAGATCTTGTTTATGGACTTGGAAATATCTGTCCACACAATCTCTTTGACCTCAGCCAAAGTCTTTCCTTCCATTGTCTATTTCTAGAGCTGCTGTAACTCTTTTTTGATTTGCTCATTCACCTGTTTTTATTTGGACAGACTAGCCTGGAAAGAAGTCTTTAGCTCTTGGAGATTCTCCACTTCTTTATTAAGCCTGCTTCTTTCAGACTCTTGCAGGTTCATTCTCTCCATAGACTTGGCCAAGTCTGTGGCTCCCTCTGGTAGTTTCACTGATGCAGCAGATGGAATGGCTGTCACTGTCGATGTGCTCAATCCATCAATTGGGATAGCACTCAATGGGATTCCTTCCATTGTGTTTGCTTTCTCTTTCTCTTTCAGCATCCTTTCCATCTCTGCTTCCATCTCTTTTAACTGAGCGTTCTGCTCCATGAGTAATTTCAACATCTTATCCTTTTCGCCTTCCTTTTCAGCTATCTCCTTTTCCTGTGGGTCTTCCGTTGGAGGGAGCTTTAGCTATTTTCTCAAAGACGCGATGTCAGCGTTCTTCTTTTTAATCATTTCTTTAGCTGCATTGACATTCGCGGGGTCATAACCAATCTTGAGGACCATCTCCTCCAATGTTTTGATTTTATTGTCCTTTGCGAAAGACGAAATTTTCTCCAGCTTCAGTTGGGTCTGGGCATTGCTCAAAGCTACCCAAAATTTTGATGCAGAGGTTGTAGCGTGGGCCAAAGTGTGGAACACCATATCGCCAGTTTGCTTGTGCAGATCCATCTGATCTGCTGGATGCACGTCTTTAGCCTGAAACTCAAATGTGGCCCTTTTATAGTCTAATATAACCTTGGGATCTGGCACTTGTGCTTGGAGGAAGGCCATATGCATCCTACCTTTCTCTGTATCAAACGCTGAAAGAAGCATGTGTTGAGTTGTGGACGACTGCTTCTAGAACTGGGCATAAGTGCTGGTAGTAAGAGTCTGGTTTTTCTTCTTGATCAAATCATATTTTTCAAAAATGCCCAACTTGGGCCCGGTCTTGCTTGGTGGAACATCAGTGGGAGAATCTGTGGACTTTATAGCTGATGTTATTATCGCCTTGTGCTGACTCGAGCCGAAAGGTAGAATGGCGGGTTTGACCCCTGGGGAGGCCACTGTGGTAAGTTGTGATCTCTTGCTCCACTGTTGTGCCTGTTGTTGGAACTGTCCTTGGCTTTTTGGCGTGCATCTTAAATTCCTCCGAAGACACCTCTGTTACAGAAGAAGACGATTCTTGCCGGGGCCTCTTTTCTTTGGGATTCTAAGGTGTGGCAGTGGGTGGTGCGTTTGTTGAGGGTACCTGCCTTTCCATCCCGACAAGTGGTTCCACGTCCACCAACGTATCAGGCTCCCATTCATTCTGATTAGAAAATCTCTCGATTTCCGGCCTGGGCTCATGCGCATATGGGGCATTCTTATTTTTTACTCTCATCTCGGAAATGATCCTGCAGGGATCATAATGCCAGGTGAAACTTGTAAGAAATTTCATTTCCCTCAACATTTTGTCTGCTTCATCACCTGTGCCTCTGCTGTTGCAGATGAAAGAGCCAATCTGCCCTTTGATCCGTAATTGTTGCTTCTTTTTAAGGGAAAAAAAGTGAATATCATCAGAATTCATAATTTGTCTAATATATTCCAGTGTGAAAATCCTTACCGGTATATATCTCGGAAGCTTGTACGATGCCAACTCGCACCCGTAAACTCGGATCTCGGAGTGATTCTGATACAAGTACCAGTCTCCTGTCTTCGCATTGTCCGAGAGGTGCAGAATTCTCCGGACTTCGTCATTTATTCGTGGCTCAGGCATGCCACTCAACATACTTACCACAGGGTGGTAAAACTGATCAATGAACGCTGTGAAGTCGTATTCGACAGAATTGTGTTTCAGAAGGGACGTCCACGCTGTGACTGGCTGTGGCCTCCCGTCGGCGTCCATCTTCTGCATGGAGAAATTGAACCTGTCTGCTTGGAAATAGACGAACATGTAAGCTAGAATGGATGAATACCTGAACATGCCTTCTGTGGCGAAATTAACAAATTGTTCATGGATGTTATTGGCTAGGAAAGTGTTTTAGTCGAACTGCGTGGTCAGTTATTTGTCATTTGAGAAGATAGATAGAAATCCCAGGATGGGTTCATCTACCCATTGATCGGAAAAGTACCCAAGCAGGGCACACAGGGAAGAAATAATTTGATTTCCTTTGGTGGAAAACAAAGAAGAAGGGTATGGGGGATTGGTGGATGGGAGCGGAGCGGAAGTGGGGAGGAAAATCTCAACTATCTGAGCTCTCTGCGGGAAAGTCATCTTTTGATAAAGCTCAGTGAGGATTTCCAGATTGAATGGGGACGCAGATTTCGGGCGAGTTATCTGCATCATCTGGTCAATATCCTCTGGGGTGATGAAGAAGAGGACATCCCCAGATGAAGAAATAATGGCTTTCTGGTCGGGGACGTAGTGAGCTTGGCACTTGAGTGCAAACTCGGGGAAATGGTGAATTTGGGGGAACAGATATAGGGGCAAATTGGACTCCTAGAGCCCAATTTCGTCACTCTGGTCAAGGAAGACTTCCCGGAGCCATGACTGCAGATCAGAGAAGTCAAAACTGCATATAGTGTCCGCTATCAAGCGATCTTTGTCGACCAGAGGGATTTTATCTAGGTCAACCAGAGGAGGAATGAACGGATTCTCTTCCTCTTCCGTTTGCTTTGTCTTAGACACCATTTCGGTAACTGTACCTGCAACAAACAATACGTTAGTGAGGTCGACTGACTGTAGGTGAAAATGATGTGGGAGCAATGGAGGAAAAGGAGGTTTCTGGCGCGATGGATGAATAACGAATACAAAGGAGAAAGGTAGTTTTATTCAAAAATGGGTCGGTCAGACGCGGGAGAACAGTCAGCGTGACAACGGGTATATTATCCGGTCATTAATGGACAACGGGCCACTTGGGGTGATATGGCAAGTGACAGTGACCAGAGTATGTGGACGACCGACGTGGAGGTTTGTGATTGGGGGTAAAAGTCCCCAAAGGAGGTTGTCCATGAATGAAGGGGGCTATGGTACTGACAACGTGGACTGAAAACAGTTACGGGATGGGACCTCGACCCGGGAGAAAGTGGGACAAGTGGACTTAGTGGAGGATGACGTCCAGGGGCGACGGGGTGTCAGACAACATGTGGAGGATGGGACCTACGGACCAATAGAAAAATGACACAAGTACCCCTCCATAAGGAATATTCATTCTGGATCCCCCCCTTTGATTAAAATCAAAACACCAAGGGGGGTCCGGAATCCATTGTGAGTCGTTCATTGGCGCGCTGGATTTCTGACCGCAGATCTTATCTCGCTCTTTAATACCAATTCTAGACCCCCCCCTTCCATTAAAGGTAGAACAGAGGGGGGGGGTCCGAAATCCAATGTGGATCGTCGATCTGAGCATTTTGCTTAGATCCGTTCAGATCTGTGCCTGCGTTATTATCAATTCCGGACCCCCCCCCCCTCCGTTAAAGGCAGAATGGAGGGGGGGGGTCCGGAATCCACTGTGAGCCGTGGATTTGCGCGCTCTATTCTAGATCGTCCAGATCTATGCAAAGATTATCGCCGATTCCGGACCCCCCCCTCCATTAAAGGCAGAACGGGCGGGGGGGTCCGGAATGCTATATGAACCGTTGATCCAAGCGCTGTGATCTGGACCATTGAAAGATGAACGAAGCATAGGTCGAGAGCAGCAAATGTCATGTGTAGGCAAAACTTAGGATTAGCGCTTTCTCATGGGTTTTATTCAATTTTTTCATAGACACCACCAAGGGGACCTTGTTCCAACTATCCTAAGGCAAGGAAAGACTTGTTGTAGTGAATTTTCAAATGGATTTTACTTGGGCAAGGAAAGCAAGGAAATTAGTCTACATTCTAAGCTACTTTCACAAGACGAATAACCCAGGTTATACTGTTAGGTTAAGACATTATTTTTCCTAATGGATATCTAACCAGGATTAGACAGTCTGGTCAGACTTATTCACTAATTCTACCCTAGGGGCTATCTGACCAGGATTAGATGGTCTGATCAGATGCATTCACTATCCTATCAACATTGAAAATTTAAAAGAACTTGGTCATGCTTGAAAGGTATGACCAAGTTGCTATTATTGCATGGGGCTTTTGTTTCCATTCTTTTATGCCCTCTTTTCTCTTTTTATTTTTATTTTCTTTTCTTTTCTTTTTCCTAAATGAAAAATAAATTTCCAATAAGAACACTAGATACAAATGATATCAATACTATCCAAGTCATAAGTTGATTCCCATATTTTATGGGGTGATAACAGCGGCTCCACCTAGGGATGGTACTTGCCCTGTTAAGTGCCAAGAATCCAGTTTCCTGTCATCCTAAACCAATCTGTCTAGTAGCCTTATCTGGTATTATTCTCAGGAACACTTCGAAAAACATTGATCAGCAGCTTAGGGCCTTCTCTTCGGGCTTCAACAAACTGACCGTCGTCCTTCACTCAGAAAAATGCAAGTAAAGACTGAAAATTAAAACAGTATGTACAATGGAGAGTGATTTCTTCAATTCTCTTACTTAGGAGGGACATAATGTTTCAACATTCTGCCATTCACAGGTGCTTCTGGCAGATCTGACCCATCGACATTGTTTAACAAAAAGGCGTTTTTTCCTCTGAAAGCTTGGATCATGTAGGGCCCTGTCCATAGATGATCAAATTTCTCATGCTTTCCCTTTTCCTCGTTCCTGGCATCCCATCTCAACACCAGGTCTCACAACTCAAAATCATCCTCCTTGGTTCGTTTTTCAAAGATCTTCTTAATGTTCTCTTGGATGAGTTGTGTTTTATTGAACACATCCTCTCTAGTCTGCTGCAAATGAATCATTTGATTGATTCGTCTCTGGGAGTCATTTGGTTCAGCTTGCATCTCTTGAAGTAACTTCATGACAGGGACTCCCAAAGAAGTTGGGAACACAGCCTCTGTACCGTAAACCAGCTGGTATGGTGACATACCAATTGACCTTTTGGTGGTGAGTCTATCCGCCCATAAAGCAAATACCAGCTTATCATGCCATGATTTTTTATTCTCCTGCAACGTTTTCTTGATGATATTTACCAAAGTCTTGTTTGAGGATTCCGCCAACCCATTCCCTTGAGGGTAGTAGGTTGTGGAATGCCCCAAGCCAATGTAGTAACGACTACAGAAGTCAATAAGTTTCTTCGACTGAAAGGCAGCTGCATTGTCAGTAATTATCTTTCTAGGACAACCAAAGCGAGATAACATATTATTTTCAAGAAATTTAATAATAACAGCGTCAGTGGCTTGCCTGCTTGGTACAACCTCGATCCATTTGGTAAAATAATCAGTGGCAATGAGAATCTACCTATGTTGGCCCGAAGATGGAGGGTGTATTTCTCCAATGAAGTCAAGTCCCCATTATTAGAAAGGAGCCTCGACTGAAATTGGTTTAAGAGGTAGAGGAAGAAGTTTCCTTTTACCCTCAAACAGCTGACACTAGTGACAGGTTGTTACTTTCTGATGGACATCTGCAAACAGGGTGGGCCAGTAAAATCCAGCTTTGAGTATTTTGTTGGCTGTAACCTTCCAGCTCAAGTGGACACCGCATTCACCTGCATGAAACTCCTGCAACACTTTGTCAGCTTCATCTTTGAGTAAGCAATTTAGAAGAATACCTGCCGGGTCTTTCCAATACAGATTCCCTTCTAGAATACAAAATTTCAATGCTTTCAACTTTAAGAATCTAGCTTTAGTTTTAGTTAAACCAGGGGGAGCTTGTAAATTTTGTAACACAAATATAAGGTCTGCATACCATGGAGAGTTGAGAAAAACCTCTTTAACGTTTGGAGTCGCCATCTCACCCTGTTCATCTGTCACCTCTAGGAAATTAATGTCGAGAGCCTGAAAGTTAGATTCAGCCATCAGTTTAGCAAGGCCTTGGCCTTTGATCAGTTTTGTGGGCTTAATTTCTATGCCGTATTCTAGGATAACCGCAATCCACTTTCCCCTTCTCCCATCAGGGCTGTCTTGTGTCAAGATATCTTTCACCACCGCGTTTGGAACATAAGCTATGATGTGTGAATGAAGAATATAGACCCTGAAGTCCTTTATAGCCTTTACCAAAGCAAAAGCCTGCTTCTCCATAATGTTGTAGTTCAAGGCAGCGTCTCTTAAAGCTTTGTTGAAGAAAGCGATGGGTTGTTCGTACCCCTCACTATTCTTCTGCAGTAATACAGCTGCTATAGTATGTTCAGAAGCGAAAGAGAAAAGATAGAAATCTTTAGTGAAATCGGGACTGATCAAAACTGGGGCTTCGGTGAATGCTCGTTTGACCTGTTCGAAGGATTGCCTGGACTCAGGATCCCATTTTATTTTCGCGTCCTTTTTTAGCATGTTTGTAATGTTTTGGAGGAGCTCAGCTAGATTAGGAATGAATCTTCGAAGAAAGTTGATTTTCCCTATAAAAGACTGTAGTTCTTTGAGGTTTCTTGGGTGTTCTAACTTTAGTATGGCCTCAATTCTGCTGGGGTCGATCCTGATTCCCTCTTTAGAGATGATATGTCCCAATAGTTTACCCTCTTCTAACCCAAAAAGACACTTCTTGGGATTTAATGAAATCCTGAACCTTCTACAGTTTTCGAAAACTCGTCTAAGGTGTCATAGGTGTTCATCATCAGATTGGGAAAACACTGTCACATCATCTAAATAAACGACAATAAACTTACCTAACTCTTCTATGAAGGCGATGTCCATTGCCCTATGGAAAGTTTCTCCTGCATTCATCAGACCAAAAGGCATCTTCACATACATGAAAGTGCCCCATGGGGTGGTGAAAGTGGTTTTTTCCTGATCGTCGGGGTGAACTAGGACCTGGTTGTAGCCCGAGAAACCATCTAACAGAGAAATTCTACTGGACCCGACCACTCTTTGCAGGAGGTGATCCATTTTAGGCAAGGGATAATTATCCTTCAAGGATTCTTTGTTCAGATTTCGAAAATCGATGCAGAGTCTGATTTCCCCAGTTTTCTTGCATGTAGGGACTAAATTAGAAACCCACTTAGAGAAGCGTAGTGGGACTATGATCTTGGCATCATACATTTTCTTAATCTCTTTTTCTATCAAGGGAAGCAACTTGGGATTTATACTCCTAAGTTTCTGCCTAAACGGTTTCTGGTCTTCCTTTATGGGAATCCTGTGTTGTATAATGCTGGTGTCATAGGCTTTCAAATCTTCATAGCTCCAGGCAAAAACGTCTGAATATTTCTTGAATAGCCCAATGTACTTAAGATTTTGTTCTGGGGGTAAAGATTTGGACAGTTTAACCATCTTAGGTTTCTCTTTAGTTCCTATATTGCAGTCTTCTACCTCTTGCCCATGGGCTTCTATTTTGGGCTTCTTAGCTACATCATCTTTGTCAAACAGATCTTCTAAAGGGACAAGGCCTCTAGGAAACACGTTGCTTTTCAATTGTAAAACTTCGGCATCTATTTTTTCGTCTCCTATCTCTTCTGAATCTACTGTATCTTCTGTATCCATCGTATTTACAATATTCACACTATCTTCTTCAAATTCAGAATTATTTGCATTCTCCTTTTCATTTTCTATATCTATGTTTGTACATTCAAAATCGTTCTTGCATTGCAGAAAGTCCTCTATCTGATCATCATTTACAAACACTTGCCAGTACCTGATATTATCGGGCACTGTCGGTCTGCATTTGACTTCAATCGTGTATGAGCGATTTTGGAGAAAGGGAATCTTGCATGATGCAACTGATGTAGCTAATCCGTCAGCCAGGATATTCTGTCCCCTTGGCATTACCTGCAAGTCAACTTCATTAAAACACTTCAATGCATCAAGAATAACGTTCCGGTAGGCTCTAAGGCGTGGATGTTTGGCAGCATATTCACCTTTAATTTGTTTAATAATTAATTCAGAATCACCCCTTACCATTATTTGTTTAGCACCGACCTTTTTCAACAGCTTTAGGCCAAGCATTAAAGCTTCATACTTGGCAATGTTGTTAGTGCAGTGGAAATTTAACTTATAGGAATGATTTTCTGAATACCTTTTCCGATGATTATGCAACCAGACTCCAGCTCCTGCTCCTTCTTTACTCACAACACCATCGAAATCCATACTCCAGAAATCAACAGGGAAATCTTTAGTGATTACATTTTCCATCTTTGCTGCCTCACCACTTTCTGGACCTTCATCTTGACTAGCTACATCTTCTATCAGCTGAGTATCTTGCTCTCCAGTATCCCCATCATTGTACAAGATGAACGAGTTTAAATCAGAATGGGCAGAGTAAAGGGGGTAATTATGATGTTTCTCTTGACTACTGACGATATATTTCATCAGTGTTTCTCTGTATAACCTCATTTGTTGTCCAAACACTGGGATAGTGGCGTAAGACATATCCAGCTGCAGGGTTCCTTTCAACTTAGCTCCCCAAGATCGGGATAACAACATACCATACTTTGGCAGGATGTCTGCAACCACTACGTCCATTACCATGCTTTTTGAAGGGATCTAAACCAGGGTGATGCAGAGGTCCTTAATCAGACCAATACATTTGACTTTGCTGGAGTCGAACGAATGCAGATCCTTGTAAGGCCTAGTAACCTCCAATCCCAGTTTTTCCATTACTGCTTTAGGCATCAGATTATGTGAGGCACCTAAATCCAACATGGTGTTATGTAGGATCAAATCGTGTATGTTCAAACTGATGTAAAAAGGGGCTACATCACCGGTATCATCTCAACCATTTACTTCCGACCCGAAAAGGAGTTCAGGATGATCATCAGTGAGGTTCACAGTGTCTGAATGAGTCACTGATCCAATAGTCAAAGCCTTGGTGCCTATGTCAGGTTCAATGGTTAACGCTTTTAGTACCTGTGAATGATAACCGCCTATGCTTATCAACTCTGTCAGTGGGACGGGAATTTTAATTTTGGCCAATTATGCCTCCAGGATAAAAGGTGCGGGAGTTCGGGTCTGACTCGTTGATTCTGATTGGTCCACCACATCCTTCCGCTCAGAAGTATTGGGAAGATTAACAGGTGAAACTTCGGGCTGTGCCTGTCTTTTCAGTATGGTGATGTTTTTCTTCACCGGGGCGTCATCTTTACTCTTCTCAGGGACCTTATCAATAGTCTTTTCGGTAGGAGGTTCGGGGGTTTTCTTGGATACGATTGTTTTCTGTGTTTCGATCGCCTTCTTGGGTGGGGCCTCTACTGTCTTCCTGCTACGCAGATAATACATCCTGTGTGCCTTTAGAATAGCATTCTCAAGGACCTGTTGTGCTTCATCTCCAGTTTCCTCACTTACCTTTGTTTGATCTAGCAGAAAAAGTTCCTCCTCTTCTCGAGTGAGGAAAATGGCCTCATTATCGTGAATGCCCATAAGGTTGATATGAGTGTCCTCCAATTCCTCATTTACTTCCCCCCCATCGTCAGCGTAGTTTTCTTGCAAGGGAGGTCTGATCGGTTGATCAGGACCTCTCTGGTCTCTTTGATCTCTTTGATCTCTGGGATCTCTTTGTCTGATTTGAGGAGGGTTTCTCCTGAAATTGGGGTTCCAAATCTGAGGAGCCGGTGTGTCGTCTCTCGAAGGATTCCTGTCTGAAATACTCGATCTTTCTAACAATAATGCCAATGATCTGACTACGGTATCTAATTTGGAATCGTTGTTAGACGTGGAAGGTTCTTCCTTGATCATGACTCTCTGTTCTGTCCATTGACGTGCTCGTTTTGCCAACAGATTGGCTTCAACTGAAATAGCACTTTTCTGCGTCTCTTCAAGGGTGGCGGCATTTCTTTCTCTTAATTGGTAAGACATGTCAACATCGAATCCATCAGGGAATTTAATCAAGGCCAAACCTTGGGGAGGTTTGATCTCAGTTGGGATTGCATTATACAAATTGTTAAAACGCGTGCAATAATCTTGGACAGATTCACCTTGATTTCTCTTTATATTCTCGTATTCTGACAGTATCTGGAGAGGGTTTTTCTTTATCTCCCATCTGTCAAGAAAACTCCTTTGGAACACGACAAGGTCAGGGATTGATGCAGTGGGTAGGGCTTTGAACCATTTCTTGACGTCCCCTGTCAGACTCTGGGCGAACAGTCTCATCTGAACGTCGACTTCGTCGACTTCTTGTAAATCCAAGTAGTCATTCATTTTATCCACATGTTGTTGGGCGTTTAATGGTTCGGTTGCATCAAACTGTGGAAGTCTAGTCTGGTAGTCTTGGGGCATGGCATGTAGTGGTGCGACCAACACCAAAGGGGCATATCGAGCTGCCATGACGGGTGGAGGAGGTGGGACAACAACCTGGGTGGTTGGAGAGGTAGCGGCGGAAGACGAAGTCGACGAAGGACTGGGCGGCGCTGAGGTAGCGATTTTTGGTTTAGTCATGGGAGACAAGACTTCGGGGTTCAGGGCTGCAATACAGTTGGGTCGAGGACGAGTCTTGACACAAAAATTTTCGACCGAGTCCTGACAAGGTTTCGCGGAGGAAGAAAATCAAGATCAAGATTTTGAACGATATCAGGTTCTCCGGAAAAGGAAGGAGACTTATGATGGGGAGCACAACTCGATGAACTGGTAGGTAAGGTCTTTCGCCTGAGCAACTGTTCGAGATTATCTATCGTTGTAGAGGGTGCTGGGTCTGGATGAGATCGAGTGTGGACTTTCTTGGGAGCCAGAACTCTTTTTGGTTTTTGTATATATATATTTTTTATTTTTATTTTAAGGCAAAGGAAACTAGGGGAGATTTCTACGTTCACGTCGTCTAGCTTCCAATTGTTCCTGAGTAGCTATGTCTCGTTCGATGGCTTCCCATGAACGTTCGAGTTCTTCCCTGTTATTGGCATTTTTGAGGATTATGTCAAAAAGGTTTGACGCAATATGCGTTTGATTCGCTAGTCCGAGCTCAATATTAGGTTGTACTGCTGCAGGAACAGTCATAGAGGAACATTAAAAAAGGGGAAAAGCTTTAAAGGGAGATGCTGAAAATAATATGTACAGAGTTGACCAACCTCTACTCATTACTTTCTTCTCAGAGTCAAACTTTCTTTAGGGGAAGAAAAGTGAGGTATTCTGTTTTAGTTCGTTCCCCAGCGGAGTCGCCATTTATGTTAGCACCTGGTAAATTTCCTAGAGGTTGAAAAGAAGAAATTCACAAAGGTAACCTTAACCAACCGCTTTTAAAGCTGGGATCTAGCCCTTCCAGCTTCAGAGAGGGATCTCTCTATATGATTTAGCTTTGTTTAATTTCAGATATTAGGCTAGTTAAAAGAATTATTGGTTTTGTTGTAAAGGGTTTTTAAAGTTGGTTGAGATAAACTACACATCCATTGGGCTATGGGGTTTGCATTTAATCAAATCTGAGATATAACCAGAAATGCCAAAGAAGAATTTCACAAGGCAAGGTAATACATTCACTGGATCTTTTAGTAATTAAAATGATGAATGGAAGAACAGGTGAGGAAAATAACTTCAATTAACAAGCAATTAAGAATTTCTTAATTGAATATATTAGAAGATAAACATTTAAATCTTTAGAATCGGAAACAGGGTATCAGAGATAAATCCTGCAACATAACGCTATTCATAAAAATTAGATTCAGAAAACAAAATAAATATAGAGAAAGAAAACATTTAACCTAGAAAATCACATCACCAGTGAACATACGCAAGAATCCTGTGAAATGCCCCTTCTTTATTAATGGTGGATCTCCTCAAAAATGATACAGTTTGACAGCAATAGGGTGTGCAAATCAACCACCTTCAATACATCGGAAAATGAAGTATTTATAAAACAAAATACATACGCTCCTGTCATAACTGATCAGGATGTGCTCATACTATTTTTAGACTAACTATCTTAACTAATCAAAACTGCTTTGATGACTCATTACAATTGTATACTGAATTTCAGGGGTAAGCCGTTGGCGAGGTGCCTCTGCAACCTCTGCTGACACGACAGCTGACTGGAAACGACAGCTCATCTACTAATCTAGTAGATCACACAGTTCTTCCCATCTGATATGACCTAGCACTGTGACTTTAAGAAATCTCCGGTACACTTCGTCCATGTCTGTGTACTTAGCAAATGTAGGCTTGATGATGAAAATGTGCTTAATTTCATGTTGGATACTAATATCCGACTGCAAGGCATCCATGAATTCTCTTCCTGTAATGCTTCCCTGTATACCTGGGAACTTAGAGTTGTCCTTAGACACTTCGGTCAACCTTTTCTTATAATCAGGGAGTGTCATCAATTTTTCATTTATGACCTTCATACCAGGCAGGCCCTTCCTTTGCAGAGCATCTATCTTGTGGAAAAAATTCTGCACTCCTTGATCCATGACTTGGATCTTCTCCTCGAGCTGAAGCATGAGGCCCCTTTTGGTTAGAACCCTTTTGAATTCAAGTATGGTTTCTGTCCTGTCCTCGATTTTCAATTCTTCGAGTGCCTCCCTGGTTTTGGAATTCAGGAATCTTATGATTTCATTAGCTTGTGCCGACATGTCTCCCAGCTTCGTTCTGATTTTCTCCACGACCTGTTTGCTCCTCTCGAGCAACTCATTTTGTTCAAACATGATTTGAACCATAGGCCAAATCTCGTTTAAGGACTTGGAAATATCTGTCCACACAATCTCTTTGACCTCAGCTAAAGTCTTTCCTGCCATTGTCTGTTTCTGGAGCTGCTGTAACTCTTTTTTGATTTGCTCATTCACCTGTTTTTCTTTGGATAGACTAGCCTGGAAATAAGTCTTTAGCTCTTGGAGATTCTCCACGTCTTTCTTAAGCCTTCTTATTTCAGACTCTTACAGGTTCATTCTCTCCATAGACTTGGCCAAGTCTGTGGCTCCCTCTGGTAGTTGCACTGATGCAGCAGATGGAATGGTTGTCACTGTCGTTGTGCTCAATCCAACAATTGGGATAGCACTCAATGGGATGCCTTCCATTGTCTTTGCTTGCTCTTTCACTTTCAGCAGCCTTTCCATCTCTACTCCCATCTCTTTTAACTGAACATTCTTCTCCATGAGTAATTTCAGCATCTCATCCTTTTCGCCTTCCTTTTCAGCTATCTCCTTTGCTTGTGGGTTTTCCGTTGGAGGGAGCTTTAGTTGTTTTCTCAAAGACGCGATGTCAGCATTCTTCTTTTTAATCATTTCTTCAGCTGCTTTGACATTTGTGGGGTCATAACCAATCTTGAGGACCAGCTCCTCCAATGTTTTGATTTTATTGTCCTTTGCGAAAGACAAAATTTTCTCCAGCTTCAGTTGGGTCTAGGCATTGCTCAAAGCTACCCGAAATTTTGATGCAGAGGCTGTAGCGTGGGCCAAAGTGTGGAACACCATCTCGCCGGTTTTCTTGTGCAGATCCATCTGATCTGCTGGATGCACGTCTTTAGCCTGAAACTCAAATGTGGCCCTTTTATAATCTGATATAACCTTGGGATCTGGCACTTGTGCTTGGAGGAAGGCCATATGCATCCTACCTTTCTCTGTATCAAACGCTGAAAGAAGCCTGTGTTGAGCTGTGGACGACTGCTTCTGGAACTAGGCATAAGTGCTGGTAGTAAGAGTCTGGTTTTTCTTCTTGATCAAATCGTATTTTTCAAAAATGCCCAACTTGGGCCCAGTCTTGCTTGGTGGAACATCAGTGGGAGAATCTGTGGACTTTATAGTTGATGTTATTATCGCCTTGTGTTGACTCGAGCCGAAAGGTAGAATGGCGGGTTTGACCCCTGAGGAGGCCACTGTGGTAGTTGTGATCTCTTGCTCCACTTTCGTGCCTATTGTTGGAACTGTCCTTGGCTTTTTGGCGTGCATCTTAAATTCCTCCGAAGACACCTCTGTTACAGGAGAAGACGATTCTTGCCGGGGCCTCTTTTCTTTGGGATTCTGAGGTGTGGCAGTGGGTGGTGCGCTTGTTGAGGGTACCTGCCTTTCCATCCCGACAGTTGGTTCCACGTCCACCAACGTATCAGGCTCCCATTCAGTCTGATTAGAAAATCTCTCGATTTCCGACCTGGGCTCATGCGCATATGGGGCATTCTTATTTTTGACTCTCATCTCGGAAATGATCCCGCAGGGATCATAATGCCAGGTGAAACTTGTAAGAAATTCCATTTCCCTCAACATTTTGTCTGCTTCATCACCTGTGCCTTTGTTGTTGCAGATGAAAGAGCCAATCTGCCCTTTGATCCGTAATTGTTGCTTCTTTTTAAGGGAAACAAAGTGAATATCATCAGAATTCATAATTTGTCTAATATATTCCAGTGCGAAAATCCTTACTGGTATATATCTCGTAAGCTTGTACGGTGCCAACTCGCATCCGTAAACTCAGATCTCGGAGTGATTCTGATACAAGTACCAGTTTCCTGTCTTCGCATTGTCCGAGAGGTGCAGAATTCTCCGGACTTCATCATTTATTCGTGGCTCAGCCATGCCACTCAACATACTTACCACAGGGTGGTAAAACTGATCAATGAACATTGTGAAGTCGTATTCGACATAATTGTGTTTCAGAAGGGACGTCCACGCTGTGATTGGATGTGGCCTCCCGCGGCGTCCATCTTCTGCATGGAGAAATTGAACCTGTCTGCTTGGAAATAGACGAACATGTAAGCTAGAATGGATGAATACCTGAACATGCCTTCTGTGGCGAAATTAACAAATTGTTCATGGATGTTATTGGCTAGGAAAGTGCTGTAGTCGAACTGCGTGGTTGGTTGTTCATCATTTGAGAAGATAGATAGAAATCCTAGGATGGGTTCGTCTACCCATTGATCGGAAAAGTACCCAAGCAGGGCACACAGGGAAGAAATAATTTGATTTCCTTTGGTGGAAAACAAAGAAGAAGGGTACGGGGGATTGGTGGATGGGAGTGGAGAGGAAGTGGGGAGGAAAAGATCAACTATCTGAGCTCTCTGCGGGAAAGTCATCTTTTGATAAAGCTCAGTGAGGATTTCCAGGTTGAATGGGGACGCAGATTCCAGGCGGGTTATCTGCATCATCTGGTCAATATCCTATGGGGTGATGAAGAAGAGGACGTCCCCAGACGAAGAAACAATGGCTTTCTGGTCGGGGACATAGTGAGCTTGGCACTTGAGTGCAAACTCGGGGAAATGGTGAATTTGGGGGAACAAATATAGGGGAAAATTGGACTCCCAAAGCCCAATCTCGTCACTCTGGTCGAGGAAGACTTCCCAGATCCATGATTGCAGATCAGAGAAGTCAAAACTGCATATAGTGTCCGCTATCAAGCGATCTTTGTCGACCAGAGGGATTTTATCCAGGTCAACCGGAGGAGGAATGAACGGATTCTCTTCCTCTTCCGTTTGCTTTGTCTTAGACACCATTTTGGCAACTGTACCTGCAAAAAACAATACGTTAGTGGGGTCGACTGACTGTAGGTGAAAACAATGTGGGAGCAATGGAGAAAAAGGAGGTTTCTAGAACGATGGATGAATAACGAATACAAAGGAGAACGGCAGTTTTATTCAAAAATGGGTCGGTCGGACGCGGGAGAACGGTCAGCGTGACAACGGGTATATTATCTGATCATTAATGGACAACGGGCCACTTGGGGTGATATGGCAGGTGACGGTGACCAGAGTATACGGATGACCGACGTGGAGGTTTGTGATTGGGGGTAAAAGTCGCCAAAGGAGGTTGTCCATGAATGAAGGGTGTTATGGTACTGACAACGTGGACTGACAGCAGTTACGGGATGGGACCTCAACCCGGGAGCAAGTGGGACAAGTGGACTTATTGGAGGATGACGTCCAGGGGCGAAGGGGTGTCGGATAGCATGTGGAGGATGGGACCTACGGACCAATAGAACAATGACACAAGTACCAAGGGGGCCCTCCGTAAGGAATATTCATTCTGGACCCCCCCGCTTTGATTAAAAGAAAAACACCAAGGGAGGTCCGGAATCCATCGTGAGCCGTTGATCGACGCGCTGGATTTCTGACCGTAGATCTTAGCTCGCTCTTTAATACCAATTCCGGACCCCCCCCTTCCATTAAAGGCAGAACG
>ML795327.1:219906-231203 GCA_009831015.1 Picea engelmannii
CTGTAGCTACCTTTGGAAGTCATTACTTCCCTTGAACAATAACTATTGATTATTTCTCATATATTGTGCATGGTGTATTGTGGTGTATTGGTGTAACTCTTATACTATTGTTCATTTCTTATTGGATATAACTGAATGGTTTAGTATAAGTTGAAAAATGTTTTAAATTGTATCTGATACTGATTCAACCCCCTCTGAGTATCAACAACACGTTCCAATAAAGTATCACTTTCTACGGGAACAAGTTGCAGATAATAACATCAGAGTTGAATATGTGGGCACAAAAGAACAAGTGGCATACATATTTACAACATCGCTTCCAAGGGAAGCCTTTGAGTATTTTCACCAGAGATTCATAGTAATTTCTACTCCAAAATTAATACTTTTGAATTCTTATCTTATATGTCTTAGATTTACACGAGGAAGCACCATAAAGATGACAGTTCATATTAGGAGATCGGTTCCAGGAAGAGTTTAGTCAGGGGGAGAAACCCCAGATGGAAATATACATTTTCCATTGATGACAAAGGGGGAGAGATTTCTTAGATGCAAAGGTAAATGCTTGGAGAAAGAGCACAAAGGCATGGTTCTACGGGGAGTGATGGTCATAGGGGGAGCATGAGTGATATGACTTCAATATTGCATCAGAGTGTTTCCATCAATGCCAAAGGGGGATATTGTTGATTATTTGGGTTGGTTGTCATTGATGTCAACCCTTGAAGAAAGTCTGATATCTGGTAGCACAGATTTGGGTAATGGACCCAAGTTTGTTTTATGTATAATGGTATAAGTTTTAATATATTTGAAAGGTAAGACTATTCTAGATGGATAGTACATGGCATGCCATTTCCGGTGGTATGTGGAACGTCACATAACTCCTCACGGTTAGAGAGTTATGGCCACGTGAAGTTGGAGAACCCTCATGAGTCATCTAGAAGCCCCAAAAGGTCAAAGTAGTCAAAGTGGTTGCAAAGAAGAAATTATTTAAATAATAAAGTGAAGTGATGAGTGTACTATAAGTCAAAGTGGATACAAAAGAAATTATTTAAATAATAAAGTTAATGGAAAAATTACTAAGTGGTTAGAAGTGGGTTATCCCTAAAATAAGGAAAGTGGGTTAAGATGGTTAGAAGGTAACCCCTTGAAGAAGCTACATGAAAGTATAAATAAGAGGCAAGGGTCTCTCATTTTTAATCACACTTGAGCATATTGAATATCTACAAGTGACTGAGGTAACCAAAATATATCTAAGCAGAATTTCAGAGGGAAGGTGAAGTAAAGAAGGACGAAATTCAAGGGAGGATAAATTCTTTTGATGATGTTTTCTAAGGTATGTTATTTACAAGTCATCTCACCATTTTCGCAATAATTTTTTTTCTAGATTTATTCAGACCATGAAATTGGGAGGTCGTTGATGAAACATATCCAAGTAGATGTGATAAAAAATTCAGCTTGTGGGTTGTTGTATTTTTGGAGTTACACTCTGTGGAAAATAGGGTTTGTGGCTAGTCCTGAAACTAGTCTAAAACAAGTGTTTCAGGAAAAAATGTCATAAATTCTTCATAACAGATCCAAATTCCGTAAGACCAAATGTATTGGTTAGAATACAATATGTAGTGTTTTGTGTACAATTTTCATATCCATACAACAAATATTTCGTGTGGGGCACACTCTACAAGTTTGCTCTCTAGAATAAACCATAATTCAATAAGGTATGCCATTTTTGCTATAACTCTTTTTCTAAGAGGATCTAAATAGTAAAACTTAGAGGAATTGCATAAAATACATTGAAGAACATTGTGTACTATTTTCAGATCTTTATTCATTACATGTACATAGTTATGATTATTGCAAGTTAGGATGGTTGACTAATCCAAAACTAGTCATGTAAGATAAAAGTAAAATTTGATGAAAATGCTAGTCTCTTTTTAAGGAAAGTTTGCAGGTATGTGATCATATACACCAAGTCTATTATAGAGTTACAAATCAGATTTGGATGATGAAATTGATGAGGGCTTTTGGTTCAGGTATGTTACAGATAGAGGTTGTATAACAATGATGTTGTGGGACATGGTTTGATGTAATGGTTTATGATATTTGGTTATGGATAGTGTGATGTATTGCTAGAGAACTTGTGATGGTTATATTGGTATATGTATTTGGTATTTGGTTGAGGTGCATGTTGGGTACATGGTTGAGACAAGTAGTCGATGAGTTGGCACATACATGAGGTGTATAGTTGATGATGTTGGTACATTTTGATGAATCATAGTTTATGTTTATTTGATGCATGATTGGTACATATTTGGTGCATGGTTGATGTACTTATTGATGGTACAGGTTGAGGTACATGTTGGTGCATGGTTGATGCACTTGTTTATGGTACAAGTTGATTACATGTTGTTTGGTACAGGTTGGTGCATGGTTGATGCACTTGTTTATGGTACAGGCTGATTACAGGTTGATTGGTACAGGTTTACAACAATACATCTCACAGTGATATTGTGACAGTGGTTCCATCATTCTACTTTTATTTCAGGGCGGTTGGATGAGGCAAGGATAGGTGGTTATAGCCAGAGAACATAGGGGGTTGTAGCCTCCTTCTGGTTGTAGCTAGAGAATTGGGGAGTTGGAGCTTTCCTCAGGTTGTAGCCTGAGAAACTAGGGGGTTGGAGCCTTCTTCCAATTGCAGCTGGAAAACAAAAGAAGTTGGTGTTTCCAATGAATGTAATTCTTTAAGACATATAAGAAAAAACATTATGAGGGTTTCTCTCGCTTTGAGTTTCCACGTAAAAACACTGATGTATTGTGTATGTGTATAATTTCTCATTTGTTCATTGTTTATTTACTCTGCAATTATTGGATGATAATGCTAAATTGATATAACACTTGCATTATATGGTTAAAAAGGATTAAATTTCTCTATTACTGATTCATCCCCCCTCTCAGTAATCCAACAGGTCAAAGAAGCAAAAATCTTCGATATAGGGGAAGCAAATGTATGGACCTGTGATAGTGACAGAAGGAAGCCCACGTAAGAGATTTGGACTAGTGAACATGGAAGAAAAAAAACAACATCTATTCATTAAGGGGGAGTGTTAAAATATAATTAACTCATACATGTTAATCATGGAGCTCGTGACCTAACCTGCTGAGTAGGTAACCCAATGAGATGACCTATGAGTAAGTTAGAAATAAGTGATGCATCCCAAGTCAAAGAAGTAGTTGAGTGCATGGCTCAAGAAAATAAGGAGATAAGGATAAATTAGATTATGATATTAGATAGGTTGAATCAAAGCCCTTGATCGTTGAACAAGATCAATGGTTGAGCTCTGCTCAATATTGTATAAATAGATATGTTCATTAATGCAATATACAAGAAGTAATATTGTGTTATTCCCTCTCTCATATGGTCCTCCAAATTGAATTCTTTTATCACCTAACAACTATGGCACTATCAAAGAAAAAACAAAAGAAATATTTAAGGCTCTCTTTGTGTTTATGGAGAGGTAAAACCGACATAGATCCATCTTAACCCTGATGTATCAAGTGCCGAGAGGAATCAAATCTCTCGAGGTGAAAACCTCTAACCTTTATCTCACACTTGAAATCAATATAGAGGATTAATTTCCTTTGTATCATTTCTTCAATTAATTAATTAATTAATGCAGTGAATAATTTTTCATAGTATTATCATTGAAATCAATGCACCCTATTGTTTTATGTTATATCATTGTTAAAATGAATACAACTACTTTACTATGCTAAATCCTTTTTTTGTATCATCACTTAAATCAATGCATATTTTTTAGCATTAAATCAATGGAACTAATTGCTCTAAATCATTTATCATTGTGTTAATTTACTTTGTATTATTTCTTCAATTAATTAATACATTGAATCATTTTTCATAGTATTATGAGTGAAATCAATCCTCCTATTATTCTATTCTAAATAGTAAATAATAGTAAATTTATTCAAGTACTAATAATATATTAAAGTAATAGTAACTATGATATATATAATAGGATGTGACTTTTTTAATTGAGTAAATACTAAAGTAATAGTAATAGTAAATTTACTAAAGTAATGGAAGTAATAGTACTAGTAAATATAAATAGTAATAATAATAGTAAATTTACCAAAGTAATAGTAAATATGATATATATAATAGAGAGTGATTTTTTTTAATTGAGTCCACTTTAAATTTTTGAAATCTTTGAAATATAACATCATCCACTTTGAAAACTTATCTTTCATGGAAGATAGTTAAAAGATTTTATGATATTTACTTTTTCAATTTGTCATCACTTAAATCTAGATATAAAAACTTCCTTGAAATTACAATGTTGGATTGTTGAAATTGATGTTTTTAACGCAAAAATAGATTCAACACTCTTCCACTTTTCGAAAATTTTCACCCAAAAATACAGATCTTGGTAATATCACTATTTTATTTTATGTTGTTTAACTTTAAACTAGACATTTATATTTCCATTATTTGAAATTATTAAAAAACTATAATTCTTAAAACATTTAAAACACTCCCCCAAAGAAAAAAATTACAAAACACAAGCTTATTAAAATTGGGTGAAACAGAAATTTATAACACCATTAAATGTTTTCTTGAAATTTCGAGGCGTTTCAAAAACCTTAAAAACCTGGAAAATCATGAAACCGTGATCCAAATCAAACCGTCAACAGAACTACGAGTCCCTTGAAATCCAGCCGAAAACGACGAGATCTTGTCGCTGGTTTCGTCCACCGCAGTGAATTCGTCACGTGTAAAGTTAAACAGCAACTTTCATTAATAAAGTTGACTTCGTTTTTGAAAAACTATGTTTTCAGAGTACTCCACCGCCTTATGTGATTATCTCACCTGTAAACTGGAAATTGATACGAAGAATTTCACCTTCGTCTGAAATTGACTTCATTTTAAAAAAACTATGTCATCAGAGCTCTCCACCGCCTTATGTGATTATCTGACATGTGTACATCTGCAAACTGGAAAATGACACGAAGAATTTCACCTTCGTATATCTGTCGATTTCCCACTGGTAGCCAAACATATATATCATACATACATTTACAACCAGAGTGCAATTTTGTTTGCTTCAGAGTCTGATATTTTTCATCCTTGAAAATTTCAAGAAAAATGGCCGCCATGAGCACGTGTTCAGATTGTCTGAGCACAGTCAAATTTAATGGAGTAGGAGCATCGATCCATTGCGACTTATACCAAAACCGAAGCAGCAGCTATGGATATCTGCTGGGACACCATCAATATGGGCCCAAAATTACAAATCCTCACCACTTCGGCTCTCTGCAAAACTTTAGATATGCAAAGCTTTGTTTGCATTGGAAGAGAACTCCAGAAAGAAATAGTTACAATTTTTCGTCTGCAAGACGTGCCATCAGCATCAATAACAAAGTAGAAACGGATGTACCAGCCTCTATTGTAGAAGGCAGGAATGAACATGAAAAATATGTGGAGTCATGGAAGGAAGAACTTAAAAGAATGGATGAGTCTGAAAGTTTGAATAGAAAAGAGTGTGATGGGGATTTTGTTCAGAGCCTTATAGATAGGAGATGTGTGGATAACATAAGGATGTTGGTGGTTGATACAGTACAGAATGCTAAAGCAGGGCACCCTGGATTGCCTCTGGGGATGGCAGAGGTTGGGTATGCGTTGTATAGACATGTCATGAGGTATAACCCCAACAATGTAAAATGGTTCAACAGAGATCGTTTTGTTCTCAGTGCAGGACATGGGTGTCTTCTTCAGTACGTATGCATGCATCTTGCAGGGTTTCAATCTGTTCAGGTAAGTGCTCTGCATGTAAATCCTTTTGAATTCATTGGGCTCCGAAATGGGCAAAATAAAATAAGAAAATAAGCTGAAAGTATTTCCTGGTTATAGATGTGGTTTGGTTCTATCCAAGAGACTGAATTGTACTGATCCCTGACCTTTTCAGGTTAGGGATACAGCCCTGCAATTTGGTCGTGTTGCAACCTTGCTGCCAAAATGTGGGGTTGCATCTGTATTCTCTTCCTGGTTTCAAACTTACATTTAACTCTGCCCTTTTTGCCTCAGTGACCTCCGTTTACTCTGTGACTGTTGGTTATTTGTTGAAAGTTGAAACCGGTAGCTTTTTAACAGGTGTCTTTGATCGAATTGATTCTACTAGGCCCTGAATAAAGGAATGTTGGATGCAAACCATATAGGGAAAGAGCCCTGCAGGGTGCCCCCTTCCTGAACTGAGTACCCATTTGAGGCCTTCCCACTTTTCCATGATAAAGTGGTCAAGGGGGTGAAGCTGTGAAGCCCTATGGGTTCTATTTGTGGAGGTTTGAGGGACTTTGTTGGAGGTAGCAATCCACACCTTTAGATTGAACCATTAATTTTTAAGGATGCCCATCAAGGGCATTTAGCTCAGTAGTAGCCCAGCTCTCTGGTGAGGGGCATGCCTGAGTTCGATTCCTAGCCTGTATAACTTTTAACTAGGTACTGAAGTCAGGCTGGTTGGAGGTGGTTAGTAGGCCTGACCGAAGCCTATTCTACCCTACATTGAAGGTGAGGTCTTGAGGATGTCAATCCACACCATTAAATTGAACCAGCAAGGATGCTCATCATATAAATGGCATCTAGCTCAGTGGTAGACCAGTCCACCAGCCGGGGGCAGGTCCTGGGTTTGATTATTAGCTGTAGCAGAGGGGGTGGGGGTACACCTTTAGATTGAAACAGTAAGGATGCCCATCATGTAAGGGACATGCAGCTCAGCAGTAGAGCAGCCCGCCACTCGGGGCAGGTCCTCAGTTCAATTCCTAGCCTACCCAATTTTCAGCAGACCTGAGTGTAATGGGCGGTGGGGAATCAAGGAGGGTGGCATCTATTTATAGAGGGAACTTGTGGGGGTGTGCCAGTTAGTTAACCAAGGGGCCATCCAGATTGGGTGGGCTTGAGAAGGAGTTGACATCTTCTATGAAAGCATGACGTTTTCGTGCAGTCCAAATACTGTCAATTTTTATTGACACTGTCAAAACAGATTTCTGGAAAGCAAATCTGACAACAATTTAAAACCCACGCTACAAATCTGACAACAATTTAAAACCCACGCTATAAAGGATACAGGGGACCAGGTTTCTTTGACTGAATATATCAAGCTGCCCTCTTCTAATTTCTTTATATGCCTCTTTCTAATAGGCCTGGCTGTCAATAAAGTAGAATAACTACAATGTAGCCACCTTCTTTGCAGTGACAGAGTTGCAAATACTGGCAAATTCTGCCCCCTTCAAAGAAGCACCACCAACCAGAAAACCATCAATATCCTCCTGTTTCGCCAATTCCATACTATTGCCTCCATTTACAGAACCCCCATAAATAATTCGAGTTTGAGATGCAACTCCAGCAGAAACATTCTTGTTTAACCATTCACGAACTGCTACATGTACTTCCTGGGCCCGCGTGCCAGTAAATGCTAATGAAGGGGGGTTTCTTTCCTTCAGTCCACTCTTACTCTGAAATTATAAATGGTGCAGGGGTTTTCTTACCTCTAAAACTCTATCAATCGGTCGGCGATCTACCAACAACTCAACATATAGCTTTATCTCACCTTAGCAGACGTGTTTCTGAAGCCTGTAAATAGCCTTAAATTCATCTAGAATCTCGCTGATGTTTCAATCTGAATCACTGTGATAAATAACCTCATTCTTTAAAGTAGGAGACCATAGTCCATGTCAGTTTAATCATGAAGGAAATGTTTATTCACCGCCACGAATTCAGCACTATTGAATATAACAAGTGATTTCAGATATTGAAATTAGAAAAGGCAGAGATCTCGCTCCCCAGCTGGATTCGATCCACTGTAACCATGTATGAACATGCGATCAAAATATTTCAATTATTCCTTTCTTCCAAATGTTAGAGGCCTGCGATCACCAGGATTGGTGTTCCATTGTATTCGAGGAGGAAATAATATTTAGAGGCATTACGTTCTCATAACCTTCGTCCTCATAACCAGCGAATTGAACCCGCGATTTGAGAAAGAGAGAGAACCAAATGACCCTGCGACTCTGTCAATTGGGAAATTACAGCCACGTTTTTCAATGCACAAGCATAGTCTCATTAATCTGCCACAACATTTTCCAGGTTCAAAACCACACCGACGCCAAAAGAAATGCATACGCACAGTACTCACAGAGACAGAGAAAAGAAGGGCAGATGAATATAAAACTTCCTAAGACTTTTATTTCAGTATTCCAATGAGTTACAAATCCACAGGAATTCGTTTCATTAACCCCCTTCTACACACACATACAGGCCTGCAAACATTAATATCACTCTGATTCTCTTTTCACACAGTACAGGCTTGTATTCCTAGTCTCTCATTCGCTGTTTACACTAGTTTTTATAGGCTATAATTTTACAAAGAAGAGGTGATTCGATCCCCTTCAGTCTTGTTTCAGATCTTCCAATATTTGGAAGTCAAAACCAATTCCTAAACTGACTCTTAACAACCCTAGATACATGCTAAAACAAGAAGATTTGTTTTATTTGTTGGCTCATTACTAGATTTTTAGGAGGTTATAGATAAACAACTTCCTCCACATGTGTACCAGCCTAGAAATATCTATAACCTATGACAACGAACAAACATAAACATATTTAGAAGAAGATGAACTATTAGCCTATTTTTATAATTTGTAAAAATAAAATTTAAATAAATATAAAATTTAAAATATAAAATATAAAATTTAAAATATGTAATTTACTTATATATACATTATTAGCCTATTTATTAGCCTATTTTTATAATTTGTAAAAAAAAAAAAATTAATAAACACAAATTTTAAAATATAAAATTTAAAATATGTAATTTATTTATATATACATTTTATATATGATGATGATGAACGTCCACTAAGACCAAATTGGTTACCTTAAGAGGGTAAGTGATTACTTGCCATTCTTTAAAATTTTGTTTTTCTGTTCGAAAACATTAAGAAAAGCTTTCCAAGATCATCATACTTTTGTTGACTTAAGAGGTTAGGAAGGTTGGTAGTGTGACAAATATTTTGAAAATGAGATCTAATATGGGTATAGGTTGGACAATATAAGAGAAAGTGTTTTTCATCTTCAACTTAGTGTTACAAAGGTGACACACTCTTTCATCCCATGGCGTTTTAAGAATTGACTAACGCCCAATTTCACTATGGAGCTCATGAGAATTTGTTTTTATTTTAGTCATGCTTTTTTTTTTATTTACACTTGGCAAAACATATAGATAATTTTGATCTTTTAGATTATGGTTGATTACATTCTTATAATATCTTAATTTTATTTTTTCTTCTAACTCTTTATCACACCACATTTTCTCCTTAAATTTTGATTTGACGTTTTTTTTAATAGTATCTTTATTCTGCAAAATGGTGTCTTCCATGATTCCTCAATAGTTTAGCCAAGACCGGACATCTTTATGTCATCCTCGCTTGAGTCGATGGTGGTTATGACTCGATTTTGAAGCAATTTTAGGAAGCCTCTTGTCTTCTATGTTGTTTAACTTGTTCTTATACATTAGGTATCTAGTCATAGCCAGTCATAGCCATGCTCTCAATGGGGGAGAGACTTGTTTTTAAGAGGAAGATGGGATAGGGCGTATTTCCTTTAATTTTGAGATTATAGGTTATAAAATTCTTTTGTATTTGTTTCTTTAGGATTCACGAGAGATACTACATCCCCAAACTTCACATCCATAAAGAATAACAAGTGTAACAAGAGTCTCAAAGATGAGTTTCTTCTTATCCCAACTCCAAAGATCAACTGAATTACAATTGTTTTCAAGCCCATAATAAACTTTCCATCCCCCAATAATCATTTTCTCAGTGCTATAATTCCAATTGAGCTTGTGGTGAATATCAATTCCAAGATATTTGTATGAAGTCACTTCCTCCAAGTTCCTCCAAGTTGTTGTCTTCATATACAAAGATATCATAAGGGATTTTATTGGATTTAATAATCATGACCTTAGTCTTATCAATATTAGCAGTCATACCCATATTGGAGCAAAAATCCTTGAGGATTCTTAGTTGGTTTTCAAGATCACGGGGACTCCTTGCCATAAGAACGATATCATCGTCATAAAGAAGAAGATTGATGACTATACCAGTGAGAGTAGGGCCGACACAACCTGTTTTTTCTAAACAATCTTCTAACTTGTCAATGTATATGCCAAAAAGGGTAGGGAACAAGGGACAACGTTGTTTGACTCCGATATTGTAGTTAATCTCTTTTGACCAGCCCTCATTGTTTTTAAACTTAACAATAACGTTCTCATACATCCTTATTGTAGCAGCCCTCAACTCAAGAGTCACTTTTATCTCTTCCAACCTATTCCAAAGGTTTTTCCTAGGAACCATGTCAAAAGCTTTTCTAAAGTCAACAAAACAACAAAAAAGATTGGTTTTAGTATTGCAGAACTCCTCTGCAATTATCCTAAAGGTAACAAGATGGTCCACAGTTGAATGACATCTCCTAAACCTGGCCTGGCCTTTAGCTCTTTTACCGTGAATTTCTAGCCAAAGGCTAATCTTCTTTTCCAAAATAATTCCATAAAAATTGGCTAAAATCAGGCTAATCATAATGGTCCTATAATTAGAGGGAATGTTTCTATCCCCATTTTTAAAAATAAGAATAATGAGGCTTTGCGTCCAGGGTTTATGGAAGCCCTGCTTGATTGCTAAATTGAAGAGCTTGTTTATATGAGGGATAAGGATTGACCCTCCGATTTTAAAAATTTCAGCTTGGTTGCCTTCAATGTCCTTAGCTTTCCCATTTGCAAGTCGCTTAACCCCGAACTCTATGTCATCTAAAGAAAAACTTTTTCCTTTGTAGGGACGATAGGAATGGTGTCCATGGCATTAGGGAACTCATAAAGACTTTTAAGGTAGGAATTTCATTCCCTTAAGGGAATCCTATATTTTCTTTAGTATTGTGGTTTAGAATTTGGCTCCAGAACTTCTTAGGATCCAACTTATATAGTTGTGAAAGTTTCTCTTGCATTTTATTGATATAGTGCATTTTTTTCCTTTTAAGTAGGACTTTGTACGTATTGATCTTATCGAGTTTTAAAGACTCATTAGAAGCATCCCTAAGGAATTTCCTAGCAATTTTACATTCTTTATCATACCAAGGGTTGGTCGTTCTATTATTCTTTTTATAGGACACCTTGAAAGAGAACTTGTTAATAGAAGTGGAAAGGGTAGTTGTAAAATTATGATAGAGTTCTTCAATGTTGTCC
>ML795327.1:234610-252991 GCA_009831015.1 Picea engelmannii
TAATATTATAAATTTATACCCCGGATGGGGTGCCACGTCGAAAAGGAAGGACACGCGGACACGAGCTGGGCAGTGCCATTAATACTGGCCACCGGCTCCCATCTCCTCACCATTAAAGATGGGAGTGAGCCCGAGCAACCAAAACCAGGAGACGAGCCCTCTCACGCGCGTGAAGAGAACGACAGACTAGTGCACTAAGAATTTAGCCTTAATGGCCAAGGTTGTCATGGTCACCCTCATCCTTATCAGCTGCCTGACGGAAATGCGAGGCATTTGGAAATTGAATGGTCGAAGGTTGAACCTTTGGAGTGCTGGAGCAGGGACACTCATCCAGTCGGCATTTCGGCCATTACTATGCTTTTCTCCATGCCGAGAGCACGAGGATGGCCTCGCAGAGGCGCGACGTGGTATGCTTCTGACTCCCGCAGGAAACGACAGAAGAAATTCGAAAAAGCGTTGGCTATAGCATGCACTCGGAGAACCAGGAAGCCTGGGAGAACTGGAACGCCTCCCATGGCGTATGTGGAGGAGACTGTTCCGGACGGACCCATCCAGGATTACCCAGAACATCTTCTCTTCACTGTCCCAGATAATTGGGATCCCCCCACCTGTTTCGAGAACGATGCCAAGCCTCCTGCTTCAGGAATGACACACAGTTCCAGGGAAAATGACCCAGCAGAGGATAACACAACTTGCTATGTCGAGGAAGAACTCCCGGACAACACAAAAGAAAAGGCCAATACAACTAGCAGCGAACCTCCAGAGGAAGCGGCACAACAGGACAAGCAGCAGGGACAGCAAGGAGGTAGCGCAAATGAAAGCAAAGGGGAGACCGACGCACATAAGCTAATTCGCCTTTCCTCCGCGCAGGAAGAATGGCAGGACCAACCTCCATTCGTCCACCCGGAGCACCTGGAACTAATCTTTGAAACGCGCAGCATGGTAGAAGACCAAATCTTCAAGGCCATCCAAATCAACAAGCGTCTCGATATGATGTACGCTGCTTACTCCAGTACATCCCCACGACGACAATGCCCTACGTGTGCACATGCTTATGCGATTCCAGTCAGACCGAGAAAGATTGGCAAGGATGACGAGAACACCGAATAAAAGGTTTTTTTGTGAATGTGCATAGTTATAAATTTTCTTTTGTTTCGAACCAGAGCTTTAGCTCAGTTAGACTATAGCAATGTTGTTGGTAATAAGTTAAGGAACATACTTAAATTAATGGCGGCCATGCGTCCTCGTTTCCTTCGAGTAGGACGACAGACTGGTTATTTTTGTTTGAAAACAAGTGGCATGGACCGGCCAACTGTCTCGGTTTCCTCTTTAGGCGAGACAACCGACACAACCGACACTCCAACAAGACTTTGTAAACCTGCAACTTCAATATAACAAGATCCTCTTTTTTACTTAAAAAAAAAATATTATAAATTTATATAACATGGCTAATAATATTTATTAATTTAATATATTATAAATTAAATAACAAGATTATTAATATAGATCAATTACATAATATAACTTTACATATTTTATTAATATAATGTTATTATTATTTAATATATTATAAATTAAATAATAAAGTTATTTTTAAATGTGATATAACTTTACATATTTTATTAATATAATGTTATTATTATTTAATATATTATAAATTAAATACTAAGGTTATTAGTATAGGTCCATTACATATTAATATTAATATAATATTACATATTTTAATAATACAATGTTATTACTAATATAACTTTACATATTTTATTTGCATTCACGTTATATTTTCTAGTTTCAGTAATGTTTTCTAAGTTATTAGTATTCACATCGTATTTTCCAAGTTTTTTTTTTGCAAGTCACCTGTTCTGGTTTACTGCGGCAAGTAACCTATTCTGATTTCTGTTCCGGCTCACTGTTCCCCAAATGCTCCGCTGGTGCGGGCGACCCCAGCCAGGGTTCCCCCGATGGTAGGTACAAGCGGCTTACCGGATCCGGTTAGTATTACCAGGGTTGGAATTTCAAAGTTGAAAAGCCCTTTAGACGATTACAATGCTCGTTCTGCCAAGGAAGAAAGTTGACGGTTATATGAAATTTTTAACCATTTTGACGGGAAAATTGGTCTGTGACGGACAATTTGATCGTTGGTTACGGTCACCTGAACTTCACCGGTGGGCACATCGACCGGAATTCGGAGGGAATACGAAATGACAGGGAAAACCTTTTTTTAAGGTATTTTAAAGAACCCAAAATTTCAGGATCCGCAGATGATTATCCGGATACGTTTTACAGTGAAGGAAACCTTTATGAACCGATTCCTGGGCGGCTCCAGGCTCATCCGAATCCGGATCCCGGGATCCACGGATCCATCCCCGAGGGTCGACGGATCCTGTAACATAACTTTAGGCTTCTTGTGCCAGATTTAATAAGTGCATGTGGTTGTGCTTGTACAGTGCCTATGGCATATACAGTGAGAAAATGGGGGTTTAAGAGAAGAGATAAAGAAAACAAACTTGAAATGCATATGTTTCAGTCTTCAGACAAACTTCTGCAGGTTAAATTGTAGGCTTAGAGTGAAAAGGCAATGCATGGAATAAGCTGTGGAGTCTAAATCTACAGGCATGAGCAGATAACAGTATTTTGTTATCTGAATTTGTATAAATGGTGAGTACTGAAGATAGCACTGCTATCGAATATACACATTTATTAATGCTGGTACTTCTGAGACGCATTTAACTCCAAAATGACTGATAATTGAATTACAAGTTCAATATGTAAATAAATAAAGTCCATATAGGCAAATTACAAAAAAATTGGGCTTGATCACTACCCTTTGTTCGCTAAATAATTTTCTTCTGCAAGAACTCCAGGAAATGATCAAGTCCAACCACATGTGATCAGGCTACAGGAAGGATCAAACCCGCAGCTGCAAGTTGTCCTTCAGTGTGAGGGAGACTTGTCAACAACATGGCTTTGGTTGTGCTGAAACATGAGACAAGGGATCTTACTGGTCGTGAGAGAGAAGGTGTGGTAGAGGCGATTGTTGTAAACAACAAGTGATTAGTGGAAGGTGGGAATTCAATAACGGAGTGTGGACGCATATCGAGTTTGTTGGCAGGTATTTGAATTAAATGCTTGCAGATTTGACCATAGACTAACAAAGTGAGTTGATGCATGTGGATTTAGGCAATGAAGTGTTCAAAGTTCAAACATCAACATATAATAATCCAGCAATAAACCACTGAACAATCAACCCAAAGAATGCAGCCCAGATCACCTCTTTATGAGTTGTCATACTTATCCTTGATGAGGTGTCATCCTTATCTATTGATGAGTAGTCAGTGTGTAGGCACTTTTCAGTTCACAAGGTGATTACGTCCATGTACTATATATTGATATCATTGGATGAATATATTGTTTAGAATGGCTTAAGCCTTTGCACTACTGTTTTTGTGTCATTTCTCATTGCATAGTTTAACATGGTATCAAAAGTTCCTTGAGTCTTAAGGGCATGCTAACTACATGACACCTCCGTGGTAGTTATCCATGAGAGAATCATTGTGAGTAGCGCTTAGTTGAATGTGAGTCCATGGTAGAGATACATGGAAGGTTTGCAATCTAAAGTTGATGATTGTACATGGTATTTTTTCCAAGGGATGTTTGATATCATAGATCCATGAGACGGAAGTCATGTTGCTTAGATCTCCATGGTATCTATAGATCTACATCATAGAACTATTGTATGCATCCATGAAATCTCTAATTTGCAGATTTGAAGATTGATATATCATGAATGGAATTGCATGGGATATCGATTCAATTCTTTCATAAAATACCTTGAAATTGATTGGGGATTTTTCTTCATGCAAATCTAGAAACCCTCGATCAAGAAGTTTTGCATTCAGGGTTTAATTTTTTCCTTGTGAACAGGCTATGGGGCGAGCCACTCGTGAAAAAGGATCTAAATTTGCAGTCCTTATTGTACTGACTAGCCATGGATCTGCTTGAGAACAGAGTGGAAGGGTTTGAACAAATCAATGCTTTTGTGATCCATATACAATACCAGAAACAAACACTAGAATTTTTACAACTTCTGCAAAAATCATTCATCATTCATCTTTTGAAGTTGGGTTTGTTCCCATCAAAGGGTTGTTGGCAAAGTACTTTTGATGTTTTATGTTGGCACCATGCTCTCACAATACCAAGGAAAGATCCGTTGTAGTCAAAACAAGGGATTTATCCTTTTGTTGTTTATCCCACTCTTCCTTGTTCACCGCTGACTATCGAGCTTTGCACAATTGAAGAGCATCACTTGCAATCTTTGCTATGAATTTCTATGTAGCTATTGATATCATCTAAATTATTCTTATGTTGAGGCATTGAAAGCCACATTAGTTGAGGTAGTACTCAACCAATTCATCTAGGATGGTGGGACTATAATCCTTTAGAGAAAAGAAGAATTCAATAAGAACTACAACGTTGTCCTACTTTGGCTCTGTCATGTTTCCCTCCCCTCGCTCGCAGTGGACCTAAACGAATATATTGGTCGTCATTGAATCATCCTTCCTGAGATCCTCCAAGCTATACAAGTCCGAGTGACCCAAATTCTAGTGGTTCAGGGGTAAAATTCATATTATGATCATATGGATAAAGAATGACAATGGAAGGAACAACATGCCCATTTCCTGGAATTGATGGAACATTACCATTGGTATTCATGGGCTACAGAGAGTACACTCCATATGGCATTCCCCTAGATTCATGTGGCATGAAATTAGTTGTATTTATTGAAGAATTTCCAGATGCAAAAAGGAGCACTTGTCAAGCAAGCACCAGTTGAAAAAGAGGTAATTATTATTTTTTTACTCTTTATCCCACATGGGTCAAGCCACTGGTAATTGCTTTGTACATAATGAAAAGAGATGAATAATGTTTGTCAAGGGAGATGTGAGATATTGGGGACTCGATATCAAAGCCTCGTTGGGATAATTTCCAAATGTCTTGATGAAGCTGAAATTTGTAAAGGACAAATTATGACTTTGGGCATTAGTTACTTGTCTAAAAATCACATGACATGTGTGAAAGTGATATTGGTTCTATCATTTTTTGATTGAAGATCTAAATGTGTTGAACCTGCACAGAATAGATCTAGCTAGAGAATACTACACACATTTGCAGAGAGAAATTGAGAAAGAAGGAGAGAAAGAATAGAAGAAATCTCATTAACCGTAATGAATAATGAATAATTTACACAATATATACTCTGTATGACTCAATCAATGCGCACTGGGGGAGAATCAATGCACACTGGAGGAGAACCAATGCGTCATAGTGGTGGTCTAGAGTGATCTGGACACACACCAGCAGTTACGGGAGTGAACTGCCACGTACTCTAGTCTCTCAGGCAGTTACGGGAGTGAACTGCCACCTAGCTGAGTTAACTAGTCAACCAATCTTCAGTTAACTGACTGAAACAGAGTGTAGTGAGGATTAGATCAAGGAATCAAGGGTAATGTGCCAGTCTGGTGATGAAACCAAGGCTAATGCGCATTAGCATGGTGATGATCCTAATGTTGCATGGTGACAAAACCAATGTAACATCTAGACTCAACTCAACTAGTCAAACTGAAGTGTCAACTGAAGAGAATATTCTCCAGGTGGAATATTCTCCCTTAAACTTTAGGAGACTGAATAATGACTAATAAACATATGAAAAACCTTAGGACCTTAGGAAAAAGAAATCCTAGGTGTGTGTGAAGTAACTCCAACACCCCCCTTGAACATCACTATGGTGAAAATAAAGAATGGGTCCCGACAACGAGGCCATGTTAGGTACCCAAATACAAAAGATACACTGAAATAAAGTGAGGAAAGAGGGAAAACCTCATGGGAAAAACTCCCCCTCAAGGTACAATGTATGTAAAAAGAAGAACTGACAGTTGCTAGGCAACTGTGTCCTTCACTCCAAGACGACTTCGCAACGAGTGGAACTTTTGCTCAGTGAAGGTCTTGGTGAAGATGTCTGTCGTCTGTTCTACTGAAGGACAAAACTGTAGGTTGATGATCCCCTCATGTACTAAGTCCCGGATGTAGTGCATGTGGATCTCGATGTGCTTCGTCCGCTGCCTCTGAACTGGATCTATGCAGAACTTCAGAGTGCTCTGGTTGTCACACCAGATGACGATCGACCAATGAAACTGAATGCCCAACTCAGTGAGAAAATGTTGTAGCCACATAGCCTGAATGGTTATGTTAACTACCCCTTTGTACTCTGCCTCGACTGAAGAAAGAGCAATAGCAGCCTGCTTCTTGATCGACCAATACATAGGCCCAGAACCAAGATCGAGTGAGTAACCAGATGTGGACTTGCAATCAGTGCTATCGCTAGCCCAGTCAGAATCAGTAAACCCGATGAGATCTAATGTAGAGTCTGCTGCATAATGAATCCCAAAGGTAATGGTGCCCTGTACGTATCGAAGGATACGCTTTGCAGCCTTCCAATGTAGCTCATGCGGCTCCTGCATGAACCTGGAAACTGCGCCAACTGCATAGGAGAGGTTTGGTTTGGAGAGTGTGAGATACAACAAGCTCCCCACTCGCTGTCTGCATAGTGTGTTGTTAACCAGTGGAGTGTCCCCGCCATCCTCAAGTTTAACTCCTGATAGGAAAGGAGTCGGAGCAGACTTGCAGTCTATCATGTGAAATCTCTCAAGGAGATCTCGTGCATACTTGGCCTGAGACAGTTTGATGCCTGATGCATCCTGACTAATCTTGAGTCCAAGGAAGAAGTGTAGTGGACCCATGTCCGTCATCAAAAACCTGTCATGTATAATCCTCTTGACTGCAGCAATTGCTGAAGTCGAGCAACCAGTGATCAACAAATGATCAACATATAGAACTAAGAGTAGAAGTGAATCATCCGTCCTGAGCATGTAGACATTTGGGTCTGATTTACAACGTATAAAGTTTTGTGACAGCATGTAGGAGTCCATCTTGGCATACCATGCCCTCAGAACCTGCTTGAGGCCATAAAGAGATTTCTTCAGTCGACAAACCAAAGATGAATCTTGCATAAATCCCTGGGGTTGTTTCATATAGATCTCCTTAGAGAGATCACCGTGAAGAAATGCATTCTTCACGTCCATCTGATGGACTTCTCATCCTTTGGCCGCCGCAATGGCAAGTGCCAAACGTATGGAATCCATCTTCACTACTGGAGCGAAGGTCTCATCATAGTCAATACCATGCACCTGCTAAAAGCCTTTGGAAACAAGCTTGGCTTTGTATCTGCTAATCTGTCCATCCGCTGCACTCTTGGTCCTGTAGACCCATCTGCATCTGACAAGTTTCCTTCCAGAAGGAAGGGGAACCAGATCCCAAGTCTGGTTCTCGAGGAGGGAGTTGTACTCACGCATGGTGGATTCCCAAAAGGGATTTCCAGCAGCCTCGCCATAAGACTGTGGATCTGAAGACTGAACCAAGAAAAGATGCCTAGAGGGCAATGGTTCAGTGGCAGTGAGTGCAATAGAAGGCTCCTCGAAATCAGATTGAGTCTTGCTAGTATCGACTGGATCACCAACAAGATCCCCTACATCTTGAAGAGTAGTCTGTGCCCACTTAGGCCTCTGCTCTGGCTCTGCATCTGCATCTGCATCTGGATGCTTTGACTCTGCATCTGACTGTACTGACTTTGTATCTGGATCATCTGAGTCCTCTGAATTAGAACTCTCGTCTGAAGAAGAGCCGGCATGTGCATGCTCATCGTCTCGAACAGGTGGAATAATGAAGGTGTCTGCATGCCGCTGCTGAGGTACATGCGAGACACTTTCCTCGAATTGGACACTTTGCTCAATGATGAGTCGGTCTGAGGAAAGATCAATAAGTTTGTATCCCTTCACACCGTCGAGGTATCAAATATAAATACACTCAGTGCTCTGTGGATCAAGTGCCTTCCTCTTTTCAGAGGGAATCGAGGCCCATGCACGTGAACTGAAAATACGAAAGTGGGTCACTTCCGGTTTGAGGCCGCTCCAAGCCTCGTAGGGGGTCTTATCCTTGACAGATCTATGGGGAGATCTGTTTTGGATGTATGTTGCACAATTAAGTGCTTCAACCCATAGTCTCTATGGTAGTGACTTTACATGTAGCATGCAAGATGCCATCTCTTTTAGAGATCTGTTTTTTCGCTCAACAACTCCATTTTGCTGTGGAGTATACGGAACTGTGTGCTGCAACTGAATCCCTGCCTCATGACAAAGATTCTGGATCTCATGATTGACATACGCTCCCCCGTTATCAGTTAGGAGGACTTTGATTTTCTTTCCTGATTGTGTCTCAACCAAGGCTTTGAAATCTTTGAGGTGTTGAAAGACCTCGGATTTTTGCCTGAGAAAGTAAATCCATGTGAAACGTGAGAAATCATCAACAAAAATGAGAACAAACCTTGCTTTGTTGATAGATGGATGAGGAAAAGGACCCATGAGGTCACTATGGATCAAATCTAAAGGAGAGGAAGCTCTCTGAGTCTTTCCTTTGTCGAATTTCTCTTGAGGGTGTTTTCCAAGAACACATCCCTCACAGTCTCCCTTGGAGAAATGGATGTTTGGTAGACCATCAACCAATCTTTACTTGCTAAGTTGTTGCATATATCTAAAATTCAAATGTTCAAACCTTTCGTGCCATATCCTACTTTCATCAACATGGGTAAGCAGTAAAGAAGAATCTAGTTCAATAAACTCAGAAAATGTATACAATCTAGATTGATGATTTACCTCACCGGTAGCAACCCTGGAGTTGGTTTGCATGTCATAGATGTCCACTGCATTTGGTGTGAATATGACTTTCTTTCCAATGCTGAAATTTGTCATTTGATACACGAAGAGAAGATTGACGGAAAGTTTGGGAACGTGCAGCACATTCTCGAAGCTTTCGTTGGTGAGTTTAATCCTTCCTTTGTTGGTGACCTCGAATGGAGAGTTGTCCCCCATCAGAATAGGAGGACCTTTGCATGCATCCAATGAAGAATAGACTGCTTTTGTGGCATCCATGTGATGTGATGCTCCTGAATCTACGATCCAAGCATCGGGAGAGGAGTTGATGGCAATCAAGGCATGGCTAGAATTGCCTTTCTTGGGATTCTGATCTTTTGGCTTCTTTTTCTTGGCACCCTCGGGGATGCGATCTCCAAGGTTGTTTTGATGAAGTATTTGAGTCATTAGATCTATTTGTTTCTGCATACATGCGAATTCTGGATGGAATCTTTTATGGCAATACGTGCATTTCTTCCCTTTTCTTCCCTTTCCACCTTTGGATCCGGAGGCATTGGTGAAGGGTTTTGAGTACCCTTCCTTCTTCAGATGTGCATGAGTTTTCCTTTTGTCTTTATCTTTGGATTTCTGATATTGATGGCTGCCATTTTGCACAGTAAGTGCATGCGCCTTTGGGCCTTGATTTTGCCCATGTTGATGAGCTTGGTTTGCTCTCGTGTCAGGGATTCGATAAAGTCCTCAAGAGAAGGCATCTTCCAGGTAGCTCCAGAGGCAAATCTGAATGAATGGAATGTTGATATGAACACAGAGAATTCAGGACCAAGTTTGGAGAGAATGGTGAGAACCATTTATTTCTCCTCCCTAGATTTATCAACCCGCTTTGAGTTGCGACAGTAAATCCTTGAATTTTGTAAAGAAATCTTGGATATTGTCGAAGCTTTTTGGATCCAATGTGAGAAATTCCACCTCCAGCATGTGTCCGCTCATCTCATCATGTTTTCCAAAGAGCCCTTCCAAGGTGGTCCAGGCTTCATTGAGAGTCTTACAGGAAGATATGTGAAAAAGGAGATTGGGAGAAATAAGACTGCAAATTGTTCCGAGTGCTTCATCCATTCAATTTAAGTACTTGGATTTTTCTATGGCTAATGTCGGTTCTGTATCTGTATTCAAGGTTAACCTGTACAATCCTCTGGTTCGGAGATGAATCATTATTCTCTCCTTCCATGCAAAGTAATTGTAAGGTGTAAGAATGAATTCTTTTTGGAAATCCATATTTCCGCCGTCTTCAATCTTTTGTACCTGCAAAACATTTTGGTGTTGCTTTTGCTTAGTAGTCCGTCGACTTTGATACCATGTAAATGTGTTGAACCTACACAGAATAGATCTAGCTAGAAAATACTACAAACATTTGCAGAGAGAAATTGAGAAAGAAGAAGAAGGAGAGAAATAATAGAAGAATTCTCATTAATCGTAATGAATAATGAATAATTTACACAAGATATAGTCTGTATGAATCAATCAATGCGCACTGGAGGAGAACCAATGCGCAATAGTGGTGGTCTAGAGTGATCTGGACACACACCAGCAGTTACGGGAATGAACTGCCACCTAGTCTAGTCTCTCAGGCAGTTACGAGAGTGAACTGCCACCTAGCTTTGTTAACTAGTCAACCAATCTTCAATTAACTGACTGAAATAGAGTGTAGTGAGGAATAGATCAAGGAATCAAGGGTAATGCGCCAGTCTGGTGATGAAACCAAGGCTAATGCGCATTAGCATGGTGATGATCCCAATGTTGCATGGTGACAAACCAATGCAACATCTAGACTCAACTCAACTAGTCAAGCTGAAGTGTCAATTGAAGAGAATATTCTCCAGGTGGAATATTCTCCCCTAAACTTTAGGAGACTGAATAATGACTAATAAACATAGGAAAAACCTTAGGACCTTAGGAAAACGAAATCCTAGGTGTGTTTGAAGTAACTCCAACACTTGGGTCTCAAGTTGGTGTAAAACAAAATGGGTCATTGGATAGTGTTTCCGATAATTATAATTTTTCTCCAAGTAAAATCATTTTCTGCCCTATAAATCCTCATTGAAAAAGGAGAACAAAAGTCTAGTTGAAGGCTTGGGTGCCAAAAATCTTTTTAAAAGGCCTTGGATATTTATGGTAAAAAATGAATGTATCCTGAGTTTGCAATGAGATTTGAAGACAAAGGTGGAATTCTCGTTGGCAAAAAGAATTGTTTATTACGCTCTTCAGTGCCAAAGAGTGAGTTGTAACAACAACAATAAAATTGAATTTTTTGGGTCCGTGTCCTTGCCCTGTCCTAAAATTGGAATAAGGAGGGTCATAGGTACATTTGTGATTATGTGTGATGGTGATTTTTAAGAGGCTTGATGATGGTATTTTGTGTCTAGTTTTGACACCTAAATCTACAATTGCTACTTATCATTCAACCATACACACATGGAATAAAAAGGCATAAGAACTTGATCATTCAACAAACCAGGACATCAATTCAATCATACACAAAGCATTGTGGAATCTCTTGGAACAAAAGGATAAGAGTTGTGGACCACGTTTCTTTAAATCAAGAGTTTGTTGAGTCATTTAATCATTGAAGCATAATGGTGTCATTAAATTGTACAAAAGACCTACCCAAAATTGAATAAGAACGACAATTTCATCAAAGTCTAAATCATTGTAAAAAGAACACCAAGGGTTAATTTTTGGTAGTACTCGATACCCTAAGATTGTTAGTAGTAAGCAAGCAAGCATGACACATAAGAAGACAATTGCAAGCGTGACACCATTGAAAATATAAAATGGATAAAAGAGGAAAGCATTTGCAAAATGCCAATCAAGAAATTAAAGAACTATAAAAATCCTTACATGATTTGGATAAATGGGTTGTTGATCTTCACAAACAAATTGATCTGAAGGATAAACTAATCAAATCACTTTAACTAAAATCAATTGAAAAGGAGAAGGAAATGCTAACATTGCAAATTGAGAACATGGTTGATGCAACTTGTGACACAAATGACCTAATGCAAATAGTTGATGTTACTTGTGACACAAATGACCTAATGGAAGTGGCTGATACAGATGTAACAAATAATATGATTGATGATTCCTTAATTAGTCAAGAGATGGAATCATTCATTAACAGTGAATTGATGAAGACAAGTTTTATTGAAGATGAATCAAAAGCAAAAGATGTCAAAGTGTAGAGTGATACCAGAAGCGATATAAGTGAATGTGAATTTGAATTTTATTTTGAAGTTACAAAGAAAACATTCATGAGCATCAACAAGTACAGAATGATCTTTACAAAATCATTGTCAAACCTTGCAAAGAATTGTGATTTAACATGAACTGACATGGCTTAGGATATGAAAAGATATCAACTTTCATATTCCAAACTACTCACCAGTTCAATTTGTGAGTGCAGGATTTCTTATCAAAGATCTGAAGGGGAAAGATTCACATGTTGAAGATGATATTCGAGTTGTTGACGATAAACAGATTGATGAAATTTTTGATAAGTGCCAACATTGTCATCGAGTTGTCCATATGGAGACAGATTGTTTTGATCTTCATATTTGTCTTCATTGTGGGAAGACAAATCATACTTCAAAAAAATGTTGAAAGAAGAAAACGGTTAAAAAGAAACAATTCATTATGGGTGGATACGTTCTTGGAAATTTAATCTACAAGTCAAGATTTTGCATAAGTTTTACCGTCGAGTTCAAACATAGGTAAAGTCATATTTGCATGGAAAAGTTACAAAAAAATATGGCTTTCAATCAATTGTTACATATGATAATTTTGGGCTTGATTGGGGCCCAATTCAAAAAATTTGAAAATCGAGTCCATGACTCCAAGATGTTCTTTTTAACCTTTTTCTTCTTTCAACATTTTTTTTGATCTTCATATTTTTCTTCCTTGTGGGAAGACAAATCATACTTCAAAAAAATCTTGAAAGAAGAAAACGGTTAAAAAGAAAACAATTCATTATGGTTGGATAAGTTCGTGAAAATTTAATCTACAAGTCAAGATTTTGCATAAGTTTTACCGTCGAGTTCAAACATAGGTAAAGACATATTTGCATGGAAAAGTTACAAAAAAAATATGGCTTTCAATCAATTGTTACATATGATAATTTTGGGCATGACTGGGGCCCTATTGCCGTCCTTATACACACTTGCAAACATGAGCTAAGTCCTGCTCACTTAGTGTGTCCTCGGAGGCACAATGCCTAGGTTCAAAGTCCATGCTATCACTTTGACTTGGACCTCTTCTGTCTAGGCTAACTCCTAGGGAAGCCAAGGGGGGTAGACCCTAGTTACTAGATGAGATTAATAGTTTAATGTTCTAGGAGTTGGTTTTAATTGGTTAAAAGGTCAGGGGGAATCTAGCCTATGATGTTAAGCAACAAGTGCAAGATGCAATTATCTAAGTATGAAAGTCAAACTTTTTCCTAGGGCAACTAAGACTAATGCCTAAGATTGGGCAAGGGGTCAACTAAGTTAGGGGATGTTCGTTACAAGATAATTACAGGTTAAAAGTATTAAAAAAAGATAGATACAACTAGATACAAAAGAATATATCAGATATACAAAGCTACATTAGACTAGATACAAGATATACAATATACTAACGTGTGCTTGAAATGTGCAAGAAAGAAGATATTCAGAGATGAGAGATAATCAACACATCAAGCCAAGCATGCTCACAACAGATAGAATTTCGTTGGACTGCTTATCAATGGCCAAAAGACGCCAAGCACTCAAGACCCAGTCAAGAGAATGCCTCCAGGTGGATGCGCACTTCTTGAAGGATCACGTCACAGATACAGGGATACAAGAGATGAAATGCTTGAAAGATGAAGTATTCCAGATACGAGATATAACCACTTAAGCAATAATTCTACAACACATAAAAGATAACTTGCATATGAATGTAAATATGAGATCAGTTGCTCGCAAGTGTGAAAGTATATTGCAGATGCTGTAGATTGAAGATTAAGTGTGAGATTAATTTTTAGCCCTATCTAAGTGTCAACCCAAAAACTCTCCTCCCCTAGTTACCAAGTGACTGCTGGATGCTCAAGAAGTGAGGCAACGAGGCCTACCCTAGCTTCACAGGTCATCCCTAAGGTCAAAGTACTCCCGGAAAGGACGCCGCACACCGTGAGACCGTCCCCGGCCTAGCACCTTCCATTGCCTTCCTCCGACCCCATTTTAAATGGCGAAGATGGTGAGTTATGGTGTCCTATTAAGACCAATTAATTAATTTTAGACCTATGAGCTAATTATTGCAATGTGTGTTTGAGTGCTTGTAGCTTGCTCAAATAAAGTTGCCAAAGTACTGAAAATGAGTGTGAACTCTTAAACCATGAAACTGCAAGTTCTTAAGTGATGAGTTATTGCATGTGAGTATTAAGAATTGAAAGTGCTGATTGTGAAGGCTGAAGCCTTTAAAGACAAGATTGCAAGTTAAAAACTTTAATGAGATTGTTGCATGTGAAACATAATGCAATGGAAACAACTTACAAAAAGTAAATGATGATTAATTAAGCCTTTAAGATATCAATGTTTGCATGCATGTGTTAAAATAAAATGTTGAAACAGTAAAAGACTTGCATGCAAAGTAAATTACGAAAGCAAAGATCAACTATGCCTCCACGGGCTCTAAGCTAGCAGTTAAGTGTGAGATCTACTCTAGATTATTTCAGATTTAAGCATGCATGTAGAAATCACCACTAATCTAGCTAAACTAAGCAAGGAAAGACAGAAAAGAAAACTAACCTAAACTTGCAAAGTAAAGACTGAAGGAAAGGACGATAAGCCACTTGGGTACAACTCCTTTGGGCTTGCTTTACAACGATTTAGAACAGAGAAGAAGAAGAGAAACTTTTACCACAATGAGAGGAGTTGTTTGAGGGTGTGTTGTGCATGAAATTGGGCAACATGCCCTCTTGTCCTGGCGAAAATCTGCAAAAATCAGCGAGCTATTGCTTGTTGATTTGAGCGAAAACTGAATGTGAAAGAATGAGGAGGAAGGACAGAAAATGCTAGTGAAGTGTAAGCGAAGATGAGGGTAGATTCGTCCTTGAAGCTATCCCAACAACTTCATAGAGGTGATCTGCAAAACTTAAACCAAAAGTGAGATGGAACAACAGATAATATCCTGCATGCATAGACAATATAACATAGTTTCTATTATATAAGCATGCACAAAATATATAAATGTGCAACTACACTATTGCCTCACCTAGCCTAGTAAACTAATTTACTTGAGCAACTATTGACCAAAACACATAAAGATTCAGAATGATATCACCTCACAATAAGTGGCACATCTAGACTAATCTTGAATGCCACAATTCGTCCAAAGCTATTTCTGTATTATTAAATGGGAAGAGGTTGTAGCAACAATGTTGCTACAAGCTCTTCAAGAGCAAAACCAGTGAAGCAATGTGAAATTAATGAGAGAGAGAGAGAGGGATGGAAAGAATTCGATAGCATAACAATATTGTGAAGAATGGTGTTGAAAGAGGGAGTGAGAGGTCCCTTAAATAGCTTGAGAAGCTAAGGAGACCCCTCTTGGATCTTCAACACTTGTCAAAGATCCAAAGGTGAAGACAACTCAAAGGTAAAAACGAGCCAATGAGATGAAGAGCTTTTAGGGTGAGGGGAAATGGTAAGTAAATGAGTTGGAAAGGGAGAAAGCAAGGAAAGGAGAGACGAATTTGGCAAGAAGAGGAAACCCACACTTTCATACAAGGCAAGTTTCCAACTTACATGTGACCTTTCCAACTCCACGTGAGTGAAAGCGTGAGTCCAAGTGAGAGTGTGGGGACGTGTGGGTAGAGTGTATTGAACACACTCTCGAATTGCACATGATAGGTGGAGGAGAGGAGAAGGAAGGTGTAGGAGAGGAAAGAGGGAGGCCCACGCTTTAAATAAAAGGAAACTTCAACGTATTACGTGGGAGTGGAGTGGGGATGCATATAAAAAATGATAGCATGAGATAAGGTGAGGTGTGGTATGAATGTGACGTCCACACTCTAAAGTGGGACGTGGATGGGAGAGGAACGTATAAGAGGGGAGAGGGCCCCCATAACTCATTTAAGATTTGAGTTATTAATTAATACGTGGGAGAGGGGATGTAAGCTTCAAAGGGGGACGTAGCTTTAAGTGGGAAATTAATTAAAAAGGTGGGTAAAGGGTAATTAAAGTTTAGGAATGAGTTAGGATGGGTAGGTGGGTCCCTTTCTTTAATTACCACACTTAATTTACTGTTTTTGGTCCATTATTACAAAATTGACATTTGCCCATGTCCTGGATTTGGTAATTAAAATCGTCGTTTCCCGAAAAAACTCTTAAGTGGACAAAAAACCTAGCAAAACTTGTCTGACTGAGTTGAAACTTGGTCCACGGGTGTAGGGGGTCTCCTTATCTTTCTTTTGAGTACAAATACCCCTATCAAAAATCCCGGGACCTAAGTTTTACATTAATTACCCATAATTAATCAATTAATTAATTCCCAACTTAAAAAAAAACCTAGCTAGACTTGATGGAATTCCACGAAATTTCGCGTGCTATCTTACATGGTCATTTACAACATTCCTAAACACTAGTTACCTAAGAATGACTTCATTAGAATGCCTTTCACCACTTTGGAGGATTTATTGCTAGTGGGAGTGAAAAACTCAAGGGAGATTAACCCGGTTGGTTAGGCCACATTAACCTCTTGAGGATAAAAAACACTCAGTGAAAAGAAATCTCCTAATGAAGAAACCCTAAGGCAATTGACCTAACCATGATCCATGTAAACCTATTACATTATAAACCCGCGCAGGGGTGCGGAAATCCCGCTTACAAAATTGTGTGCTGGAGCAAAAAATGCCCTGTAGAACCAAAAAGTCTTCGACATGTTTGCATCTGATGATGCATATCTTTATGGTACATGGAGTTGACCCCCTAGTTGAAGAGGCGGTCAATAGGCCCAATTCAAAAAAATTGAAAATTGAATCCATGACTCCAAGATGTTCTTTTTAACCTTTTTCTTCTTTCAACATTTTTTTAAAGTATGATTTGTCTTCCCACAATAAAGACAAAGATGAAGATCAAAACAATTCATTATGGTTGGATAAGTTCTTGTCAATTTAATCTACAAGTCAATATTTTGCATAAGTTTTACCGTCAAGTTCAAACATACGTAAAGACATATTTGCATGGAAAAGTTACAAAAACATATGGCTTTCAATCAATTGTTACATATGATAATTTTGGGCATGACTGGGGCCCATTTCAAAAATATTGAAAATTGAGTCCATGGCTCCAAGATGATACTTCCTTTGCACCTTAAACGGGGGAGGGGGGACGGAGGAGTACAAAAATGAAATGAAAAAGGTACTCTCTTGCACCTCAAGGGGAAGAGTACATGGATGAAACAAAATGGAATTCTCTTGTACCTCAAGGGGGGGAGTACATTGATCAAATGAAAATGGTTAGTGGTCAACCAAAACCACCAAATACAGTGATGAAAGAGCTATTGAAGAAAATAAGACTCCAAATCTCAAGCTTGGATCCTTTTGAAATACTTCTCGCCTTTCAGCTGACAAAGGGGGGAATATTAATGATGATTGTCTGACTTCAAGTTTTGACAACAACATCAATAGCAACATTGCAAAGATTTCATCGCTTGTGATAAAATGATAATTGGGATATTGATTGACACTATTTATGGCTTAGGATATGAAAAGACATCAACTTTCATATTCCAAACTACTCACCAATTCAATTTGTGAGTGAAGGATTTCTTGTCAAAAATCTGAAGGGGAAAGATTCACATCTTGAAGAAGATACTTGAGCAGTTGATGATAAACAGATTGACAAAATTCTTGATAAGTGCCAACATTGTCATCAATTTGGCGATATGGAGATGGATTTTTTTGATCTTCATCTTTGTCTTCATTGTGGGAAGACAAATCATACTTCAAAAAAATGTTGAAAGAAGAAAACAGTTAAAAAGAAAACAATTCATTATGGTTGGATAAGTTCTTGGAAATTTAATCTACAAGTCAAGATTTTGCATAAGTTTTAGTGTCGAGTTCAAACATAGGTAAAGACATATTTGCATGGAAAAGTTACAAAAACATATGGCTTTCAATCAATTGTTGTATATGATAATTTTGGGCATGACTGGTGCCCAATTCAAGAAATTTGAAAATTGAGTCCATGACTCCAAGATGTTCTTTTTAACCTTTTTCTTCTTTCAACATTTTTTTAAAGTATGATTTGTCTTCCCACAATAAAGACAAAGACGAAGATCAAAACAATTCATTATGGTTGGATAAGTTCTTGGCAATTTAATCTACAAGTCAAGATTTTGCATAAGTTTTACCGTCAAGTCCAAATAGTCAAGTTCAAACATAGGTAAAGACATATTTGCATGGAAAAGTTACAAAAACATATGGCTTTCAATCAATTGTAACATATGATAATTTTGGGCATGACTAGGGCCCAATTCAAAAAAATTGAAAATTGAGTCCATGACTCCAAGATGATACTCCCTTGCAGCAGCTTAAAGGGGGGGGGGGGGA
>ML795327.1:305107-315619 GCA_009831015.1 Picea engelmannii
CTTTTATCCTAGCTACAAACTGTGCGATAACAAGCTTCTCCCATTCAAAATATGAAATGTCATTTTTGGAATTACCTAGAATGACCAAATTTTTCATGAATTTGAATAGTCCACTTAGCAATGACCAATTTCTCATGAACTTGAATAGTCCACTTAGCACTCATTGCATGAGATGATGCTTACATGAGTGAAGAAATGGGATTGAGACTAGCAAAATCAGGTCTTGGGATTATCTAAATGACTAAATTTCTCATAAATTTGAATAGTCCACTTAGCATTTAACCAATTTCACATAAATTTGAATAGTCCACTTTTGAGGCGATGCTCACAGGGGTGAAGAAGTGGGATTGAGACTGGCGAAATCAGGACTTGCACCTGGTAGTAACTAGAGCTTCTCGGTAAAGTCACCTATCCCAAGATTGCTTTGGCTCAAGGGGGCTTAACTATGGAGTTTTCTCCAATAGTCAATTCCACTTAGCTTGTTACCCCATTTGAAAAACCTTAACAAGTATTATGCCTTGTGAACTATTCATTTAGAGCTCCCTTTACTCTTTGTAGTTAACCTTTAGGGGTTTCCAAAGTCCAAAAGATGAAAAATCATTTTGGGGATTATCTACTTGAGTAAGTCACCAAAGCATGATCCATGTCCCATGAGAACTAATCAGAATGAACAATTTCCATGAATATGAATAGTTATCATGATGATCTGATAAGAGTGTGTATTTCTATGCCTATTGAGCTTAATGGAAAACAGCTTAGATTGGTGTGCCGCATGGTTCCGCTTATGAGAGAGATATCCATTTATTTTTGTTGTGTGTTCTCTTCAAGTCATTGTTAATCTCTTATTTGATTTAAGCATAGCAGTTTGAGAGTTGGATAAATCCCAATCCTGCGGGATTGGAGAGGGACAACAGAGAGAAATCCCGTGTCCAGATTTTTCCACAAAAGTGCATGCCCTTCACAGTTAGCCTATAAAGTCGAATGGGCCATCTTTCTTTTGTTCAGAGACCATGAAAGTTTATTTCTATTAACAAACTCAAAATTCTGAAGTTGGTAATGAGTTTCATTTATGTTACATGCTTTTCAGTGCATTTTTTGGACCTATTGCATTATTCGTCGTATCTCTGTCCATTGTTATATGCTTGGCATCCAGCCTATGATTAGTTTCCACAGCACACCTTCTATCAGTCGGATTTAGATGCTTGAGAAAACACTCATTTCAATCCAGTGTTCTTAAGCAGATGATTTTCCTCATAATCCTCTAAAATGATATGCTATATATTTCTTTTATAATCATCATGTGGCATCATTGAATTGCACTCTCAGAGAAAATGCATAAATGTGTGAGATTGTTAATTCTATTTTTCTAATGGATTTAACTTCTTTTCCTTCAAGATACACAATTGCTATACTTCTTGCTGTGGCAAGTATGATTTTCTCCCATTTGTTGGTTACTAGTCAAATTGTAGTCTTCAATCATATAATGTTTTATTGAAACACCTTGAATATTTTCCTTTGTTACAGGCAATTTTCCATCTTTAGCTGATTCCAATAATTGGAAATTGGAGATTAATTTTGTTTTCAACCTTTATAATATATTGTTCAGCTCTCTATTGAATTGATTATTGTAGGTGGGGATTTTGATTTCAAGAGAGAAAGTGCTCATATTTGTAGCACCTATTTTAATTTTTATCTCGCTGATGTCTAGCCGATTCTACTCATCTCTCTTCTTTGCAAGCTAACTCTATGTACTTTATGATTCACATTCTTCAATCTATCTCTAGCTTATTACCGTTGATAGTCTACTTTTGCTGGCGATGCAGAGAACTTCAGAAGCAAGCAAAATATGGAGAAAGATTAGAAGAAGAATGGAACTCAATGCTAGAGAAATATAAACAGAAATATCCTCGTGAGGGGAAAGAATTCACGACTTTTCTTCAGGGTGGACTTCCTTCTGACTGGGAATCTGCTCTGCCAGTAAGTACTAAATTGCAATGCTTAATGTTTTGTCTGATACAGAATAATAAATGTTGCTGCTAATTGTTGCAAAATAGAATTTGATCTGGTCGATTGGTAACTAGTAATTGCTGATACAAGTAGACATTGTAAGAGAATGTTTGCACACGCAACTCATGACTCCATTCCAGACATAGACGTGCTTAGCAATGTGGATTCTGTATGGTTTGCTGTAGTGGAAGTTCAGTTTATATTGTGCATCATATAATTTATGGTGTGGTTGGGTATATGAATGAATACAGAAATTCTCGAAATCAGATCCGATAGATGCAACACGTGGATATTCTGAGAAGTGCTTGAATCGAATTGCAAAAGTCATACCTGGTCTGATTGGAGGAAGTGCTGACCTTGCAAGCTCAAACAAAGTCTACTTAAAAGAATTCGAGGATTTCAAGCAGCCAGAAAGTCCATGGGGCCGAAACATCCATTATGGTGTGCGAGAACATGCAATGGCTGGGATCTCCAATGGAATTGCCTTGCATGGTAGTGGGTTAATCCCATTTGCAGCAACTTTCCTTGTGTTTTCAGACTACATGAAGAATTCAATGAGGCTTTCTGCTCTCAGCCATGCTGGAGTGGTGTACATACTTACCCATGACTCGATAGGACTAGGGGAAGATGGCCCAACACACCAGCCAATCGAGCATCTCGCAGGTCTGCGAGCTGTGCCGAATTTGCTGGTCTTGAGGCCTGGTGATGGCAATGAAACAGCAGGTGCATACAAAGTAGCAATTGGACACAGAAAAGGGCCATCTGTGATTGCACTGTCTAGGCAAAAGTTGGCTGCAAACCTGGCAGGGACAACAATTGAAGGTGTTCAGAAAGGTGGCTATGTGATAAGCGATAACTCTGACAAAGATGAACCAGAACTTATCTTGATTGGAACTGGATCAGAGCTATGCCTCTGCGAGGCTGCTGCCGAGAATCTCAGAAAAGGAGGAAGGAAGGTAAGAGTGGTCTCTTTGGTTTGCTGGGAATTGTTTGACAAACAACCGCAAGCATACAGAGATGCCATTCTTCCTCCAAGTGTTGAGAAGAGACTTGGTGTTGAAGCTGGTTCTCCATTGGGATGGAGAGAGTATGTGGGCTCTAAGGGGCTAATACAGGCTGTAAGAGATTTTGGAGCTAGTGGAGCTTACCTGGATGTCTTTGAGAAATTCGGATTTACAGAAGAAAATGTAACAGAACTGGCTAAGTCCCTTCTCAAGTAGCTAGCTGTATTCTAAGCTTCCATGTTCATCCCATCCAACACAGAGTTTAGAACCAGCACCATGGTAGTTTATTACATGAGAATAAATACTGGTTTTATGTATATGTACAGAATTATCACTCTCACAACCATGTGCAATTGTGTAGCTATTGCATTCTATCATGTTAAATACATGCATTTGGTTTTCAATCTATTCCTGTTGGAACTTCATGGGTGACCATCTCTCACCAGTGGTTCGTCAATGATACATCCTAATGGGGAAGGCTAATAAGACACAGGTAAAAGTGTAGAAGAGATTTGTCTAATTATTTTTTTATGAAGTATCTAGTGCTAAAGTCAAATCTAATAACATCAAACTCTTTTAAGCCCGTATTGATCATCATTCAGCTGATTTGGAATTATAATTAAACAAAACTGTTCAGGCAGAAGGGTTATTGAACCCATGACTTTACTTTCAAATTAAAATGAAATTCAATCAAACTTCCTGCCCAATTTAAACAAATGATGGGATGAAACACATTTTTGGATGACTATATTACGGAGCTTAGTTTTTTATTACATTTCTTATGAAATGTGGAAATGTGATTCGTTTTTGGAGTGTTGTGGACATCGGATGGATATAAAATGGCTGTTGTTTGATTTATTTGACATTTATTTCAAACATTGTTTGAGGTTGTCATTGCTCAGGAAAATCTTCACTGATCAGGTGTGGAATTTAACATGTCGGGCCAATGATCAATAACATGTGATAAATTAGCATGTTTTTAGTTAATTTATATAAAAATAAATAAATTAAGGAAAAAAACTAAGAATGAAAAACGATCCTGTGCTCTGGATTTTAATTCAGTAAACCCTAGCACTTCTACCGGGGTTACCCAGAGCCACGCCATCGAAAAACCAAAAGGAGAAATACGGTCGAGAATAGTACTTTCACCTGCCTTCGTTTTCTGTGTTTGGGAACTCCAAAACCTGCTGGAAGAGCTGGTGTTGACCTGGAGAAAAGTTGGACCAGAATCCTTTTACCTTTGAGAACTGCATTGTTCCTACTTATCCATACTAAATAAAGCACTGCAAAAGGCAGCGTGAATAGTCCCTTGTTCCTCCTTGTTTGATTATTCCCAGTTTTGAAGAGCATACTCTACACTGTTTCCATTCCAATCTTTTAGACCATTTCCAGTACAATCTTTTAGACCATTTGTGATTCCATCCAGATTTTTTATGTTTTGATTTTTTTTAATTTTTTTTTGTTATAATCCGGAAACATAAATCTGTAAGAAATCATTATTTTCTGTTGTTTAAAATCTTTGAATGTAGAAATAGATTCAGCATGCTGAAAAACTCTGGGGCATTTGAATTATACAAAAATAATCACTCAAATTTACGGATCTAACAATTTCTTACCTAATTTTGAACAAATATTCCTAGAAAATATCATCCAAAAATGACAAAAAAATAAAATATTTAAAAAACATTATAAACCTTCACCCGTCCAAAAAAAATACATCCAACCAATCATCACCGAATTCACTATTTTTTTGGAAATATTAATGGACATCATAAGGGCGTTAATAACGGGTCACTCAAATGGCGTAGCTCCGTCTTTTTGGGGCTTCATTTTTTGCTAGCTCCGTCTTTTTGGGCCAGTCAAAGTTAATTTTACCTGGTTTGTATTTTATTTGGAAAATCGACAATTCCAGTCGTCTTAAAATTAGTCAGAAACTTTGCTTATTTTTTGTTAACTCCATTTTTTTTGGTGAGTCAAAGCTTTACCTGGTTTGATATCTTATTTGAAAAATCTTGTAATTTAAGTCGCCTTAAAATTAGTCAAAAACTTTAGGAAAGAACTATGATTTTCAACATAGTTCTAACTAAATTTATAACCAAATTTAACCAAAAGCCATTTAAATGCAGTTTATCCCATGGTTATTAAAACCCATTTTTCCTTTGTTAAGTGACAATGGACAAAGAGATGCTTTAAAAAAGAGATAACCTTTCTTTGTTAAGTGGCTATGGATAAAGAGATGCCCCACCGGTTTATAGGATCCCTTATAAAGATGACACCTACTTCGGCCACCCCATGGGATTCCTTGTAGAGATGACCGTACTTGGGCCATCCAACGGGTCGTGGGATTTTTCATAAAGATAATCTCGATTTGGGCGGATTTGTTCATCCACTAATTTCATTTAGGTATGGGCTGGTTCATCTTGAAAGGTTAATTTTAATTTCAAGTTGAATCATTTTTATTTGTATTTTTTTTTTAATAGAATGATTCAATTTGAACATCCATTTTAGTTTATGTTGAAGGTCTAGGATTATAGCAATCCTATTGATCAAAAATTTGGTGGTGTTTTTCAAAGTTAAATTTTGTTGGGAGTCATCTAATTTGTTTTCCTGTGTTTTGATTGGTCTTTCAAAATAACATTTTATTGTTGGGTTGATGACGACAATTGAATAGGCAATTTAATTATGCAGGTTTAAGGGATGGTTGGAAGGGTTGCATGTACGAGTCTTAAAGTTCTGAGACCATTACGGTTTACGAAGCTTGTTACAGATTCCGCTGGCAATTGATGGCATTTAAAGTGATGGGCATCTACTACTGCAGTGGATGGTGAACGCCGATAGGCATCACCATCAATTTAACATTTTAGAGAAATCATTTAAAACTTCACGTAGGTGTAATGGGTATGCCCTCATACCCTACCCTGATTTAAGAAAGGGTTGAATTCAAGAAACATAAGAGGAAAAAAAGAATCACGATGAAAAGTTTTTGCTCCTAATCCTCGTATGTAGAAAAAAAGACTGCTACAATCCATGATTTGCAATCTCCGAAGGAGAAAACCTCAAGGTTAATATATGCTAAAATTCTCACTCTCAAGTGTAAACCTCAAGGTTAATATATGCTAAAATTCTCATGCTAAGTGTAAACCTCAAGGTTAATATATGCTGAAATTCTCACAACCTGAAGGTTAATATATGCAAAAATAAATAAATATCATGTAGTTTTCATATGAAATTTGATCTCAACATTTAATGTGAATATAAAATTATCTTGGCATCAAAAGAATTACACAATTTCCTTAAAAAACTCGCATTTATTACATAATATCAAAACTTTTACACATTGTAAATTTCCAAATGCATATGATGAAACACAAAAGTCCCAGATAGATACTTTACCCAGTTCAAGTAAGAAACCCTATACAGACACTACTAAGAAAGGACAATCTATTAAAAGGCAAATTAATATATTAATTAATTTCTCATCATTGACATATAGTGATATATCAACAAAGACAAACTCGATTAGGGTTAGGGTTTTCGAGGCATGCATAGATTTTTTTATAAGTATTAATATAAAAAAATTAATGTAAAGAAATGAATATGAATCAAAATCACCATGATTTTCATACGACGGAGCAGAACACTGCCATACAAATTTTTCTTAGGCAATATAGAGTTGCCTATAAATATTGATTAAATTCTAAAACACACTACTAGCAACTAAAACAAAATTATAGTCCATATGAATAGAGATAAATATATATTGCTACTGCAATATTGTGATAGAAGAAGCGTCCTCACGCCCCTCTTGTGAAATAGTCCTTATATATATATATATATAGTGTGTGTGTGTGTGTGTGCATTGATCGCCAAGATATAAAAGTAGGAGCGTGAATCGATGGAGACAAAGATCGAATCCATGCCACTTACAGCGAAACTAACCCATTGGATACAGGGGGCGGCTGAGGAGTAATATGTTTTTGGTTGCCAGTTAAATGCATAATAACATGTGCTTGTAATCCATATGTTGTAGAATGCCACACACAGTGAAACAAAACCATTAGATATAACGACAGAGGTGAGGAGGTATGTATTTATGCTTGCTCGCCAAATGCACAATAGCATGTGTCTGCAAAGAAGCAACAATGAAAAAAAAATGCCGAAACAGTTAGAACCCTAATCCTAAGACCAAAACATTAAAAAAAAATTGTGGTCCTCCACCTTCACCGTATTGTAGAATGATGTCCAATTCCACTTGCTTCTCAACCTCGGCTCGATGGTAACCCGTGCACCTTCCTACGAAATGACTTACAATTCCACTTGCTTCTTGACTTCGTCTAGATGCTAACTTTGTGTGGTTAAAATATAAAATATTTGGCACAAACAAAGATATACAATTAAAGACGCACGCTCAGTTGTCATGGCACGCTTCACATCCCAGATTAATTGAAACCCAAAATTAGTGGGGCGGGCTTAATTGAAATGCCATTATCATGCATGGTTAATTGAAACTTCCACTCCGAGATACACACCCACCCACAAGAAAAAACACATGGTTAATTCAAAAGCTGCCATGATTCGCATGGTTCACATTTCCGATTAATTGAAACCCAAAATTACAAGGGCAATCCACCATTTTGAAACGCCAACGATTCACATCCAGGAGGCCACACGCACCCACCCAATAACAGTGAAAAAAATGGATATATTTAAATTATATTTATATGAGAAATGCATAGACATTTGGTAAAAAATGATGGCGCCCAGTGAAAACTCTAAATGCAAAAGAAATCATAGTAAAACATATAAATTTAAATATAGTAAAATCTTTAAATTTAAAGTGAACATTCATTATTATGTTAATCACCTTAATCACTCTTGCTAATGATAAACAAACATCTTTTGTCATGCTAGGAAGTTAATGTTTTAAATAAGAGCCTTCCATTTATTGTGACGGCGAAAAATATTCTAGGCAAATGAAATTGTGGCCATTAAAAGCCCATCTATAATTAAAAGTCCATTAATTCTGGTCATTTCCAATAGGTGTACGCCTATCGACGTAAATATATATATATATATATATATATATATATATATATATAATTTTGTTTCGATTGTTCATTAAATTTAGTACGATTCATAAATTTTGAATGGATTACTGTGCACTGCTTGATATAATTCTCTGTGATAGATTTCACGGATTACAAGGAGCTTTAATGGAATTTTATTGTTCTAATTAATTGTTGAATTCTTTGGGTTTGATCACGATATATTGTTCTATAAGCCAGGAAGGTGAGTTTGTTCCAAAAGTTACGGGTGTTGCGGTTGGCGATTTGGAAGAGATCTGGTTTTTTGGGCTTGTAGAGTGGGTAAGAAGTCTCGTGCATCTAGTATCTTGCTTTTAACCAATTTGTCGTCATATAAATATATGTATTTTAGACAAACGATATTAGTTTCCGTATAGAGTTTGCTTTGTGCATAGTGTAGTTAGCTCTATTGTGTTGTTGGTTTTTCCAGATGCAAGTCAAGTTGTGTGGGGGATGTTACAAAGACTGTGTATGCCAAAAACAGTGAGAGGTGAACATGGAGAGGTTTTTTGTTTTGAGGTTGTGTTGTTGTTTGATAGTTTGTTTCGTTATTGTTTGATAGAGTTTGCTTTGTGCATAGTGCAATTTCTTTTGTAGTGTTGTTGGTTTTTCCAAGAGCAAGTCAAGTGGGTTAGGGGTTGTTGCAGAGACTGTGTAATCCAAAAGTAGTCAAAGGTAAGTAGGGAGAGAGGGTGTGTTTTTTTGAGTTTGTATTGTTTACTCTTCTTTTTTTTAGGGTTGCTTAATGCATTTATCTACTATGTCATCTATTGTGGTTCAGATAGACGGAGTTGCTCTGTATTTGCAAATGTTGTAAGTAGCAAGTTCAAAGAGTTATAATTTTGGGGTTGTGGAAATTTGCATAAGAGTGTAAGAAATCCTTTGCGTTGTGTTAGCGTCAGAAGTCACTCCTGGATTGCAGCAGGAGCAGAGCCTGACGCCCATCAGTTAATGTCACGATTTGTTTATAAAATGGATGATCAAATGGAAGTAAACTCAGGACAACATCATTTCAACTCTGAAACTAGGTCAGGCATGCATGGGTAAGTGAGGTCTTAGATAAACTTCAAACAATGAGCTGTAATAAGGGTGAGTAAGGGGGAAGACTTGTATTAGAAGAGTGCAAGGGCCTGTTACAAACAACAAGTTTCTAACAGACTGAGGAAGAGAGCATCCAAACGCAAGATCTTCTTACGTTCGAACACAGAAAACCAGAGAATACAACGATGCAATGATAAATCCTTTATCATAACACAATTGCAGCAATTCATGCGAATCAGTCGACCATGAACTCCCTTAGTGTGAGACGAAACTTAGATGGAGGAGAAAAACTGTTTGTCATAAACAAGAAATCTCACATACAAAGTGCATAACTAGAAGGCTAGAAAGGTTGTTGAAACTTTACAGTCGGGATCTTTTCTCTACCATCGATAGATACAAAAATGGTGAAAATGCCTACATATACTCAAAACAACAATAGCGACAAAATCGAGACGCTGCATTAAAAAACTTTGCGTCTGCATGGCTTCTGACAATCTGCACCTGCGGTCTCTAAATGATCGTGCACCTATGGCAGACGCAATCGAACTCCTGACAGCTCCGTGGGCGAATCGACGTGCTTTTAATTCATCGCTGGACTTTCCATTATGGCGGAGATGATGTCTAACCACCACCAACTACTTTAATAACTGCTTTCTTGGGATTGAGAACGGCCCAGCCAATTCGGCACCTTTGGGACATGGAAGGCCCCTCGCGCTGCCACCTGAATTAGTTGAACGGTCTCTTATTGGATGTTTCTTCACTGGACTGCTGCAAGGGACCCCTATGGCGGACATGGATGAGGGTCTAACGTGGGTGATGGCACCAAAACTATGAGGGTGAGATGAGAGGTAATGAGGTGTGGGAGATGTGACAGGGGAAGACACGATGGAAAGAAATAAGCGAAGGGGGTAGGAGATGGGATAGAACAGGCACATTATATATGGGAGGTTGACGAGGAAGGGAGCGGGAGACATGGTAGGTGGTGAGTGGATGATGAGATGGGGGAGGGACCATATGGACGGAAAGAGGGGAGATGAACAGATGTCGGAGGATGAGGAGGGGCTAAAGGGAACGATCCTTGTCACACGGTCAGGCGGAGAACAAATGGCAGGAGGGAGAATGGTACAAAAGGTGACACGACAGGAAAGGGGGCCCCACGTGGTTAAACGTAGGAATACAGCGGGGGTCTGGATCGCCTGTGCGCCGTTGATCTGGGCACTCTGATCGCAGCCGTCGTAGAGATGCACCCTCAATTCTGGACCCCCCCCTCCGCTTAAAGGTAGAAAGGTGGGGGCGGGGGTCCGGAATCGCCTTGTGCACCGTTGATCCGGGCACTCTAATCGCAGCCGTCGGAGAGATGCGTCCTCGATTCCGGA
>ML795327.1:324035-344533 GCA_009831015.1 Picea engelmannii
GGGGGGGCTCCCGTCTAAATCTGCTTGATGCTTAACAACAGATGCGTTTGCACCCCAAACTTAGGGTAAGTGGGTTTTTAACCCATTCCTTCGCGTTTTATTCCCCCCTACAAGAAATGTCGCTAACATGTTGTATGCTATATGCCAGGGAAAAGGATCCATAATAAATAGTAGTATTAGTATAAGGATCTCCTCAACAGCAGATAGAAGAAAAAGCAATAAGAAGGATAAGGAGATAAGCCAGACAAGACAGATAAGCCGAACAATAAGCCGTAGAAGCCTTCAAGGCAGCGAGAGGAGGGTGGGGAGGGATATACTAGAAACTCTGAGTTGAACTGATATGAAGCGAATGGAGACAAGTTATGTTATGCCTGGGAACATAATTAGGTCTTGATTGTTATTTTGTGTTTCCCTATTGTCGGCTTGTATTTTTCATCTTGTTTTGCAGTTGATTGATGCTATGGAGATAGTGTGGGTATAAAGTTAGGAAGAACTGCATTATTTTGCATGTGTTGTAGAGAAATGTTGTTTTTAGGTTGGTGCATTGCATCATGTTCCATTTTTTCTCTTTTTGTTGGGAGTTTGATTATAGTATAAACAGATATATTTCAAAAAGACGGGCATTTTGCAGTTTGCTCAGAGGCTTTTGCTATGAACATATGGGAGCACTCGGTGTGGCTACGTCTTGCGCATATTGGTAGTGGTAGATGGGTGTCCCTGACACAGCCAGCGTGATGTATTTTCAATGCTTGTGCGAAGAATTCATGATGGTTATGGTCGTGTGATCTCGTGCTTCTGCACAGTGAATTATGATAGGGGATGTAATTTGGACGATTTCTAGTGATTTGTCACGGGTTGATTTTGTTGAATTTGCAAGCAAAGGGCAACTATTTAGAACTTGTGTGTCGTGCGAGAGGTATAGTTGTGCGGAGGGCGGAGATATGGCTATTGCAAAAGCTTAGTCCAACCTCAAAAATGGGAAAGTAAAAAGGCTCGTGACAAGCAGATTGTTTAAAGGCGAATAACTCTAAATCGCCAAGGCCAAGAGTAGGATGCCAATTTGCTAAAATGTCGTTTGCACATATTGGATACCTTTCGAATAGAAATAGCCATAATAAAAAACCATTGAGCAGTCTACTAATAGGAAGCACATTTGCTTGGCACTACTTCTAGATCTGTGGTGTTTGCTCGAAGTGTAGCAAATGCTTGTCACAATCATAGACGTGGAACTATTGGAAATGTGGAGGTGCGAGAGTGTGACCTGTGCAAGTTCTGGGCGCAAGGCTTGAAAATAGATCCTCTTAAGTACACCAAGTATAGTTGTGTGGGGTGCATGAGGATTGTAGACTTTCAACACTTGGGTTGAGAATACATGCCACTTATGGTCTAGCATTGGTAGAGTTGGTTGCATAGACACTTGTGCAATTGGCAGAACAATGTCATTAACACTTTTGCATAGGTGTATGTTGCACATAGTCGGTACTTTGTCTATTTAACACTTGGTCTATATTCAAATCTTGTGCAGAGAGCTAATATGTGTGATATTTTCACATTCTCTCAGTTCCACATCTAGCATCATGTTTGATAGTGTGTGCTCTATGCATTATTCAGTTACTTGGTTTCATTCATATTTGCATTGGCATTGGTGTAGTTTTTAAGCAAACCAGTTCTCTCTTATCAACTGTATTGTTGGATTTGTCAAAAATAATTAAAAAGTACCTAGGAAAGTGTTTCTCATCACCTAGGCACCTAGGGGTGGGAAAATGTCTAATGTGGACCCTAGTCATTTAATTCATGTGATATGAATTAAAAGTGACTTTATGACTTAAGTGAAGGGGGTGAGTGAATAGACATTACATCTCAGCCACTCATCTAATTCAATCTTGACCATTGGATTAAGAAACCCTTCAACTTCCCTCATTGAGTCGGTTAGGGTAAGGAGGGCCCCCCCATTGCATTATTCTTCAAGAGTTTTGGAGAGAAAGAGAAGAGATAGAGAATTCGAGTAGGAGAGGAGAGGAAGTTTGTTGAGCATTGGCATGCATTCCAATGCAAAGGTACAACACAAAAATCGAGGTAGAGAATATAGCCAACAAAGGGCCGTACAGTACGGATTTTGGAGAGGTCGTACAACAAAGAAAAGTACAATCCATACAACAGAGGAAGTGCATGCATTTCAAGGCAAGTTGGCACAGAAATCGAGGCACATTTAGTGCTGGAAATTTCATACAACAAACCCAGAATTTGTGGCACGAGTTTCTAGACAGTCTGTACAACATTAAATGTTGTGACAGTCGTACTTTAGTACAGATTTCTTGCACAGAAATCGAGGAGAAGAATTTGGGAATGTTCAGGAGGAGATTTGGCTCATCTTTTGAGATAAGTTTGTGTAAATTTTTGCTGTGAATATTTATGTTGTAACAGAAGAATTTATCTGAGCTCTGAAAATAATAAAAAGCCCCTCTCTCATTGGTTTTCCCTTGTGGGTTTTTCCAGGGTCAATGTTAGAGCAAAAATCTTTGTGCATTTAATTTCTGGGTTAGTGTGTTACTGATATAGTTATTTATTTATGCATTTAATGTTGTTCAGAATCCTCATGTTTCATTTATGAGAATTGTTTATATGTTGATAAATTGTTGTTGTCATAAAATTTGGTTTTTGGGCACTAAACAATAACTACGGATGCTACGCTTTTGGCAGCGTATACCAAGAAGAGTATCGAGGCTAAAATAATATTCCTTGATGCCATCAAGGACCATTTGATTCGTCATGTGACAAGGAAGAAAAATGCACATGAGATGTGGGAGTCCTTGACAAAGTTGTATCAAAGTACAAATGAGAACTGGAAGATGGTTTGAGAGAGAAACTGAAAAGCATTAGAATGACCAAGGCTGAAAATGTGGTCACATTTCTTCCTAGGCTGACACATGTAAGAGATGAACTTGGTGTTGTTGGGGAAGCCATTGTTGATAGTGAACTTGTGAGGACAACATTGAATGGGGTGACCAAACAATGGGTTGTTTTTTTTCAGGGCATTGTGGCAAGGGAGAATCTTCCCCAGTGGGAATGTCTTTGGGATGACTTTGTTCAGGAGGAAACCCAAAGAGGGTATGTGCATGGAAGTTCATTTACTAGTAAAGATGAGGAGAATGTGGCTCTTGCTGCTAACATCAAGAAGAAGTTCAAAAAGGGTCATAAGGAAGGGAACAAGCCGAAGGGTGAAGGTGAGAAGGACATGAGAAAAGTCAAGTGCTTTGCATGTCACAAGTTTGGGCACTATGCAGGGTAGTTTCCTAATAAGAAGAAGAAACAGATTGCAACTTCAAAAGAGGTGGAAGAGTTTTCATCCAAGTTTGAAAACGAGTTTTCCTTAGTGGTGTGTCTTTCCACTAGAGCCACACATTCCAGTGTTTGGTATATTGATAGTGGTGCCTCTCACCATATGACAAGTGTTCGTGAGCATTTGGAATATCTTACATAGATTGGTGATCTTGAGGTAGTGCTTGGAGATGATCGGGTGGTCAAGGCAGTTGGTAGTGGGACAATATCATTTCAGAGGGAGTCTCAACCTCCCATGTTGTTGAGAGATGTCCTATATGTTCATGGCTTGAAGAAGAACTTGATTTCAGTTTCTACTATTGAGGAGAGGGGGTATGAGGTGTTGTTCTGTGATGGATAGGTGCTCCTATTTCCCAAGGGTTCCAGTATCACTTCGGCCAAAATGATTGGGACTCGACATGAGAATCTGTAGAAGCTCATGTTTCATCCATCTAGTGCATTGTATAATACTACAACTAGTAGTGATCTTTGTGAGATATGGCATAGGAGGATGGTCCAATTGCATCATGGGGCTCTGAGGATACTAAGAGAGATTGTGATTAGAGTGATAGAGTTCAGTACAGAGCACCAATAGTTGTGCAAGGGGTGTGCTTTGGGAAAGTACACCAAGACTGCTTTTCCAAGCAGTGACAACAGAGCAACAAGTATACTTGATTTGATTCATTCTGATGTATGTGGTCCTATGTCTTATGTATCATTGAGTGGTTGTCTGTACTATGTCATATTTATTGATGAATTCTCTCGGAAGTATTGGATTTTCTTCATGAAGACCAAAGGACAAGTCTTCAATCGGTTCCAAGAGTTCAAATATCTTGTGGAGAACCAGACTGAGAGGAAAATCAGAGAACTGAGAACAAAAAATGGGGGTGAGTATACCTCCAAGGAGTTTAATGACTTATGTGCAGGAGAGGGAGTCAAGAGGGAGTTGATTGTTCCTTACAACCCACAACAGAATGGGGTTGCTGAGAGGAAGAACAGGGCCATAGTTGGGGCTGCGAGAGCCATGTTTCATGATCAAGGGTTGCCACTCTTTCTTTGGGCTGAGGCATATTACACTGCATTTTATCTGTAGAACAGGAGTCCACACAGATCATTGGGGGATAAGACTCCTGAGGAGGATTTCTCTGGGAAGAAGCCCAAGGTTGGGAACTTTAGGATTTTTGGGTGCCTTACATATTCACATGTCCCTTCTGAGAAGAGGAAAAAGCTAGATCCCACGACAAAAAAGGGGATTTTTGTTGGGTATAATGAGACTTCAAATGATTTCTGCATATACATCCCTTCCTTGAGGAAGACAATTGTGAGAAGGGATGTGATATTTGAGGAGGATAGAGCCTTTAGGAAGTCACGAGGGACTGAGAAGGGTGAGAAGTCATCACCTCAGATTCAGGTGAGTCCACTGCAGACTTCAATGAAATAGAGTTCAGGTCCACCAGTTTCGGTGATGACTAGTCCATAAGGCACAGGGCCACAGATGTCAGGATCAAAGGTTACTGATTCTTAGATTTCAATATCTTATGCTCCATATTCTACTTCAGGTTCACAGTCTTCAGGTGATGGGGTTGAGAAGGAGGAGTCCCCTCCACGGGACACTACTTCAGAGAGGAGGAATCCCAAGTGGCTTCAGGACACTCTGAAGGAGGCACATGGTTCTGTGGGGAATCCTAGGCAGGCCGTGAGGGAGAGTAAACCTCCTGAGATATTTTGCAACTATCTTGCGATGGTGAGAAACATCAGGGATTTTGAGCCTTCCAATTTTGAGGAGGTTGCTAGCAGACAAGTTTGGAGAGATGCCATGATGGAAGAGTACAATTCCATCATGAAGAATGATGTTTGGGAGGTTATTCCTAGACTTGAGGGGAAGTCAGTGGTGACTTCTAGATGGATCTATAAACCCAAATATGTTGCAGATGGAAGCATTGAGAAGTTCAAATCTCGTTTTTTGGCTTGAGGGTTCTTACAGGTTGAGGGAGTTGATTATGATGAGACCTTCGCTTCAGTTGCTAGATATACCTCAATCAGAGTAGTGATCTCTATTGCAACAAAGATGGGTTGGAAGATTCATCAGATGGACATGAAGACCGCATTTCTGAATGGTCTCATACAAGAGGAGGTGTACATTGAGTAGCCATTGGGATTTTAAGTGCATGAGAGAGAATCTCATGTGTGTAGTCCGAAGAAGGAATTGTATGGGCTTAAACAAGCTCCCAGAGCTTGGTATTCTAGGATTGATACCTACTTGCAGTAGTTGGGCTTCGAGAAGAGTGAGGTGGATGCCAACCTGTACTTCATTATGGTTGGAGAGTATCCTCTCATTCTCTTTCTGTATGTTGATGATATTTTCATTACAGGGGTTGAGAGAGTCATTACTAGCTACAAGGAGAGCCTTTCTTTAGAGTTTGAGATGAAAGATATTTGACTGATGCATTATTTTTTGGGGTTGGAGGTTTGGCAGGAGCCTGGACACATATTTTTGGGACATGGGAAGTATTCTTTTGACATTCTGTGGAGATTCCAGATGGAGGATTGTAGGCCCATGTCCACACCCATGATTACCAACTAGAAGAATCTCAATGCTTCTGAGTCACAGCTGGTCGATCCCACTTTATATCATCAGTTGATTGGTTTGTTGATGTATTTGGTCAACACCAGACCATATATTTGTTTTGTTTTCAACACTCTTAGTCAATTTATGGTTGAGCCTAGGAGAGTGCATTGGGTGGGAACAAAACATGTGCTTAGTTATCTTTGTGGTACAATGGATTATGGGCTGGACTATCTGAGAGGGGATGGGGTTCGATTGGTGGGCTATATTGATTCAAATTGGGGAGTATGTGTCAGTGACAGAAAAAGTACTTCAGGTTGTTGTTTCGGATTGGGCTCAGCATTGGTGTCTTGGTTCAATTAGAATCATAAGTCAATGGCTTTGAGTTCTGCAGAGGCTTAGTATATGGCTGCTAGTCAGGCCAGTTGTGAGGCCATTTAGTTTCACAAGTTGCTGGTGGGATTATTTGGTGTGCAGTTGAGACCGACTGTGATTTACTGTGACAATCAGAGTTGTATCAAACTCTCTGAGAATCCATTTTTTCATGACAGGTCTAAGCACATTGAGATTCAATATCACTTCATCTGGGATTATGTTAAGAGAGGAGCAGTTGAGCTACAATATATATCCACAAATGAGCAGGTTGCGAACATACTCACAAAAGATTTGGGGAAAGGGAAGTTTGCGCCTTTCAGAGATAATCTTGGGGTGGTGAGTAACACCTTCCTCGGTAAGAGGGAGTGATAAAAATAACTAAAAAGTACCTAGGCAAGTGTTTCTCATCACCTAGGTGCCTAGGGGATGGGAAACACTTGCCTAGGTACTTTTTAGTTATTTTTATCACTCCCTCTTACCGAGGAAGGTGTTTCTCATCACCTAGGCGCCTAGGGGATGGGAAAATGTCTATGTGGACCCTAGTCATTTAATTCATGTGATATGAATTAAAAGTGACTTTATGACTTAAGTGAAGGGGGTGAATCAATAGACATTACATCTCATCTACTCATTTAATTCAATCTTGACCATTGGATTAAGAAACCCTTCAAATTCCCTCATTGAGTCGGTTAGGGTAAGGAGGCGCCCCCCATTGCATTATTCTTCATGAGTTTTGGAGAGCAAGAGAAGAGAGAGAGAATTCAAGCAAGAGAAGAGAGGAAGTGTGTTGAGCATTGGCATGCATTCCAAGGAAAATGTACAACACAAAAATCGAGGCAGGGAGTACATCTAACAAAGGGTCGTATAGTATGGATTTTGGAGAGGCCATACAACAGAGAAAAGTATAGTCCATACAACAGAGGAAGTGCATGCATTTAGAGGCAAGTTGGCACAAAAATCAAGGCACATTTAATGCTGGAAATTTTGTACAACAAACCCAGAATTTGTGGCATGATTTTCTAGATAGACCATATAGCATTAAATGTTGTGACAATCGTACTATGGTACATATTTCTTGCACAGAAATCAAGGAGCATAATTTGGGACTGTTCAAGAGGAGATTTGGCTCATCTTATGATATAAGTTTGTGTAAATTTTTGTTGTTAATATTTCTGTTGTAACAGAAGAATTTCTCTGAGCTCTAAAAATAATAAAAAACCCCTCTCTCACTAGTTTTCCCCTGGTGGGTTTTTCCAGGGTCAATGTTAGACCAAAAATATATGTGCATTTAATTTCCGGGTTAGTGTGTTGCTGATATAATTATTTATTTATGCATTTAATGTTGTTCAGAATCCTCATGTTTCATTTATGAGAATTGTTTATATGCTGAGAAATTGTTGTTGCCATAAAAATGGGTTTTTGGACATTAAACTATGATTTGTCTCAGTGAGACTTGAAACTGGGTGGGGTCTGAAAATTTTACAGGATTAAATGGTTGAATGAGATATTCTTGGTGTGCATCATATAAAAACGTTTTTTTTACTAGAAAATTGTCGAAAGATAAACAGATCACAGAGTTGTGATTTCCCCAAGGCCAACATCAAGATTCACATCGACGAAAATGTCTTTTACACATATTGGCCACCTTTTGAATAACAATAACGATAATTAAAAAACCATCAAGAAATGTACATATAAGCAACACATTTTCTTTGTAGTCCTTTTAGATGGGTGTCGTTTCCTCCTGAATCGAAGCAAATCAATTTATGATAAATCATGAGCCTATATTGCAAATTATGTCGCTTGTCACAATCATCAATGCAAAACTATTGGAAATGCGAAAGCGCGAAATTGTATCAATGCGAGAGGGTGGCCGATGTGGGTTCTTCACATAAGGCTTAAAAATAGATAGTCTTAAGTGCACCAAGTATAGCTATGAACATATGGCAGCACTCGGTGCAACGATGTCTTGCTCACCTTGGTAGTGATAGAGGAATATGGATAAGACAACCAATATTGTGTATTTTCAATGCTTGTGCAAAAAATTCATGTTGGTTATTATTTTGCAATTTGACACTTGCTATTGCAAAAGCTCTGTCCAACATCAAAAGTGGCCAATTAAAAAATGCTTTTCACTAGCAAATTATCGAAATACAAATAGATCGCAGAGTTGGGATTACCCGAAAGCCAAGAGCAAGATGCCAATCCACTAAAATGTCTTTTAGACATATATTGTCTAACTTTCGAATAACAATAGGCATAATAAAAAACCATCGAGAAGTCTATAAATAAGCGTTACATTTGCTTAGAACTGCTTCTAGATGCATGGCCTTTTCTCCTAAAGTGGAGGAAATGAATTTATCATAAATCAATGACCTAATTTGCAAAATTGTGTCGCTTGTCACAATGATGGATGTGAAAGTATTGGAAATGCGGAATTGTGGAAGTGTAGTAAGGCAGGCGGATGATCGGTGTAGGTTCTCCACACAAGGCTTGAAAATGGAGGGCCTTAAGTACACCAAGTATAGTTGTGCGAACTAGACACAGATTCAAAATAGACTAAGTGAATGCTTGCTCTATTTTCAGTCCTTGTGTGGGATTCTAGAATTTTGAGCCTTGCGCTGAGAATTCACGCCACTTATAGTTCTGCATTGGTAGAGTTGGTTGCATAGACACTTGGAGATTGGAATAGCGATGTCATTAGTACTTCTGCATAGCTGTATATTGCATAGAGGGGGTGTTTTTTCCATTTAACACTTGTTCTATATTCAAATATTGTACAGAGAACGATTACATCTGCTCTTTTTGCACTATCACAGTTTCGCATCTCGCACCATTTTTTATAGTGTGTGATTTATGCATAATGCAATTGCTTGGTTTATTCAATTTTGCATTGGCATCTGCTTTGCATTGTTTCTAGATTCGTGGTGTTTCTTTCTAAATTAGAGCAAATCAAATTATCATAAATTAGTGACCTATATTGAAAATTATGTCACTTGTCACAATCAGGGATGCAAAATTGTTAGAAATTCGAAAGCACAGAAGTGTAGCAATGCGGCAAGATGAATTGTGCGGGTTCTCTGCACACGGATTAAAAATAGACCATCTTAGGTAGACCAAGTATAGCTATGAACATGTGGCCGCACTCAGTGAAGCCATGTCTTGGGAACTTTGGAAGTGGCAGAGGAATATCACTAACACAACCAATATTGTATATTTTCAATGATTGTGCAAAGAATTCATGTCGCTTATTGTTGTGTAGTTTTGCACCTGCTATTGCAAAACCTTCGTCCAACCTCAAAAGTGGTGAAGTAAGAAGGATTTTGACTAGAAAATTATCCAAGACAAATAGATTGCAGACATGTCATTACCCCAAAACGAAGAGTAGGATGTAAGTCTACTAAATTGTGTTTTACGCATATATCGATTACACCATCGAGCAGTTTACAGATAAGTAGGACATTTTCTTCACGCTACTTCTATATGTGTGGTCTTTGCTCCTAAATTTGATCAAATCAATTCATCATAAATCAATGACTTATTTTTCAAATTACATTGCTTGTCACAATCATGGATGTAGAAGTATTGGAAATGCAGAGTTCCATAAGTGTAAAAATGTGGGAGGATGACGTGTGCAGGGCTTAAAAATAAACCATCTTACGTACAACAAGTAGACCTGTGCGAACTACAGGATTCATGCCACTTATGGTATGCCATTGACAGAGCGATGTCATCATCACTTTGGCATAGATGTATGTTGCACAAAGTCGGTACTTTCACTACTACATATTGAAAACATTGCGATGACTACGTGCGACGAAAGTACTCTTTCGTCGCAAAATTCAAGAGAAAAAGTTCAGTTTTTCAATTTTGATCTAAATCCACCCCGTATTCACCACTCTATCGATGGAACCAAACTTTCGTCTGTTTTACGATGATCATCAATATGGTGGACTATTGTCTCTATTTCGACAAACTTGTGTTTTCGTCGCAAGAGTGACGCTCACTATTGATCATCACACTTTTTGATACTATCCATATTGACCATTATACATTTGACAAAGTCTAAATTGATATAGTCAACGTTTGTTGCAAGAGCGACGAATTGACTATTATAACCGTTCCAGTCTTTGACAAAGTGACCTAAATATAACAAAGAAATAGGTAAAAAAGAAAAAGAAATATGATCTTGGAAAATACATGAGGTAAGTAGTTGTGATTTATATGCAAAATGTTCTTTCAAATTATTGTTGTACTTAATGACACGTGTTTTACTTGTAATGTAATATATTATATCATGTTATGTTGAAACATGTTATTTTTTTGTGTCACGATCTCATGTAGATGGTTTTCATTGAAAGAAATCCATGAAGATGATATAAAGTATTGGAAGAAAGAAATTCCTCCTCTAATGTGTGAAATGAAAAAGTATATACCTCCAACATTTTTCAATGCACAAGAACACTACCTCATACACCAAGTTGAGGAGATTGAAATTTGTGGACCTGTTCACACAAGGTCAATGTGGATGGTGGAGAGGCACTTGAAATCATCGAAGGCGCTGGTTAGACAAAGAGCACGTCTTGAGGGTTCTATGGTGGAGGGATATATGGTATATCAATCCATGGTGTGTATTTGATCTGAAAACGCTTATAGCTACCAATTCACTTGTTAGCACTTTAACGGTTTTTAATTTCCAAGACCTTTTAAAATTGACAGTGCACTCCGCAATGTTATGTGTTTGCCATTTACTTAACTAAACTCATGGATTTATGCATAAACCATTAATTTGTAAGAAGCAATAAGAGAAAACATAATAGATCAACACAAAGATTTATTAACTGAGTTCACCAGACTTCCTGGCTACGTCTTCGGGTCCACTCCAACAGTGAGATCACTCTTTAATTAATCTCAAATGCCTAAAAATTACAAAGAAAGGCTTACATAAGAGCTCCCAAAAACCAACTTTCAGATCTGCGATTCTAGGTAGAAACAGACATCATAGGTGGCTGGAAAACGTCATTCTGCAACTTTTGACTGTAAACTCGAGTATGCTTGGCTTGCTCAAATGGGCTCTGGAGGCACTTTTCTGTTCGACTACTCTGATGAAGAAATATAGAGCATATTCAGAATCCTCTTGAAATTCTGCAACTTTGAGTATAAAGTCGACCTATTTCTGAGCAGGTCACCTTGGACACCTCCTAGCACAGATTCCAATGTAGCCTCTGCCTGTCAGATCCGTACAGTCTCGAAAAGAGTTCCAACTCCCCCTATGCCTCATTTTGCGTGCCCGACTAAATAAGTAGAGCCGCTAACCGGTTCGCCAGACTTAGTGAACCTCCTCCAGATTTGGCGGTAACCGCTAGATTTGGCGGAAAACCATCAGATTTGGCTGAATCCGCCAAACTACTAGGCTTCCAGAAGGCGACACATGTTGCCTCTTGATTGGGCCACATGTCAGCCTCTCATTGGTTGATGCCACGTCACCCTGCTGATGTCATCATCCGTACGGTCTGCCATGTCTCATCACCCTAGGCTGCCGCATCACCCTGCTGATGTCATCATCCGTACGGTCTTCCATGTGTTGTCTCCCTGGGCTGCCACATCACCCTGCTGACGTCATCATCTGTACAACCTGCCACGTGTCACCTCCTTGTGTTGCCACATGTCCTGCTGATGTCATCATCTGTACGGATGACATCATCATATGTATGGCCTGCCATGTGTCACGTCCTCAGACTGTCACGTGTCATGCTAACGTCAGCATCCATACTGCCGACATCATCAGTACGGTCTATTGACTATTTTCACTGTTTTCGAAAAACTTAAGAGTGTCATAACTTCTTCATACGAACTCCGTTTGATCCTGTTCAAGTTGCGTTGGATTCGTCTCGTCGAGCTCTTCGAAATGGTATCCTTTCTTTCTACATTCGAGTAACTTTATTTTTGAGCAGTCTGGATCACACCTCCCCACTGAGAAGCTTTTGGACCACCAAAAGCATAGTATCATTCAGACATGAAGTGAGGGCATGAACTCCCCACTTAACCTGTTTCATCCATCTCTTCTGCTTTGAAAATTATCATCTGTCTAACCACAAAAATCATGAAAACTGTGATAAAATTGTTAATCATGTCAATCATTCCCTCAATTGTACCAGCATTTGCATTTTGCGTTGAATTGACCAGCCATACTCCACTTACTAGCATCAAACTAGGCAACAATATTGAGTAAGAGAATGAAGAAACATGTATTGTCTTCTGAATAAGAGCAATAACTAGTGTATGCATCTGAGCTTTATGCTTTTCTTTCGGTGATACTTGTTCATTGTTAGCCACATGTTTAGCATCACTTTCTCTCTGATTTGTTACAGGCATAAGTGTTACACTCTTGCTTACATTTATTGTTCTTATAACTGCAAAAGACCTATTAGTTTTTATGTGATGAGCACGAACAATGTACTCCCTTTCATTCTTTTTGAAGCAATATTTGTTTTCCTCCTTGTAAAAGATGGCTTTCCTGTCAAATAGATAAGGGATTCCTAGAACAATCTCACATATCTCGAGTGGAACAACATCAAGCTCTACTTCATCAACATACTTAGAAGTGATTGCAAACTTAATCCTACATTGTTTGGTTACTTGCAAATTATTATCTCCACATATCCATCTCAATGGATATGGTTTTGGATGTGTCTTAGTTTCAAGTCCCAAATTCTTTACAACCTCTTCACTGATTAGATTGGATTGTGATCCATTGTCTACAAGAGTATCAACCTTTACATGATTTGTGATGATCCTTATGTGGAAAATTTCATTCCTTTTACTCTCATCATTTACAATTTCTGATTTAAGAGGGATAGCAATAGAAGTGATACCTTGGATTCCCATAGCTACAACCTTGATTTCATTACCTGAGTCAGATCCCAAATCATATGGGACTGCAGCAAGGGTTCTCCTTTCCTCCTTCTTCTGATACTTCTTTGGTAGCATTTCAGGATGCAATTTCCAACAATGATTTTCATCGTGGCCTTTCTTCATGCAATGCTGACAAATAGGCTTCTCCTTTTTCATTGTGGCAAACTTATTATCTTTCCATTTCTCCTTACCTGAATCGTTTCCCTATGAAGCATCTGTAGACAAACTATCATTAACATTCTTTTTACTTGATTCAATATGAATTGCTTGTACACATACTTCATCAAAGTTAGAAGGATTTAACATAAGGATAGTATGCCTGAGATAAGAATGAACACCACCAATATACTTAAGGAGTGTTTCTTGTTTGTATAAAGGAATATCCAATATCAATGCTTTCTTACGAAATTCTCGAGTGTAGTCTTGGACACTTTGACCTTTAGCTTGCCTTAAACTTTGCCAATTCATCATTTCGTGTTGCATGTATGCCAATGGATAGAATTGTTTCCTTAATGCATTTACAAAATCATTCCAAGAAGACATAATTCTACCCTTTTTCTTGAGATCATATTTAGTTTTTCTTTCCCACCATATGAGAGTTGTTCCCTCCAATTTGAGACTAGCAAGTTGGATCTTTGTTTCATCCTTAGTAATCTTTTGTATTCTACAATACACTTCAAGTTGTCTAACCCAATTATCCAACTTTTCTGCATTTAATTCACCATCATAAGTAGGTAATTCAAATTTCACATTTAACTTTAATAATGGCAATTTAGAAGAATGATGTGGGGTTTTAGATTTCTTATTCTTGGAAGAATGTACACTTGTTCCACTTGTAGAAGATGATGATGATGAAGGGGAAGAAGGTTCTGAAGGTCCACCACCTTCACCTTCTTCTTTCATTGAAGATCCTCCATCTTCGACCCTTTGAATTCTTCGTTTCCCTCTTTCATGGTAAAACTCATCCACCATGGCTTGCATCAACTTGAATGCCTCGAAGAAGTCATCTTCAGATTTGAAAGGACCCAACTTTCTTGGTGAATCCATCTCACGCTTATGAATTCTCCTTTGAATTTCTGGATCAAAACATGCAAGTTTTCCTTCACCATGCTTGAGTTTAGCTCTCATAAGCATCCACCTGTCAAACTTGCTCTGATACCACTTGATCTGAAAACGCTTATAGCTACCAATTCACTTGTTATCACTTTAACGGTTTTCAATTTCCAAGACCTTTTAAAATTGATAGTGCACTCCGCAATGTTATGTGTTTGCCATTTACTTAACTAAACTCATTGATTTATGCATAAACCATTAATTTGTAAGAAGCAATAAGAGAAAACATAATAGTCAACACAAAGACTTGTTAACGGAGTTCACTAGACTTCCTGGCTATGTCTCCGGGTCCACTCCAACAGTGAGACCGCTCTTTAATTAATCTCAAATGCTTAAAAATTACAAAGAAAGTCTTACATAATAGCTCCCAAAAACCAACTTTCAGATCTGTGATTTTGGGCAGAAATAGACATCATAGGTGGTTGGAAAACGTCATTCTGCAACTTTTGACTGTAAAATCGAGTATGCTTGGCTCGCTCAAATGGGATCTGGAGTCACTTTTCTATTCAGCTACTCTAATGAAGAAACATAGAGCATATTCGAAATCCTCTCGAAATTCTGCAACTTTTGAGTATAAAGTCGATCTATTTCTGAGCAGTTCACCTGGGACACCTCCTAGCACATATTCCAATGCAAGCCTCTGCCTGTCAGATCCGTACGGTCCCGAAAAGCGTGTCAACTCCCCCTCTGCCTCGTTTTGCATGGTCGTCTAAATAAGCAGAGCCACTAACCAATTCTCTAGACTTAGCGAACCTCCTCCAGATTTGGCGGTAACCGCCAGATTTGGCGAAAAAATGCCAGATTTGGTCGAATCCGCCAAACTGTTGGGCTTCCAGAAGGTGACACATGGCACCTCCTGATTGTTCCATGTGTCAGCCTCTCATTAGCTGATGCCACATCACCATGTTGATGTCATCATCCGTACGGTCTGCCACGTGTCATCACCATGGGCTGCCACGTCACCCTGCTGACGTTATCATCCGTACGGATGATGTCATCATATGTACGGTCTACCATGTGTCATCTCCCTAAACTTCCACATCACCCTACTGATGTCATCATCTGTACGGATGACGCCATCATCTGTACGGCCTTTCACGTGTCACCTCCCTGTGCTGCCACGTGTCATGTTGACGTCATCGTCCGTACGAATGACATCATCATCTGTACGGCCTGCCACGTGTCACGTCCTCAGGCTGCCATGTGTCATGCTAACGTCAGCATCCGTACTGCTGACGTTAGCATCCGTACTGCTGACGTCATTAGTACGGCCTGTTGACTGTTTTCACTGTTTTCGAAAAACTTCAGAGTGTCATAACTTCTTCATATGAACTTCGTTTGAGCCCGTTCAAGTTGCGTTGGATTCGTCTCGTCGAGCTCTTTGAAATGATATCCTTTCTTTCTACATTTGAGTAACTTTATTTTTTAGCGGTCTGGATCAATATTATTCAGTGTCTTCCTAAATTAGCAACGCCAACTATGCATGCAGTGGATCGCATTTGGGATGTGAAATCCATAAAAAAATTTGAAGATTAGGAGCATCTGTTGGCGCAAGGTAGAATGAAAAAAATGAGAGGTAATATATTAATAATTGTGAAAATTTATATTAATAATACATATAAAGTTTTGTTTTTTGTGGATATGATCATACTCATTAATATATTAATATAAATTATTTCATAAATTATTAATATTTATAATTACTTGCATATTGGACGTGATAACTAATATTTAATATTGGTGAATTATGATTTTTTGATTCAGTTGCTCAAGAGTGGGATGCATTGCATGTTGGTTTTCTTCATATAAGATATAAGAGATATTCGATATATTATTACAATGGTGAGTGTTCCATATATAGGGAACATAAGGTGACCATCCATGAAAGGATGCGTCCCTTGAATAATCAATAACTATTTGTTATTATTATTTACTTAGTATATACTATAGTTAATAATCAATTATTAATTATATTATTAATTGTTATCTTTAGAGAATATCTTCCCGATGTTGTCCAAACATCAACACTCCCTCTCAACGAGGGAGACATTCTGCAACATACCACTCTTGTCTTTGAAGTATACAAACTTCACCCTAGACTCATGAAACTTGTCTGTCAGTCTTGGGAGACATCTCTCTCCCACATGAACCAAGGAGAAACTCCTTCTGCGGCTCTCCCTCTGAGCCAATTAACTCTCTCTAAGATTAGGCTCACTTGGGTCTGCATGTAATAGCATATAGCATCTTGAGTCCAAATCATAATGACTAGGACAAATACCACACCACGATCTTTCACCATAGGCACACACCTATGAGTGAATGTCGGCTTGATGCTAACTGACACGTGGAAATCACTTCAAGCACCTCGAGTCCATATTATTCCTTGTCATGATCAAGGAAGGACTACGTCTGGGCCGATTTACCACAAGTTCACATTTGTGATAAATGTATCCTATCTCCCTTGGTCTACAACCCAATATAGGAGAAGTTATACCCGATGTCGAAACATCAACACTCCCTCTTAGCTAGGGAGGTATCTTTCCATAGTACTACACAACTACTGTCCAGAGACATGCAGTCTCTGCCAGTGGTACAAAACCACCATAGTAGTAAAAGATTTTTCATACATGGCACTCCCATGTGGACTTCTAGAGGCTACTCCTCTAGGAACACTTCTAGAGGCTACTCCCTCTAGGACGTTGGGCTATAAGCCAAAATGCACTTATCCGTTCTCAAATAAGAGTCCTCACATATCAACTCACCTCAATTCACAGAGGAGTACAATCTAGAGAAATTTTGTCACACATGGCACTCCATGTGGACTTCTAGAGGCTACACCCTCTAGAAACACTAGGGTCAACTCCCATAGTGTATGACGTCAAGGGTCAACTCCCTTGACATGTACTCATGTGCTCTCCACATGGGACGTTGGGTTATAATCCCAACTACACTTATTCCTTCTCGAATAAGTGTTCCACTTATCCCTTCTCAGATAAGTGTCATCACATATCAACTCAACTCAATTCACAGAGGAGTACGATCTGGATAAAGTTTGTCACACATGGTACTCCATGTGGACTTCTAGAGGCTACATTCTCTAGAAACACTAGGGTCAACTCCCATAGTGTATGACGTCAAGGGTCAACTCCCTTGACATGTTCTCATGTGCTCTCCACATGGGACATTGGGTTATAAGCCCAACCACACTTATCCCTTCTCGGATAAGTGTCATCATAGATCAAATCAACTCAGTCATAGAGGAGTACGATCTGGATAATGTCTCAGGAAGCTGCAAACATCAACACTCCCTCTTAGCAAGGGAGGCATTCTCTGCCATGCCAAGTCTGTCACGGAAGTACTTAAATTTCATCCTGGTTTGGTAAGAACATCAACAACTTGCTCATCTGTAGGAAGGTACTGCACCAATACTTCCTTCCTCTACACCATGTCTTGGATGAAATGGTACTTGATCTCAAGGTGGTTAGATTTGTCATGAAACACTAGATTATCAGAGATCTTCACACAACTTTAGTTACCATAATGAATAATGGTGGAATCCAACACATGTTCGAATAAATATGCACGGAGCTTGTGAAGCCACACTACTTTACTGACTGTCATACTTAATGCAATGTATTCTTCTTCTTTTGTGATCAAAGCCACAGAAGTTCATTTCCTGCAACACCAGGAAACCATGGAAGATCCCAAAGTGAAGCAACACCTAAAGGTGTTCTTTCTGTCCATTGCGCTCCCTGCCCAATCCGAGTCAATATATTCCTGCCATATCATATCAATACTGGAAGTATATCTCAGACCATGTCGAACTATGCCTTGCAAGTAGCTCAACACATGTTTCACAAAAATCTAGTGTGTCTATCTCAGCTGACTTATAAACTGGCTAAGTGCACTCACTGCATAGCAAATATTTGGTCTGGTGTTAACTAGATACATCAATTATCCAATCAGTTGTCTGTATAGAGTTAGATCAATTTCGTCAAAATCGGAAGAAGACACACTTAGTTTCTTTAGATTTGTCATTATTGGTATAGCCACGGGCTTGAAGTTTAGTATCTCAAACTTCTTCAATATCTCAATTGTGTACTTCCCCTGACTCGGGAAGATCTCATCAGTTCTCTGCCACACTGCTAGTCCCAAGAAGTAGTGAATCATACCAAGGTCCTTTATCTCGAACTCAGAGGCCAACACATACTTGCATTCAATAATAAGGCTCTATGTATCGGTGAGGAATAAATCATCAATGTAGAGGACCAGAATCAAGGCCTCACCATTAACAGTTTTATAGTACAGGTTGGGATCAACAACACTTTTGTTGAAGCCCAAACTCATCAGGTGTCCATCAATCCTCGCATACCAATATAGAGGTGCTTGCTTGAGTCCATATAGGGCCTTCTTCAACCTACATACATGAGACTCCTTCTCATGTATGACGAAACCATATGGCTGCTCGATGTATATTTCTTCCTCAATCTCTCCATTGAGAAAGGTTGTCTTCACATCCATCTGATGTAGTTTCCAACCCATGGATGTTGTGAGGGAAATAATCGTCCGGATAGAAGTGTATCGAGCAAAAAGAGAAAATGTCTCCTCATAATCTATTCCCTCCACTTGAGAGAATCCTCTAGTAACAAATCTCGTTTTGTGCCTCTCGATGCTCCTGTCAACTGTTTATTTGATCTTGTAGATCCATTTAGAAGTTACTACAAACTTCCCCTTAAGTCTCGGAACAATATCCCACACATCATTATTCCTGATGGACTGATACTCCTCCATCATGGCATCTCTCCATACTGGATGACTAGTTGGCTCCTCATAACAAGAAGGTTTAGAATCAATGATGTGGCTCATAGTTGCGGCATAACACAAATATCTCTGAGGTATCTTGATTTCTCAGAAGGTACTATCTCTTTTTGTCTCTTACTCAATCTATCTCTGACCAAGGATGATGATCTGATATTCCTTTGAAGACTCACTATACCCCATATATGTATACTGAACACCCAAATAATCTGAAGTGTCCAACCTCAAGCTTTAACTCTTGTGAAGGCCTCCTTACGAGTCATGTTCCTCAAGGAATTTTGTTCTGAACATACATCACAGTCATGGATGCTTCTTCCCATAGAAACATAGGTAAATTTTGATCATGAATCATCACCTTGACTGTCTCAACAATAGATCTATTCTTCCTCTCTGTGACCCCATTTTGTTGAGGGTTGTGAGGAACGGTGTACTCCCTCTTGATCCCTGCCTCAAACATCTATAGGACACGTCAAGGTTCCCTCATGGAACCAATGTCCCCCAAGACATATCAAGGTTTCCTCGTGAAACCAATGCCTTGGTTCCTTCATCTAGTAATCCACTGATTACTATGCAATCAACTAGTAGCATACTGCTACTACCATGCCATCGGTAGCTCAAATCATCCGCCACATTCTTTATGACTATGTTGCAATCAACCAGTAGCACACGACTACTGCAATGTCGTCCAATAATACACAATTTTTTCCATGTCATAGTAGTACACAACTATTGTCCAGTGGTACACAACCACTGCTATAGTCTCCATTACCATGTTGTGATGTTTCTCCTCTCCCAATAGTCTTATTCACACCTAGCCACCTCGCATGGCATAGGGAAGACTACAACCATAGCCTCATTCACACCTAGCCACTTCACATGGCTTCCGCAATACTTGTGCCCAACTGAGCATTACTCCCTTAGTCACCTCACATCACTAATTAGGGAAACTCTTGTCCAGAGGGGTTTAGTCGGCTAGAGGAGAGAAAACACCACACCTCCCCCTTAACGAGGGTGGACATTCTTTGAGTGATTTCATAGGCTTGAAGATTCTACCAACACTTCAAATCCTTTCGACCATGGTACCAGACATGTCAATTATAAAATGTCTCTGAACCCAAGACTCATATACAACATTAGCATTGACGATTAAATATAATTCCTTTGTAGCCTGAACTGCACATAGGCCATATCAATAGCCTCACTATGTCATGACAGTGGCCTCCTCACTTGGTGGTCATCCCACTGTGGATGCCAAACATTTACATTGACACTATATACACGACCTTTTCTCCAATGGTAACTTGATTCTGAAAGGAAACTCGACCTCAACCATAATCAATATGATAGAATGGGGTGCAAAGAATCAAACATTCCACTCCACATGGGTGCAAAC
>ML795327.1:354950-368190 GCA_009831015.1 Picea engelmannii
ACATCCAATGGTGGCATGACACATTGACCAAGTGATGAGGTGGTAAATTAAGGTAACTGACAAGTAGCATTCTTCACATCCAACGACAACATGATGCATGGATGAGGGGATAAGGTGGAAATAATAGCTAACTAATAGGTGGAAATATTCACATCTAATAACAATGTAACACATGGAACAAGTGACAACTAGGGATAACTAATATGTGGCAATAGTGGGCAAGCTAACACTTAGCTCACATCTAATGACAACACGACATGTTGGCATATATATTCTATGAAGAGATTATTCAAGTGCATGCGGGATTATCATTTGTGCCTCAAATCTACAAAATTTTATGGTTGTTGAAGCATGTACTCTAGAAGCATATCTTAGGCTATAAGTGTCCAAATCAAGAAAATGAATGGTCTTAGGTGATTCTCTATCCTTATTTTTGTAAGATGATTATCTTATAAACATCATTGAGGTTTTATATTCATAAACAATGATTTCATGAAGTGAACCACTGAGTTCACTTCAAGTGGTATTAGAGTGGTTGTTTTGTTGACTTGTGGTCAATTACAATCTATTGGTGGCAATAAAAATATTGAGATAGTGGTCCAATTCATTCGTAAGAGTATTTTTAAAATAATTTTTAAATTCTAGGCTTGTAGCCTAGAATCGTGACAGAGAAATTTGTATTCATGGTAGAAGAAGTCACCAAAAGTTATTGGTGAAAATTGTTGGTAGTGACAATAATTTCTATGTACTTTCCTTTTTTTTGCAGACACTAATAGTGGGTAGAAATAACAAGCTTACAATCTCATGACCCAACTTTGAAATAGTTTGTGACAGAGAATAGCTCATAAAAAATTAATTGTTGCAAGGAAAGAAATCACTTCAGTAATAACATTGAAGTTAAAGAAAAAGGATTCATTTATTGTAGCATGACTATGGGATTAGAGTGTGATGGCTCGAGTTTGAAATTGGGAATGCATATTGGAAACGTTTAGCACCCTAAATGCATTGATAACACAACAAATTTTCTATCAAATCCATAGGAGAAATAGCGGGCATGTCAAAGGCATCATGGTGATGCATTTCAATTAAATGGTCCAAGTTAATTCTTGATATTTACTGATGTAAGATGATTATATTATAAACAATACTAGGGTTTTATATTCATAAATAATTATTTTATGAAGTGAACTACTAGTTTCACTTCAGATGGTATCAAAGTGGTTGTTCTCTTGACTTGTGGTCAATTTCAATTCACTAATGGCCATTAAAATATTCGGTTGGTTCAATTAATTAATAAGATTATTTTAAAAAGAAATTCTAAATTCTAAATAGCATATAATCTTGACAAATAAATTTTTATTTGTAATAAAAATAAAAAAATTCACTAAAACTCATTAATAAAAATTGTTATCTCTCGCGCTTTATCATATATCCAAAATTAAAAAAAAACATTCCATTGTTAACTCTCCCGCTCACACCCTCACCTCCTGCTCGCACCCTCACCTCCTTCTCGCACCCTTACCTCCTTCTCGCACCCTCACCTCCTGCTCACACCCTTACCTCCCGCTCGCAGCCTCACCTCCGGTTAGCTCCCTTACCTCACACTCGCAGTCTCACCTTCGGCTCACAACCTTACCTCTCACTCGCAGCCTCACCTCCTGCTCACACCCTCACCTCCTGCTTGCACCATCACCTCCCGCTCGCTGCCTCAGATTATTTGTAGAGCAGAGCCGAAGCCACGAAATTGGAGCCCTATATTCTCACCTCACCACATTTTATCCAGATCAAGCAGAGCCAAAGCTTATACATTGGAGACAAAGGAGAGCTGGAGCTGCTACATTGGAGACATAGGAGCCCTAGTTCGAGTGACAGAGGTGCCCTAGCTTGAGAAATGCCGCCAAAATAATCGATAAGTGATTTATATGCAAAATTGGATAATGTTATAATCATTGACAATAGAAATTCAATGAAAAACATCCACTTAACAAAACATTAGTAATAGCGGGTTGAAGCATTGATTCAAATGAATGAATCATGACAGTACTCATCCATGCCATAGTGGAGAATAAAATGCAAAACCCTTGTATTTCCACCTAGATCCATACTTCATTTTCCTTGTTATGCCATGCACTTTGAAAGAGGGGGGTTTTCATCATTGGTTTTGCAAGTGAATATGCAACCCTCTATTGCATGCCTCCGTGTCCATTTATGTGGGTTTAAGAGAACTTGAAGGTAGTGGGTGAAGTGTGTGAATCAAATTATATTTTTTGGCTTCGCTTGTTTGCTTTGGAAGCTAAATGAGAGCTAACTTTTACAATTTAGCTTGAACCCTGATTCATGGTCATTGTGGGTTGAGAGGAGCTCAGTTTTGGGCATAATTTCATGGTCAAAGGGCGTAGTTTGAAGAGAAAAATAGTAATGGATACAATCTAACCATTAACTTCAAAAAGCAAAGGAGGTAACCTTCAACCTATAAAAATAGTTATTTGATGCCTTCATTCTATGTGTTATCTACTCGAATAATGGTGGCTTGGGGTTTTTAATGAGCATGCATCTTACCTTGCTAAATCTCCTCATCAATTTGACTCAATTTGTAGTTACCTTTGTGGGAAAGTTTTCCTATGTTCTTTATTTATTAAGTTTATATTTTGGCTTGAATGACTATGGTCTAGGGTTTGAAAAATCTATTTCCTTAGCCTAGCATTTCGATTTACCTCATTTGCTAATTTTTCGAAAAGAGACAACAATCAAATCTCCCATTTTGTCTCTTGTTATTAATGGAAAATCAACAACTCAACAACTCAACACACCTATCTTTCGATACATATGGATACAATTATTGATAAGTGACAACATTGTCATCAAGTTGGCCATGTGGAGAAAAAATGATTTAATCTCCATCCAAATCATCATTGTGGCAAGACAAGTAATCTTTCAAACAAATGTTGAAAGAAAAATAAGGTCAAAAGGTAAACAATTCATTAGATGAGCTCTTGGAAATGAAATTTATAATATAAGACTTTTCATAAATCTTATTGCTGATTTCAAACATAGGTAAAGACATGGGAATTTTGATTATTGAACTTTTTTATTAAGAGTTTTGGCTCATTTTGAGATAAACCACATCGTTAGAATTTCGATAAAATGAGTAGATTGGAGGCATAATTTTGCCTCATCGAAAAAATAGACTCACCATAAAGGTTGAGTTTGTCCACTTATTAAGGCAATCCTCAAATAAAATCTATACAATAAAATATAGGGAGTTATAGATCGACATTATAAAATTCATTTTTTGTATTAGATATCATCAACCGTGCACATGGTCGTCCACTTTAGAGATCATCCACCGTGCTCCATCCATCTCATCCATGTTTGTCCCTACACCCTTCTTCACATTCAATGACAACATGACAAATGGACTAGGTGATGAGGTGGTAGCCTAGGCTAACTAATATGTGGCATTCCTCACATCCAATGATAATGTGACACATGGACCAAGTGATGAGGTGGAAACCATGTATAAATAACAAGTGGCATTCTTCACATCCAATGAAAACATGACATGTGGACCAAGTGGTAACTAGAGCTAACTAATCCACCCATCTTCGCCCCTTAATCCTTCTTCACATCTAATGACAACTTGACATAGGGACTAGAATACACGGTGGCAACAAGGATAGTTGAAATTTGGCATTCTTCACATCCAATGGTGGCATGACATATTGACCAAGTGATGAGGTGGTAAATTAAGGTAACTGACAAGTAGCATTCTTCACATCCAACGACCACATGATTCATGGTTGGTAGGATGAGCTGTAGGACCTACCTCTGTTGCAACAACAATTTCATAGAAGTCATGCAGGACCATGTTTTTCATAAGCTTAGTGTTAATAACAATAGGTTTTCCAATAGTAAGTGTCCCTGTCTTATCAAATATAATTAGTACACCAGTGGACATCAAAATCTCCATTCATCAATGAACTTTTTATTTTAAAAGACGAACATAACCAGACTCATAGAAGTACTTCTCTAACTCTAGAAACCTAGTTCATATTCAAACAACGAAAATGTCTTTTTCCAATATATCACTTACTTTATGTGCACTCTCAAGTGCCTTTCCCCCTTTGATAAGAACACCTTGTGTGGCACCTACTCTAGTGCCCACCATGACTGTAGTGGATGTTGCAAGGCCCAAAGAACAGGGACAAGCTATAACCATGACATATATGCCAAACTAAAGAGCAAGCTCAAACTCATCCATGGAATAAGGGATCCAAGACTTGGGGTATGCACCAATATTGCCTGCTACAAACCATGCTAGCCAGGTAGTAAAGGAGATCACAATAACCTACAAAACAGTGAACAAAGGTAACCATGCTTAGTTTCAAAAGAAGAATTCCACATGAGCTAGGTTAAGCCAAACTGCCAAAGGCTCATTTTTTACTTAACCGTGGAAGAATAATAACTTTGAAATCTAAGGACAAATGACTCATCTGTAGAAGAAAGAACTCAATAAAATAAGGCAATGTTTTTTTAATTTCCTATGTGTACGAAAGCACTAAATAAAATAATGCATGCAAGGTAAAAATGACACTAAATCAAGTGTGTTGAAGAAAGCAAGTGCATTTGCATATGCACCAAAACTTATAGATAGTTGCAGTTCACATATTTTGATAGAATATACATGTGGGGGTTTGAAGCCCCATTCTTGTTTATCAGGGATTCTCAGGTCTCTTCCACCCCCTTCCTTCAACATGGGTGCATCATTTCATATGTACTTAGTTCAGTGAAAGTTGGGATGCACTTCAAATTTTACACCCATATATATGTATATGAGACTGATTATGTCATATTAATATATTTCGGCCATGGTTTCTTGCACGATGTATTCAAGACTTCTTCATTGTCTCACTATTTCTATCATGAGTTATCTCAATAAGTATGGGTATGCCTACCTTGTCCCATTGATATCATGTAGCTCACCACCTTGTGACCCTTTTGTTGACAAGTGATTTTTTGTGGCCTCTTCGATGGTTGTGCCTCTATTTTTTTCTTGTGGCATTTTTATTTGTGACATGGATATGGATATTTATTTTGCAACTTTATTTTTTTCCTGGCAATACTACACCTCTTGCTATTTTTTTTCCTTAGTATGGATATTTATTTTTGCACCTCTTCCTCCTTCACATAGCTAGTTTTCATCGAAGTTGAAATTCTTGCATTTCGTTTTCCTCTTGCATGGTTTAAAGAGTCAAGTCAAAACACCATCAGTTTCATGACCACTCCTTTGAGTAACAATAGCCTAAAATCAATCACTGATTAAAATTTATCTAGTTACTTTTCTAGGGCTCTTCAAACCCATCTTAGCTTAGGTGTAAATCTTTGGAATAGGATTGTGAGAATAAATTTTCAAATATGCTAAACAAACATAAAGCGTTGAGTTAGGGAGTGAAATCCAGTTGCTATATCACTGACTTTGGGAAGCCCTTCTAACACAAGGATCAAGCACGAGGTTGCATTGGGGCCCTAAGAGTAATCAACCCTGCTTTGTTGGTCTTGGTGTCGACTGTCGACTGTCCCCCATCTTCTTTGGTATAATAGGTCGTACCATGGAGGCCATAATATTTTGGACTTCTTACACAAGGTGACAACACAAGGAAGGTGGTGTTGTACCTGGGATCGACGTTGGCTAGACTCACTTGGACTCCTTGGAGGGTTGACCACTACTCGGTGAGGTAACTTGCACCAGGGCATTAGTTCGTTAAGAAAATTGTCAACATAACTTTCCCACCCACCGAAACTCAGCCCCTTCGCGCATCGATTCTGTGATGTTGGATTCCATCACCAACTAGCGCTTCTTTGTGAGAAGGTTTGTTTGCATTCTTGACTCCTAGATTAATTAGTGTGTGTTTTTTTTTCTCCTTAGTTGTCCTTAGGATTGAGTTTTTGTCTAATGGCATCAGTTCCAAGTTAATTCCTCATTTGATCAATACAAAATATGGATACCATTAAAATAAAAGGTAATAAAGAGGTAACAAATAACTCATACCTAACTTACGTCTTATAATTCTCCAACATTGTTCTTTACACTTAGTGCAACAAACACCAAATGGAATGGTTTACACAAGGTCAATGGAGAATGTTATTGGAAAATTCAAAATATTATCATAAACCCACATCTCACATATTATCATAAACCCACTACTTTTATCCCCTCTCTATCTGGTAAATCCTACTTATTATACTAGCCTTCCCCTACAATAGGGAGTGTTGTGTCCCTTTTCTCGAAAATAAGTGAGGTTCCTCTTCTTTCTCCTAGCATTCTCCTAACCTCTTGGAAAATAATACATGCAGCCTCAAAACTAACGTTTAGGGAAACTAGAATCCAATCATGAACCAGGAGTGAGGGGTGATCTAGATAAAATGCTATGCCAGAAATCCAACAAAGATGACAGTTCCTCAATCCGAGTCTCGTTTTTCATTTTATGCCCGTTGCAAGTCGCATCCCAAACCATTTCGAGGACTCTTGACAATTCCTCCTCGGGGCATAAAAGCCTAACAGAGAAACATTTTTGAGTTCCATGAGATGTTGCATGAATTTTTAGCCATGGACTAGGTGACCACAGTGTCCATCCGCTCCCGAGGCATGGTTTCGTAAATTGGACCCCTAAATCCAAATGTTGCATTGCTTCTTACTGAGAAAAGCACTAGTTATCGAAATTGATTAAAAAAACAACTTCTGAGGGGTTGGAACCGGGAGTGAGGGGTGCTCTAGCTAAAATCCCATGCCAGGAATCTAACAGAGACAATGGTTCCTCAATCCGAGTCTCGGTTTTCATTTTATGCCCAGTTGCAAATCGCATCCCAAACCATTTCGGGGACTCTTGGCCAATTCCCGATCATGGCATAAAAGACTAACATAACAACATTTTTGAGTTCCGTGAGATGCTGCAAGATTGTTTAGGCATGGAATAGGTGACCAAATTATCCATCCACTCCTGACGCATGGTTTTGTAAATTGGACCCCTTAATCCAAATGTTGCATTGCTTCAAACTGAGCAAAACACTAGTTCTCGAAATCAATGAGTAAAGAAACTTCTGAGGCACGACACTTGGGGGTGAGGGGTGGTGTAGCTGAAATCCTATCCCAGTAATCCATCGAATTCGACGGTTCCTCAATCCGAGTCTCGATTTTCATTTTATGCCCAGTTGCAAGTCGCATCCCAAACCATTTTGGGGACTCTTGGCAATTCCTCCTTGGGGCATAAAAGGCTAACACAGTAGAATTTTTGAGTTTCGTGAGATGCTACAAGCTTGTTTAGGCATGGAATAGGTGACCAAATTATCCATCCACTCTTGAGGCATGGTTTCATAAATTGGCCCCTTAATCCAAATGTTACATTGCTTCAAACTGAGCAAAACACTAGTCCTCGAAATCAATGAGTAAAGAAACTTACGAGGCATGGAACTCGAGAGTGAGGGGTGGTCTAGCTGAAATCCTATCCCAGTAATCCATCGAAGTCGATGGTTGAGTCTTGGTTTTTGTTTTATGCCCAGTTGCAAGTCGCATCCCAAACCATTTCGGGGACTCTTGGCAATTCCTCGTCGGGGCATAAAAAGCTAACGGAGCAGTGTTTTTGAGTTCCATGAGATGTTGCATGCTTTTTTATCCATGGAATAGGTGACTACAGTGTCCATCTTCTCTCGAGGCATGGTTTCATAAATTGGACCCCTAAATCCAAATGTTTCATTGCTTCTTACTAAGCAAAGCATTAGTTATTGAAATCGATGAAAAAAACAACTTCTCAGGGGTTGGAACCGGGAGTGAGGGGTGCTCTAGCTAAAATCCTATGCCTGGAATCCAACAGAGATGACGGTTCCTCAATTCAAGTCTCAGTATTCATTTTATGCCCAGTTGCAAGTCGCATCCCAAACCATTTCGGTGACTCTTGGCCAATTCCCGCTCAGGGCATAAAAGACTAACGGAGCAACATTTTTGAGTTTCGTGAGATGTTGTAAGCTTGTTTAGGCATGGAATAGGTGACCAAATTATTGATCCACTCCCGAGGTATGGTTTCATAAATTGACCCCTTAATCCAAATGATGCATTTCTTCAAATTGAGAAAAACACTAGTCCTCGAAATCAATGAGTAAAGAAACTTCCGAGGGGTTGGAACTGGGAGTGAGGGGTGCTCTAGATAAAATTGTATGCCAGGAATCCAACAAAGACGACGGTTCCTCAATCCAAGTCTCGGTTTTCGTTTTATGCCCAGTTGCAAGTCGCATGCCAAACCATTTCGGGGACTCTTGGCTAATTCCCGCTCAGGGCATAAAAGACTAACAGAGAAACATTTTTTAGTTCCGTGAGATGTTGCATGCTTGTTTAGCCATGGACTAGGTGACCCCAATTTCCATCTGCTCCCGAGGTATGGTTTCATAAATTGGACCCCTAAATCCAAATGTTGCATTGCTTCAAACTGAGAAAAACACTAGTTCTCAAAATCAATGAGTAAAGCAACTTCCGAGGGGTTGGAACTAGGAGTGAGGGGTGATCTAGCTAAAATCCTATGCCAGGAATCCAACAGAGATGACGGTTCCTCAATCTGAGTCTTGGTATTTGTTTTATGCCCAATTGCAAGTCGCATCCCAAACCATTTCGGGGACTCTTGGCCAATTCCCGCTCAGGGCATAAAATACTAATGGAGCAACATTTTTTAGTTTCGTGAGATGATGTAAGCTTGTTTAGGCATGGACTAGGTGACCAAATTATCAATCCTCTCCCGAGGCATGGTTTCATAAATTGGGCCCTTAATCCAAATGTTGCATCTCTTCAAACTGAGCAAAACACTAGTTCTCGAAATCAATGATTAAAACAACTTTCGAGGGGTTGGAACCAGGAGTGAGGGGTGCTCTAGCTAAATCCTATGCTAGGAATCCAACAGAGATGACAGTTCCTCAATCCGAGTCTCGGTTTTCATTTTATGCCCAGTTTCAAGTTGCATGCCAAACCATTTTGGGGACTCTTGGCCAATTCCCGCTCAGGGCATAAAAGACTAACAAAGAAACATTTTTGAGTTCCATGAGATGTTGGAAGCTTTTTTAGGCATGGACTAGGTGACCAAATTATCCATCCACTCCCGAGGCATGGTTTCGTAAATTGGCCCCTTAATCCAAATGATGCATTGCTTCAAACTGAGCAAAACACTAGTTCTTGAAATCAATGAGTAAAGAAACTTGCGAGGCATGGCACCTGGGAGTGGGGGTGGTCTAGTTGAAATCTTATCCCAATAATCCATCGAAGTCAATGGTTCCTCAATCGAAGTCTCAGTTTTCATTTTATGCCCAGTTGCAAGTCGCATCCCAAACCATTTCGGGGACTCTTGACAATTCCTCCTCGGGACATAAAAGGATAACGGAGTAGCATTTTTGAGTTCCATGAGATGTTGCATGCTTTTTTAGCCATGGACTAGGTGACCACAGTGTCCATCCGCTCCCGAGGAATGGTTTCATAAATTGGACTCCTAAATCCAAATGTTGCATTGCTTCTTACTGAGCAAAGCACTAGTTATCAAAATCGATGAAAAAAACAACTTCTGAGGGGTTGGAACCGGGAGTGAGGGGTGTTATAGCTAAAATCCTATGCCAAGAATCCAACAGAGACGACGGTTCCTCAATCTGAGTCTCGATATTCATTTTATTCCGAGTTGCAAGTCGCATCCCAAACCATTTCGAGGACTCTTGGCCAATTCTCGTTCAGGGCATAAAAGACTAACAGAGCAACATTTTTGAGTTCCGTGAGATGATGTAATCTTGTTTACGAATGGACTAGGTGACCAAATTATCGATCCGCTCCCAATGCATGGTTTCGTAAATTGGACCCCTAAATCCAAATGTTGCATTGCTTCTTACTGAGAAAAGAACTAGTTATCAAAATCAATGAAAAAGACAACTTCCGAGGGGTTGGAACCTGGAGTGACGGGTGATCTAGCTAAAATCCTATGCCAAGAATCCAACAGAGATGACGGTTCCTCAATCTGAGTCTTGGTTTTTGTTTTATGCCCAGTTGAAAGTCACATGCCAAACCATTTTGGGGACTCTTGGCCAATTCCCGCTCAGGGCATAAAAGACTAACAGAGCAACATTTTTGAGTTCCGTGAGATGCTGCAAGCTTGTTTAGGCATAGACTAGGTGAGCAAATTATCCATCTTTTTCTGAGGCATGGTTTCGTAAATTGGCCCCTTAATCCAAATTTTGCATTGCTTCAAAATCAATGATTAAAACAACTTTTGAGGCATGGCACCCATGAGTGAGGCGTTCTCTAGCTAAAATCCTATGCCAGGAATCCAAAAAAGACAACTGTTCCTCAATCTGAGTCTCGATTTTTATTTTATGCCCAGTTGCAAGTCGCATCCCAAACCATTTCAGGGACTCTTGACAATTCCTCCTCGGGGCATAAAAGCCCAATGAAGAAACATTTTTTAGTTCCATGAGATGCTACATGCTTGTTTATCCATGGACTAGGTGAACACATTGTCCATCCACTCTGGAGGCATGGTTTCGTAAATTGGACCCCTAAATCCAAATGCTGCATTGCTTCCTACCGAGAAAAACACTAGTTATCGAAATCGATGAAAAAAACAACTTCTGAGGGGTTGGAACCGGGAGTGAGGGGTTCTCTAGATAAAATCTTATGCCAGGAATCCAACAGAGACAAAAGTTCCTCAATCCAAGTCTCGGTTTTTGTTTTATGCCCAATTGCAAGTCGCATACCAAACCATTTCGGGGACTCTTGGCCAATTCCCGCTCAGGGCATAAAAGCCTAACATAGCTACATTTTTGAGTTTCGTGAGATGTTGGAAGCTTTTTCAGGCATGGAATAGGTGACCAAATTATTCATCCACTCCCGAGGCATGGTTTCGTAAATTGGCCCCTTAATCCAAATGTTGCATTGCTTCAAACTGAGCAAAACACTAGTTCTCGAAATCAATGAGTAAAACAACTTCTGAGGCATGGCACTCAGGAGTGATGGGTGGTCTAGCTGAAATCATATCCCAGTAATCCATCGAAGTCGATGGTTCCTCATTATGAGTCTCGATTTTCATTTTATGCCCATTTGCAAGTCACATCCCAAACCATTTCAGGGACTCTTGGCAATTCCTCCTCGGGGCATAAAAGGATAACGAAGTAGCAATTTTGAGTTCCATGAGATGTTGCATGCTTTTTTATCCATGGAATAGGTGACCATAGTTTCCATCTGCTCCCGAGGCATGGTTTCGTAAATTGGACCCCTAAATCCAAATGTTGCATTGCTTCTTACTGAGCAAAGCACTAGTTATCGAAATCGATGAAAAAAAAAACCTTCGAGGGGTTAGAACCGAGAGTGAGGGGTGCTCTAGCTAAAATCCTATGCCAGTAATCCAATAGAGATGACGATTCCTCAATCCGAGTCTCGATATTCATTTTATGCCCAGTTGCAAGTCGCATCCCAAACCATTTCAGGGACTCTTGGCCAATTCCCGCTCAGGGCATAAAAGACTAACGGAGCAACTTTTTTGAGTTCTGTGAGATGTTGTAAGAGTTTTTAGGCATGGACTAGGTGACAAAATTATCGATCTTCTCCCAAGGCATGGTTTCATAAATTGGACCCCTAAATCCAAATGTTGCATTGTTTCTTACTGAGCAAAGCACTAGTTATCGAGATTGATGAAAAAAACAACTTTCGAGGGGTTGGAACCGGGAGTGAGGGGTGCTCCAGCTAAAATCCTATGCCATGAATCCAAGAAAGACGACAGTTCCTCAATCCAAGTCTTAGTTTTTATTTTATGCCCAGTTGCAAGTCACATGCCAAACCATTTCGGGGACTGTTGGCTAATTCCCGCTCAGGGCATAAAAGACTAACGTAGCAACACTTTTGAGTTTTGTGAGATGCTGCAAGCTTGTTTAGGCATGGACTAGGTGACCAAATTATCCATCCACTCCTGAGGCATGGTTTCGTAAATTGGCCCCTTAATCCAAATGTTGCATTGCTTCAAACTAAGCAAAACACTAGTTCTCAAAATCAATGATTAAAGCAACTTCTAAGGCATGGCACCCATGAGTGAGGGGTGCTCTAGCTAAAATCCTATGCCAGGAATCCAACGAAGATGACGGTTCCTCAATCGAATTATCGGTTTTTATTTTATGCCCAGTTGCAAGTCGCATCCCAAACCATTTTGGGGACTCTTGGCAATTCCTCCTCGGGGCATAAAAGCATAACGAAGCAACATTTTTTAGTTCCATGAGATGCTACATGCTTGTTTAGCCATGGACTAGGTGACCACATTGTCCATCCACTCCCGAGGCATGGTTTTGTAAATTGGACCACTAAATCCAAAAGTTTCATTTCTTCTTACTGAGCAAAGCACTAGTTATCGAAATCGATGAAAACAACAACTTTTGAGGGGTTGGAACCGAGAGTGAGGGGTGTTCTAGCTAAAATCCTATGCCAGGAATCCAACAGAGACGATGGTTCCTCAATCCAAGTCTTGGTTTGCATTTTATGCCCAGTTGCAAGTCAACTGCACCAATTTCAAAGACTGCACCAATTTCAACTACACATTGAGTTTAACAACCACTACTTCCTACATAAAAATGTGGGGTAAAATCATGAAGATGGGTAACACTTTTGCTTGTTTTATGACCAAAAAAACTGTATTTTCACAAGTTCTTCAACTTCCGGCATACAAAAGTATTTTTTTTATTTAGAATTTCACTTTACAGTAAAAACAAAACTTGTGAATAATTTTGTTATATTTCTAATGACTATTTTTCAATTTTTTTATTATCAAGATTTGATATGTCAATTTGACAATTGTTTAACAGTATGTTCCTTAAACATGAAATGAATGATAATGAGTTATTGTTTTCCACAACAATGTATCTATTATTAAACTTATGTTTTTAAGAAATCAAATATACTGCAACAATCTACAGAGACTCTATTTTATTATGACTATAATTTTGAATCTAATGGATGAATATTATAATTTCTAGAATTTTTTGAAGCTGAACAAGATGAAAACGTTGCAGATTTTAAAAACATGTTTTTGTACACCTTGTATCTATCTTAATTTTTACTTAAAAGTAAAATCTAAAAATACCCTTTTGAAGAGAACAGTTTAAAAATTATGAATATAAATTTTCCATAATTTTCCATTGTGTATTTTTAGAGATATGGATTTTTCATTTCACCGAATCATAA
>ML795327.1:384934-411994 GCA_009831015.1 Picea engelmannii
TCATGTCTACAATATGTGGAGGGTTATTCAAGGTTTCAAGACTTTCTTCATATTTTCCTACTTTAATCTTCTCATGGTCATGTTAATCCATATAGAGGTTCATGATATAAACACTCATTGTTCTAATGTTGACATAAATTCAAGTCTTCACTTTGTCGATTTGAGGGCACATTTTTGGCAACAATTTAATGTTTTTAGTTCCATGAAATTTCTTTTGTTTCTTCTACAACATTAAGGATTAAACATGAGGGGTTGGAATGGCAATGCTAAATATTTTATAATATTTTTTCATAGCATTACCCTTCTTTTCATTATGTCTTTACACTTTATAATCCATATAGAGGTTCATGATATAAACACTCATTGTTATAATGTTGACATAAATTCCAATCTTCACTTTGTCGATTAGAGGGCACAATTTTGGCAACAATTTGATGTTTTTAGTTCCTTGAAATTTCTTTTGTTTCTTCAACAACATTAAGGATTGTTTCTTCATGTCTTTTGTTTCACATGTTCAAATATAGATGTAACAATTTGACCTCGAAATACTAGGTTGAGGTTCATCCATATACATATAGATAGACATGAATTTGGGTACCTTGGAATTCTAGTGAAATACAAAGGACCAAAATATTTAAGGACTCCTTTAATATTATAATTTTATTTTCTCAAAACCTAGTGTTGCATTTTTATTTAGGTCATCATCATATTTTTGCTATATTTCATCTTATGTTGCACATGCTTACCAACACTCTATCAATGCAACAAATTCACGTGGATGACCTCTTTAATGTGCAATCATAGCACCTTGTATAATTGGCTCAAAAATCATTTTTTTTTTTCTCAAAAATCAATTTTTATTTTTTATTTTTTTTCTCAAAAATCAATTTTTTTTTTTTTTTTAAATAAATTGTTGTCGTCTCAATTGCGACGACCCCATAAAAAATCTTGTGACGAACTTGCTATACAAATCACGAAAATTGTATAGCAAGTTCGTCGCAATATACCCTGTTTTTGTCTCAATTGAGACGAACCTACGACGAACTTGCTATACAAATCACGAAAATTGTATAACAAGTTCGTCGCAATATACCTTGTGTTCGTTGCTCTTGAGACGAACCCTTTGAAAACTGATTCGTCGCAAACTTTGTTACATTTGTCGATCTTGTGACAATTTTCCTATTGTTGGGTGTTCAACGATCTCCCTTTATTGTCTCTCTTGCAACACTATCTTTTCATTGTCTCATTTGTGATGATTTTCATCACTAGTCACACTTGCGACGATTTCCCTACTTTGTAGTGCTTTCAATGATTTCCCTACTTAGTTGTTCTGGCGACGATATTTCTTCTTTGTCGAAATTCTGACAACTCCTTACTGTCATCAATCTTGCGATGCTAAGTCAGGTTCGTTGCACATTCCACTTCACGTGAAGCGACGTTTGGGAGACCTAATATTCGTCGCAATATCCATGACATAACGTCGCAAGAGCATTGAAATAGCCGTTGCAAAATGGCCCAAATTTGCTAGTGTTTGTCTATTTATCACTTGGTATATACTCAAATCTTGTGCAAATAACTTGTTATTGCACAATTTGTAGTTTTGGGAAAAGCCCAACCCAAACATCAAGTGTGTGACACAACTGGGAACACCTATCATTGTCACCTCAATAGATGTCCCCCTCGTTTTAGTGAAGGACAAATCCAACACAAGGGAGGCTTCTCAGATAAACCTAAGGGGATTGCGATGGGAGAATCAAGGAGCTTGAAGAGTACCCCTATAGGTCAATGTCAGAGATGAAAATGAGGCTTGGGGTATAGTCTTTGGAGATGGTAAATGGTTTCCAAGCTTGTGTACCTGCAAAACAATGTGAGACAAACCAAAACAAGACAATAAATGATGATATAAGCCTCAAAATCGGTGGGGAATCAACAAGAAACCTTGTTGTTTCAAAATTGCAGCAGTATATAAATATATATCAGCAGTAAAGAAACTATGACAATTGCAAATTAAACCATCAAAATCAAGTGTATGATGTTGGAAAATGAGGCTAGCAATTAGTAGACAATCTTCCAATCTTTAAACCAAGACTTTGATAGCAAGAGAGGGTTGTTAATAAGTGTTATAAACAGAGTTTTGTAACAACCTTATCGTTGTAGAAAACTTTTTCTACAACAACAATATTTAGCAACTAAAATCAACAAGTAAGCCACCCAAACATTAGCTCTTGAACAATAGATTAATTATCACAGTTTGCAAGTAAATTTCAGCAGTAGAAAAGTAAATAAAGAGTAAGAAAAAGTGAGTTTGATGTAGTCCTAATGGTTGTAGCTTAATGTTTATTATAGTAGCTCAATCACTTAACCAATTAAGACGCCCTTAGAGGACAAGAGAGAAAATAACATATAGAATTTAGATCAAACTTGAATAATTTCAATATCTCAAAATTCATGTTTACCAATGCAACAATATTCAATCTCCTATGCAAATTAGTGCCTTATCTATTGGGTTATGGAGTCACTTTCTTGGTCTCAAAAATTTAAGCTAGAGTTTATTACTCTTCTAGGGGTGTAAGTCTTTTTACTCCCTAGAGAAAACAAACCTTATCAAGGTCTTGTTACAAGAGTGTAAGCCTATTTACTCCTTGTAGCAATCCTTAAGTCTTTTCAATAACAATAGAAATGAATTCCTTGGTGGAGGGTGTATCACTTTATACTCCTTCAATGGTTTGAAAAAAATAACCTTGAAATCAAGAAGAAACACACAAAGTTGCAGAAATTTCTTACCTAATCCAAGATATAGCATGAAAAACCTTTACTTATCAAAGATATTCCACCAAATTTCCAAGAACAAGCATCCAATAGAAGTCGTTATCCTTTACTCCACCAATAGACAAGTGTTCCATCCATTTTCACAAGAGACAATAGATAGTGAATTTCCCAAGGAGGGCGAAAATTGCAGACAAGAGTTAAGTAATTCTCAAGTGATGTTATGTCAAAATTAAAATGAGATGGCCTCTATTTATATGAGGCATGTTATCCCCATTTTGTGGATAACTAAGGAGATTATGTCTCAAGGCCCTCATGTTGCATATATGGAGTGTCGAGAGACTACATGGCCAACAATACCCTTTTGCACAGTTGAATACCCCTCTCACCACCACAGATGGTCATATATTTCCAGATGGCATCCACCACATTAGTTGGCTTCCGGAAGGTAGTGGGCCTTGCTCCATGAGGTACAAGTCAGTATTATGGTGAGAATCATTTCAATATTTAAGCCATTTGAGTATGTTGTATCTTAGATTTCTCTATATTTCATGATATATGCTTAGACATTATGCCTTTTTCCCCGCTTCACCTTGGTGGTTGACATTGTTCCCTAGTAAGTGGTCTTCCTTGGGGATGGGTTTGCTACTAGGAACTACCTTAAAGAGACACCATACCGTTCCCAACCATACTTACCACTTTCCATCATTGTTCCCCTCCATTTCCTTATCTCTTGGGATTTTAGGGTGTATTGACCCGAGAAGGGGTTGTCCCTCATTCTATGGGAAGAAGGGGTTGAATGATCCGGATTATTTTCGGCACGAAATAAGAGCGGAGATATAATAAAGAAATGCATAGAGATATCACGTATATCCAGTAATATAACAGAAATATATCAGAGATGCAACCATAAACATAGATATACAGTAATACACGATTTCTATTAATGAAAGAAATGTACAGAGACTGTAAAAATACAGAGTGAAAGACTCACTAGAATGGTGGTAGCTTATCTCTGAGAAGAGATGTGACGGCTACTCGCATTCGCAAGAAGATGGTTACAATGAGGCTCTGGAGGCCTTTTTACAATAATCAGGAATGGCAAAAGTCCTAGACATCCAAAAACCTAACCTTAGGAAATGAAGCGCCAAAAGTCATGTGGGCCCCGTTTGGGTAAGTTGGTGCATCAACTTCCCGGGGTCGTAACTTTTGCATACGATCTCCGTTTTAGGCATGTGATAGCTCGTTGGAAAGGTATCATCGAGGAGATTCATTTTGGGGGCTCAGTCATGCCTTCGGCTATCATTGAGAACCTTGATCCCAAAAAACCTTCATTTGGACCCTCAAAATGGCCCCGGAAGTTAAAACCTGCTAAAAATAGTAAATTGCCAAAATGGCCAGAAAACTGTTTTGAGCCATTTGGAAAAGGTGGGTGGCCACCGATATCCACCTGGATCATTGAAGGCCTAGAGTAATTGATGTTGGGTAAAATATATAATCCTTATATGAACCTTCTAGATGCTTCACCCAGGGATCACCCAAGAAAGCAATGAAATGCTTATCTTTGAGTAAAGGGGGACCCACAACATAATAAAGAATGCTTAAAGGGTTAGTTGAAGGATAAGAGGTCTCATCACGAGCCGACCTATCATGTCCATGAACATCTAGTGGTATGACATTTACATCATCTGGTCACCAAACCAGGGTAATGGTTCTAAGTTGTATGGTTGAGAGAAAGGGGGTATCATAATGAGCCAACCTTCTCATTTCCACTAGGTGTTTGTGGGTGACATTGCCATTATCTGGACACCATGCCAGGGCAATGACCTTCAACCTTTCCTTAAAATTATGAAAGAATGAAATAATGGAAAATAATGGGCTTGGAAAAAGTGCATTGCGGACGAAGGTACCACACACCCTCTACAAAGGTACCCGTGAATGAGACACTACGACCCCTTGTATGTAATGAGCCCTATGCCCATTGAGTCTTGACCCCAACCAATTTACCCACTTTACACATCTTAGAGAGGGATCTCTTAGAAACTGTCATTGACCTAGGGCAAGATCCACCCAATAGGACACCTCATCAACCTTCACATACTCAAGCTTGACAAGTCACATAGTATCTTTGAGAAATTAACTGTTTGATATAGTAATATTTGGTGCACATGATTAGGTGGATCATTTATTGATTGGAATCACTTATCAGGATGTTATTACTTGAGATCCTTGGAGGGCGTGTTTATTCGTCTTTGCAGGACCTAGTTGGTGGACAATTTTGGAAGAACAAGCCTATTTTTGGATTCCATGGGGATGCAATCCCATAGGATGGATGCCAAGGGTCCACATGCCGGATCACAGGGATGAAGTATTGGAGACCTAGAAGATGATATGGAAGACTTAGCCCAACCCTCACATGCCAAACGATTTTCCGAGGAGGGGAAAAATGTCTTCTTTTTTAGCTTGACGTCATATTTGGGATACATATTTAGGAGCAAAACAAACTGATTAAAAGACTGAATAAAATAAACACAGAGATATGAATAAAAACATAGATATTCAGTGAACAATATCTTCTATTGAATAAATGAAATAGGATGAAACTATAAAACTGCAGAACTGAAACACTTACTCGAATGGTGGTAGCTATCTCTGAGAAAAGATGTGGATGCTATGCGCATCCATCTGAGAAAAATGATTACAATGAGGCTCCAAAGGCATTTTTGATATTACTCATGAATTTCAAAACCCTAGACATCCAAAAACCTAACCCTAGGAGGTGAAACTCCAAAAGTCATGTAGGCCCCTATGGGTAAGTTGGTACCTCAACTTCCCTGAGTCATAACTTTTGCATACGACCTCCGTTTTAGGTGCGTGATAGCCCGCTGGAAAGGTATTTTAGAGAACTACACATTACACCATAAAAATCTATTTTTTTTTACAATTTGACTGTGGTGAGCCAAAAAAAACATTGTTTAGGGATCCAAAATGACCCTAGAAGTACAACAAGATGTGTTGACATGAAAACATACAAAATAAGCCAGTTGGATTAGGTGAGAGGCCACCAGTATCCACCTAGAAGATGTGTAGGGAATCAGAGAACCCTAGAAGTGTAGAACCCACAATTACAAAGAAGTACATAAGAACGTGTTGAACTAAAAACAGACAAGCAGATCTAGGTTGAATAGGTGGGTGGGCACCAATATCCACCTGGATCAATCCTCCACCCTTAGCAAGCAATGGTCTCCATTGCGTTGAGTTCCCCCATCAGGTGAGGAAGCTTCTGCTGGATTTGGCCCCGGGTGAGCCACTTTCCTTGGTGTAGGAGATGCCATGCATTGACAACCATATAGAGCTAGATCTTCTGTTGGCGAGTGCCCTTGACCCGTGTGTCCACTATATGATCAGTGGATTCTTGTTCCATTCAGGAAGGGTTTAGCTCTGTTGGTTGTATTTGTTCTGCAATCTATGAGGTGTCCAATAATGGTGGAAAATATGGTCAAAGGAGGTTCACATTGAACATTGGGTGTAGGCCAAGGAAGGGTGGAGTGTTGAGATCAAAATCATTGCTACCCAAAACCTTGGTGATGGTATAAGGCCCATAGAGAAGTGGGAGGAGCTTCCGATGGGGCCCTGTGAGACACTCATTCTGCAAATGTAACCAGACTTTGTCTCCAACCTAAAACTGGTGCGGTACCCTGTGTTGATCATGGCACTGCTTGTACATAGCATTGGATTTCTGCAAAATATCCTAGACCTGTTGGAGGATGTGCTGAATCCACCCAATGAATCTGGTGGCTTTTTCGGTCTCAGACTGAACATGGGAATATTTTATCTGTGTGGTGGAAATAGGTAGTGCAACATCAATGGGACCCAAGGGTTGGAATCCCAGCCCCACCTGAAATGGGCTATGGTCAGTGGATCTATGGAGATCCATGTTGTAACTGTTTTGAACATAGGGGAGACTCTCATCCCATGTACGTGGATGATTAGAATTGTACATGCGCAGGATGTGCACAATCATTTGATTAACGACCTTTGTTTGGTCGTTTGTTTGGGGGTGGAAAGCAGTGGATTTAGTGAGCTTGGTGTCCAATAGTGACTAAAGGCTTGACCAAAATGTACTGAGGAACCCATTGTCTCGGTCGAAGATGATGGTATTTGGTATCCCAAAATGGACCCACACTCATTCGAAGAATATCTTGGCAGTATCTATCATTGCGATATTCTTCTTGGAGGATGTGAGGATGGTCATCTTAGAAAACTGATCAACAACCATAAATACGCAATCATTGCCTTTCTTGGTGAACATAAGGCCAGACATGTAATACATTGAGATGGATTCCCAAGGCTTCTCGGGAGTAGGAAGAGGTGTGTATAAGCCTTGCTTCTTGATGGTTGGCTTGAAAATGGAACATGCAGTGTAAGATCTTATATACTTGTTGACGTCCTATCGAAGTTTTGGCCAATAAAAATGTTTCTGAAGAATGACCACAATTTTCTCCACGCCAAAATGTCCTTCCATCCGAATGTAGTGGGCTTCCCAAATCATCTTTGCATGCTTTCTTGTAGGAACACAGAGATGGCCCAGATGGCATAATAGTCTGTCCTGAATGTGAAAATCAGTGGCAGTCGTGCCTGTACCCAAGAGTTGATAAGTGGTGGCCAAGTATGTATCTTGTTGATAAAGTTGGGGCCACTTAGATCCCTCATGTCCATAGGAATGGAGCACAGTGGTGAGTGTTGCCATGAGAGGTCGACTGAGGCAGTCAGCGACGTGATTTAAGATCCTTGTCTTATACTTGATGTTGATATGGAACTGCTGCAAGTAGGTGGACCACTTCTGATGGCGGTCGTTTTGTAATTTCCCATGTGTATGTATGAATTGCAGAGGCTTGTGATCAGTGTGGATGATTGTCTCCTTTCCCAGAATGTAATGTTTCCATTAACGATAGGCTTGTACAATGGAATACATTTCCTTTTCATAGGTGGGGTATTTCTGGACAATATATGAGAGTGTCTCACTATGGTATGCCACCGTATGATCGTGTTGAGTGAGAAATATGCCTACAGCATAGTCAGATACATCATTCTCAATCTCAAACTATTATTGAAGATCGGGAAAGGAGAGTACTAGAGCTGAGCACAAGTGATGTTTCAGATCATCGAATTCTCATTGTTGTTACTTCCCCCACACAAACTTTTTCCCGCCACTGCCCTTGGTCACCTAGCTGAGGGCCCATGCAATATGGGAGAATCCCAACACAATCTGTTGGTAGAAGTTGGCCAGTCCCAAGAAGATCTGAAGCTCGGTTAGTGTGGTCGAGGCTGGCCAGTCAAAGATGACTTGGATCTTAGTTGGTTCAACATGTACCCCATGCTCATCAACAATGCATCCCAAGTATTGGACCATGTTCATGCCAAAAGAGCATTTTTCCAAGTTGGCATATAGCTTGTGTTGTCGCGGAGTGCTCAAAACCTATTGAATATGCCACATGTGATCCTACCAAATTTTGTTGAAGATGAGGATGTCATCCAAATATACCACCACAAAAGAGTTGGTGAAGGGTCTCAATATATCATCCATCAACCTCATGAAAGTGGTTGGTGCATTTGTTAAGACAAAGGGAATGACCAGCCATTCGAAGAGACCTTCTTTAGATTTGAAGGTTGTCTTCCATACATCATTTGGTTTGATGGGAACCTGGTGGTAGCCAGACTTTAGGTCAATCTTGCTGAATAACTTTTCCCCCTTGAGTTGGTCAAGAAGGTCATCAATCCTGGGAATTGGGTACCAGTTCCTAACTGTGATTTTGTTTAAGGATTTGTATTCAATGCAGAGTCACCAAGTCTCGTCCTTCTTCTGCACCAGTACAATCGGGCTTTCGTAAGGAGAGGAGTTGGGTATGATGTGACCCTTTTGAAGAATCTCTTGGATCGGATGCCTGATTTCATAATTTTCCATCAGCGAGCGATGATAGATTGGTCCATTAGGTAGAGGTGAATCAAGGGTCAAATCAATTGGATGCTTTACTTGGCAGTGCATCGGTACCCCAGTGGGTGATGAGAAGATGTCTATGTATTCTTCCACGATCCCATCCACTTTCTTCTACTACAAAGAGAGGCTCTATGTAGAGGCCATGGATTTGGTGGTGACCTTCTGCTTACTATGAGCATGGATCACAAAGAAGATGAAATTCCCGTTCTGTGAAATGACCTTACTACATTGATTATCCTAGATTAAAGAAATAGCGGTAGGAAGCGCTACCTATGGTATCCTGTACAATTGTCTACCCAAAGTAATAATTACACTACAAGGTCTAGACTCATACATGGCACGAGGCTTCCACAAATATGGTTGTCCTAAAATAACATCACAAACTTCAAGGGGAGAAATATCACACAATACCTCATCTTTGAAAGGCTTGATGTTGTAGGGCAGACGCCAGTGTTGGCTGACACATAGATCTCTTCCTTGGAAAAGCCAGATGATGGTCTAGGGTTGCGGGTACGATGTCATCGGCAGGTCCAACCACTTGACGACCTCTGTTGAGATCAAGTTCTTCTAGCTGCCACTATCAACAATGAAGTGAATGGGATCCCCCTTTACCCACATCTGTGAGTGAAAGAGGCGTTCCCCTTCCTTCTATTCTTCTAGTTCATTTGGTTGGACTTTAGTGGTAGTGACAGTGGCACTGGGTTCAACATCAATGATCTGCTTCCCTCCTTCTAGATTTGATTTGGAATCAGAATCGGGCTCTAAATCAGAAGCCTTTAGCTCGGCCATGAGTGACTTCTTGGAGCAACATTCTTCAGTGTTGTGCCAAGGGATTTTATGGTACTCACACCATTTTCCTGTGTCCTTCTTCGTCTTCTCATTTCCCTTCTTGTGTTGCATCTTGGACTATGTTTCCTGAGAGTGGCCATCTTGGATCGGTCCCTTGTTGTGTGGGTTGGGGCCGCCTTTTCCCTACTTTGGTTGTGAGAGTTTGTAGATCTAAACTCTCACCTCTTTTGCTTAAATTTTTTCTCGATCTTGACAGTGTATCTATAAGTTGTGCCCAATGAGGTGATGTCCAGAAAATACATTTCTATTTGGATGTATCTATGTAAAAAATCATGATATTTGAGCACCAGATGTCAATCAGAGTCTTTGATACCTAATTTGGTGCACAGGGTATGGAAAATATTGGTGAAATCTAGTACTGTCCAGTCCCTTTCTTGACGCAGGGTGGTCCATCAGGTGTACTGGTCCTCATAGCTTCCAACAGGGTAGTATTGTTCTTTAATGGCATCCCGAAAGGAATCCAATGTAGGAGCGAGCACAAATATTTCAAATTCCTCTATGATCCCTTGTTCAGAGTAAGTCTCCCACCAGTCCTTAACATGGGGGATGACATTGAGGAGTGGAAAAGTAATATTTTCCCTATTAGAAAAATTGTGGACTAAAAAATACCCTTCGAGTAGATTCAACCATTTATCTATAGCATTTGCATCTATCAGTCCTTCAAATAATTGAATATCAAAATTTACCTATACCTTGAAGGGGGTTGCATGGCCGCTTGATGAAGATGCTTCTCCTGTGGGAAGTCGTCGAAGGGTCTGCACAAAGTTGTCCATCATTTCATTACTTTGTCACACGAGGGCTTCCTCGAGCAACATTTCAATAGGATCTTCTGGTCCATCATCTTTATTTTCATCCCCCATGGGTTTTTGTCGGGCTCGGTGCAACCTATCTTGCAACAAATCGAATGGTTCGAATCCCAACTTCTTGTACCCAGATCTTGTAGGGGACATGCACGAAGAAAAATAAATGAAGAGCAGATCGTTGGGATACCACTGATACGGATTTAGAAGCGGAACGAACTGATTAACATATTGAATACAATAAACACAGAGATATGAAGAACAACAAATATATTCAGTGAACAATATCTTCTATTAAATAAATGAAATAGGTTGAAACTGTAAAACTACAGAACTGAAACACTTGCTCAAATGGTGGTAGTTATCTTTGAGAAGAGATGTGGATTCTATGCACATTCATCTGAGAAAAATGATTACAATGAGGCTCCAGAGGCATTTTTGATATTACTCATGAATTCCAAAACCCTAGACATCCAAAAACATAACCCTAGGAGGTGAAATGACAAAAGTCATGTGGGCCCCAATGGGTAAGTTGGTACCTAAACTTCCCACGGTCATAAATTTTGCATACGACCTCCGTTTTAGGCGTATGATATCCCATTGGAAAGGTATTTCAGAGATCTACACACTATGCTATCAAACTATGATTATTTCCATAGTTTGATTGTGGCGAACCAAAAAAACATTGTTTAGGGATCCAAAACGGCCCTGGAAGTACAACAAGATGTGTTGACATGAAAACATACAAAATAAGCCAGTTGGATTAGGTGAGAGGCCACCAATATCCACCTGGAAGATGTGTAGGGCTTCAAATAGACCCATAAGTGTAGAACCCACAATTACAAAGAAGTACAAAAGAACATGTTGAACTAAAAATGGACAAGAGGAGCCAGTTGGAATAGGTGGGTGGGCACCAATATCCACCTGGATCACATAGCTTCTCGAACACCAAAAACTTGTCCAAAGTGACAAAATGTCCCCTAAAGGGGTGACGTCCATGTAAAATTAGGGTTTTATTTGTGCAAAAGTGAAATTTTAAATGAATTGTTTAATATTACTTTGTTAAAGGGAGAAAGATTAGGGTTGTTGACCCCTAGTCTTGTGGTTTACCCCTTAATATGTGGACAAGTCACCTTGGTGACATTTTGTATAAATAAGAGATCATAAGATATCATTATAACATAACTCTCCCTCTTATGAGAAGACTGTTAATCATTAAGCCATTATTATAGATGTTTGCATTTCATTAGATAACAATAGCATAATCCAAGATCACTGAGAAATACACAATCACAAGAGACACAACATTTATCTTAGGAAACCCTCTAGGGGAAGAAAACCCAACAAAACTTCCTTAATATATATAGCCAATAAAATGCCAATAGATCTCTATGCTAAAATAGAAAGTCCTCTCCAAGATATGCGCCACTCTCTCTTCTCCTTTGCCGGTAACAGATCATAACTTGTCTCTCAAACTGAGCAAATGAGTTGTTTCCAAATGAGGTGCTAGCCTCCTTTATTTATACAAGTCTAGCACGTGTGAAGTGTCTCTTCACTGGCAGGGCCGACTTCTCAAACTTGGTGGGTAAACCCACCTTTATTATATTTCTAGGTCTCTCTATTAACTGTTGGGGCCGACTTCTTATTCTGCCTATTACAATTGTCTTTTGACCAATCCACAAAAGGGGATTTGGTCCTATTACAATAGCCGACATGATAAATCCACAATGGGGATTGATCCTATGAATAATATATCAATAATAATAAGAATACTCTTTGCAGTTACAATATTTCAACACTCCCCCTTAACAAGAAGGGTATTCTTCAACAACATCATGCGAGAGAGAGAGGATAACATCATCAACAACATCAAGTGGAAGGACAACATCATCAATATCATCTTGGCTAGCGTATCTATAAATCATCGGAAGTTTTCTTCATCGACAACATCATCATTCTCAAAGGAATGCCATCATCATCTGCATCAATATGTATTAGTATAAAAATTGATACATCATCATCATCACAACACAAGGCTGTCTCATCATAATACAGGACTAGCTTTACATCACAGCTCTCAGGATAGAAGCTCAGTACTCATCTCATCTCATCGTCTTGCTTTACGTCACAACACTTAAGCTGGAAGCAAGCTCCTCGTCCTGCTTTACGTCACAACCATCAGGTTGGAAGCAGGATACTAGACTGACTTTACGTCACAACTATCTAGCCGGAAGCTCAGTGATAGTCTCATCATATACACTTGCTTTACATCTGACAACTTGGTCAGAAGCAAGGATCATCTCATCTTGCTTTACGTCTGACAACTCAGTCAGAAGCAAGGAACATCTCTTCTTGCTTTATGTATGAAAAATCGGTCAGAAGCAAGGAACATATTGCTTTACGTCTGACAACTATGTCAGAAGCAAGGAACACATCTCATCTTTCTTTACGTCTGACAACTCGATGAAAAGCAAGGAACATCTTGCTTTATGTCTGACAACTAGGTCAGAAGCAAGGAACACATCTCATCTTGCTTTACATATGACAACTCGGTCAGAAGCAAGGAACATCTTGCTTTACGTATGACAACTAGGTCAGAAGCAAGGAACACATCTCATCTTGCTTTACGTCTGACAACTCGGTCGGAAGCAAGGAACATCTTGCTTTACGTATGAAAACTAGGTCAGAAGCAAGGAACATCTCATCTTGCTTTACATATGACAATGAGTTCAGAAGAAAGGTACACATCACATCTTGCTTTACATTTGACAACTAGGTCAAAAGCAAGGTACACATCCTGCTTTACGTCACAACCATAAAGTTGGAAGTAGGGAATATCTCATCACAACAACTACTCCCCCTTTCGAGGAAGGTCCTTTCGGACTATGCCAATCTTATCTTAGAAGTACTCAAACTTCACACGAGATAGGGGCTTGGTCAACACGTCAACAACCTGTTCATCCGTGCTAATGTACTCGAGCTTCAAGGCTCCTCTCTGTACCATGTCGCGGATGAAATGATAATGGATCTCTATGTGCTTCGACCTGTCATGGAATACATGATTCTATGTCATCTTTATGCAGCTCTGGTTGTCACATAGAATCACAGTTTCTCTCAACTCCAAGTCAAATAGGTCGGTCAGCAACTTTCGAATCCATATAGCTTCATAGCTAGCAGAACATGCAACAATGTATTCTGCTTCCGCTATGATGAGAGAAATACTAGACTGCTTCCTACTCTGCCACGAGATCATAGCTGATCCCAAACTGAAGAAACATCATGAAGTGCTTTTCCTATCAGAAACACTTCCTTCCCAATCTGCATTAGTATATCCATTCAATGTGAAATTATGATCTCCATCATAGCTGAGACCATAATCTATTGTACCTTTGAGGTACCTCATCACATGTTTTGCAGCCACTAAGTGAACACGTCTGGGTTCTACCAGAAACTGACTCAAGGTGTTCACAGCAAAACAAATGTATGGTCTGGTGTTCGTCAGATACATCAGCGATCCAATAATCTATCTATACAATGTGGCATCAATCAATTCTGACGACATATCGACCAGCAGCTTCAGCGTCGCTTCCATGGGTGTATTCATGGACTTGCATTCCAGCATGTCGAATATCTTTAAGATTTCGACCATGTACCTCCCTTGGTTAAGTAAGATCCTCTCAGGACTCTGTCATACCTCAAGACCTAAGAAATAATGCATTATTCCAAGGTCTTTCATTTCAAATTCTGAGGCAAGTCTCTTTTTACATTCAACGATGATCTTTTCTTCTCCAGTTAAGAATAAGTCATCCACATATAGCAGTAAGATTACTGGCTCATTATTCACAATTTTGAAGTAGATATTTGAGTCTTCTTTACTCTTGGTAAATCCTAAGCTCGTCAAGAAACTGTCTATACGGCCATACCAAGCTCTAGGAGCTTGCTTCAATCTGTATAAGGCTTTCTTCAATCCGCAGACATGAGACCTCCTATCTTCAACCTCAAATCCTTGAGGTTGCTCTATATACACTTCCTCTTCGATGACACCATTTAGGAAAGTTGTCTTCACGTCCATCTGGTGAAGCTTCCACTTCATCTTAGCTACAAGAGCTATGATGGTCCTGATCGAAGTGTATCTGGCCACATGAGCGAATGTCTCTTCATAGTCAATTCCTTCCTTCTGGGAAAAGCCACGAGTGGAAAATATTGCTTTATACTTCTCAATACTTCCATCAACAACATGTTTTATTTTGAAGAGCCATCTGGAGGATACCACATATTTATTTCCCGGTTTCAGAACTATTTCCCATACTTCGTTCTTCATTATGGATTGGTATTCCTCTGTCATGGCATCTGCCCATTATTTTCTCTGAATGGCTTCTTCAAAGCAGGTAGGCTCCTCTTCTAGGAGATCATACATCAAAGTCGTATAACTAGAGAATGGCTTTGGTCTTTTCACCTGTCTCGTAGTTCCTTCGGGAACACCATATTTGTCTCCATCTTGAATAAGCTCTCTAGCCCAAGCTGGCTTTCGTTTATGGAGGATCATCATCTAAGGAGGTTCTTGTACTTCTACTATATCATGGTCTTCTAGAAGTTCCTCATCAGGGGAAGTTATGACTTCCCTCACTGGTTCTGCAGCTCTGGGAACCTCCCTCATTGTAGTATTGGGGATTACGGGTTCCTCTTCATATACCTCTGCAAGTTGGCACAGTTTAGATTTCTTGAGCGTTGCATCTTCATCAAAGGTCACATCCCTACTGATCTCAATGTGATGTTGACCTGGTATATGTATTCTGAAGGCCTTGGAGACCTCACCGTATACCGCAAATATTCCCTAAAGGGTCCAGCTTGTTTCTCTTTTCTTTAGGTATATGAATAAACACTAGACAACCAAATATTTTGAGATGGCTTACCTCTGGCTTCTTTCCGATGAACATCTCTTCCGGTGTCTTGAGCCCAAGTGCACTATGGGACAATCGGTTCTGCATATAAACAACTCCCATTGTTGCTTCTGCCCATAGGCACATAGGAAGATATTGATCATGGATCATAGTCTTCACAACTTCCAGTATGGTTCTGTTCTTTCATTCAGCTACACTGTTTGATTCCAACATATTTGCAGAAGTTCACAAACTCTTTTGAGGTATATTCTCCTCCATTATCTGACCTGAGTATCTTAATCTTCCTTAGAGAAAGGTTCTCTATCAAGGCTTTGAATTCCTTGAACTTGTTGAACACTTCAACTATATCCAGGTAATCATCAATGAATGATACATAGTATACATACCCACTAATGGAGGATGATGGCTTTGGGCCACATACATCTAAATGAATGAGTTCTAGGACTCCTTCTGCCTTGTTGTCCCTCTTCAGAAATGGGTTCTTGATGTTCTTCCCTTGTGCACATCCATTGCATACGCCTTCATGGTCACATTTGAGTTCTGGTAAACCTGTGACCTCTTTGCATATGTATGGTAGTGCCTTGTAGTTTATGTGAGCTAATATTGTATGCCAAGATTCTTCAATGGCGTGGGTCATGGCAGCTTCTAAGTGACCCTTTAGCTTATGCAAGCCACCTTCTTCTCTTCCAATGATGATTGCTTCATTTATGGTCTCTTATTTAGCACGTTGCCTTCTGCAACCTTCACTATAGCTTTCCTCAGGGTTATTACATGTGACCTGGAGCAAGGTCTGTTGCGCTTCCTTCGTCACCTTAGTGAGAAAAATGGAGGTGCTTGCAAGCTCAGTTGGGTGTGCTGAGCAGGATAGCTACAAAGGAAAGAGTTAGAGAAAGAAATAAAAACAACAACTAAGAAATAAACTAAGAAATACAATAACAACTAAATTCATGAGCATAGGGACATAGAAACAAAAAGAAGCATAAGACCCATGTCACCAATGTTGAGGCTGATCTATTAGTGAAAGAATACACCAAGAAGAAAGGGGACAATGAGTCTCTTCTTCCTCCAAGGGAGGGCTCTTGGACCCCCACTAGCAAGCTCTTCTTACAACAAAAAGAAAAAATGGAAAGTGATGAAAGAACTCTTTACAAATCCACTCAATGAGTGAGATGGATTGCACAATGCAATGGTGCAAATATGCTCTTGACAAGGATGAAGTCCTCAAGAGAATAGAGGCAGCATAACATTACTTTGAATTCCTTAAAGAAATGAGGTGCATCCATGGCTTTTTATAGCATTCATTTGGGTTATTGTCTAACTGCTTTGTAGTGTGAAAAGAGGCCAATTAGGGCATTCCTAGGTCTTTGACCAGCCCACCAGTCGGATCCAGTCCAGATTTGAGGGTCAAATCGGCTTGGGAGCTGAACCATAAGTGGGTGGGAGGCCGAACACTTTCATAAATGCGTCGTTTAGCAGGTGCACATCTTTTTGCGCTAACAGTCGCGCATCGTGCGCCTGTGCACGCTTTCTACATTCCTGTTACGCGCATGCGCGCGCGCGCCCAATGTCTTCATAGCGCCCTTCAATTTTTCACTACTTTGTATAGTTTCTGACCCTTTTATGAATGCTTTGGTATTAATTCAGGTCCATGGATGACTTCATTGTTGTTTGACGATGCTGAGTTCTTGTAACCATGTGCGGACAAAATTTTAGTGATAACAGATGCCCCCTGATGGATGAGGTTAGGAGCATACGTATAGCTGAAATCCATCAATGTTTCTTCTACTGAGAATTTTGGTGTAAGAGAGAGCAATAGTGGGATCATCCAGAGCGATCCGTTGGAGGGAAAAAGGAACTAGTAGGACCCGACTTTCCATGAGGTGTGTAAAAGAGTAAACTGTGTACAAACGAGGCGGGAATGCCCCATGCTTGTGTTATATAACTCCAAAAAGATGACGAAAGTGTTGGTGTAGACAACTGTAGCGCCCTCAGGGGTGGTCGAAAAATAAAGGCAGAAGATAATTATGCAAATGAACATACTCTGAATAGTAGGCAGTGATTGCGGTAATAAGTATCACCGATTAGGTGGGCATTGATAGCGCAGCCAATTTCAGAGGTCTTCGGCAAATGAAAGAACTAACTGCAATAGTCGTAAAGTAAGACCCACTGTAACATGAGAAAGTGTTGGCGTCGAATGTTATGGGGGTCAACGACAGTAGGGAGAAATGGTGTTTCACCCTCTGCCGTCCGAGATCTCTCATTGAGTGGATAATGAGAATCAAGATACTGTCACCCTTTTAGAAAACTGTGCTAATGTCGACAAAAAAGGGGAACGCGACTCCCAGAAGAAAATGGCTTTGTGAAATCTACTAGGTGAGGTGAGGAAGTGGAGGAGGTACATGGACGAAGTCCAGATGTTGGAAGACTCAAGACTGCCCTTGGTTGGGGTTTGTGGGAGATAAAAAGTGGCCGCAACCGTTCAACGAGGTCGAGTGTTAGGGGGATGACAAGACCATGAATAAGTTGTGCCAGAGGCGAGACAAGGTGAACAAATTCAGAGAGCAGAGGTAAGTGTCCTATGGGGTACTCTGAATATATGGACGATGCCAGCAAGGATAGATGGTAAGTGGTGCCCCAACCAAGGGTGACATGGGTTGCGTTTTGCCAAAACAGAAAAAAGGTCGCCAGAGGTGACGAAAAAAAAGGGTAATATAACTACCGGAAACAAAAGGCGTTTATACAATAAATAAAGAATATTGTTTGGGAGAAATGTACAAATACAGAAACGGGTGCCCCAGTGTGATGTGGTTGGCCCGGGTAGGGCACAAGGTGCTCGGTGAACTGGTGGAGGGTGGGGGCCCCATGGGTGAGTTTCTGTATGAGGTAAATGAAATGAAGGGATATTTGCAGATGGGAAAACTGATTGTGGATGAAATGGAAGGCTCATGATACTGTGGAGGTGCAGTCAAAAATAGAACCATGAAGAGATAATCTGGGAGTTCGTTGGGAAAGCTAGCAAAATGAGGAGAAGGAGTATGTGGCTGATTCGCAACATGATGTAAGACTATCGGGACTCCCATCCCTAAAGGGTTTTTGAAAAACAACATAAGTGTCAGCAGTGCCAAAAGGTGCTATAAATGGGACGACTCATGTGGGTAAGAATGCTACTGGGTGACAGTACCGAAAATGCAAAATGGAGGTATGGGTACTGCAGAGCCGGGAATGGGGATCCTAGAGGCAAATGTCAGAGGGTGTGACTAGAAATGTAAGTGCGATACAGAGGGAAAGACTACATGCTAGTGCTGAGTATATACCTGAAGGGGTTGTGTCGATGTATGTTGATCAAGTACCTGCACACATGAAAACCAAATACCCGACGTGAACAATATCTGAAGACAATCGAAGATATGAGCATGTATTTGATAAGTGTAAATATGCGCATGCGTACTTGACCAGGGTATGAAAAATGGTGTCCTGGGGGCTCAGGATGAAAAGAGGCCCAGGGACTGCTGTGATGTAGATGACGGGATGTTGATCCTGTGGCTGAAGACAGATCGAGAAATGGACACCGTGGGCTCCCGGAATGGTGAGTGGAAGTTTGGAAAAAAGGCCTATATATAGTTGTAGGGCCCACATTGCCACCTCATTTGTACTTGCTGCTATAGTGATTGGACGAGAAGCATTCAGAGGAGATTGTGAGATTCAGGGAGGACGAGGCATCCGATTGAGGACCCGTGAGTATCAGGTTAGTGGTCTGATCATCCTACATAGAATTAGGATTTCATTTTTTGGGCAGGGGCTGTACGGAGGGCTATACATAGGTATTTAGGGGATATGGGCCCCACATGCGCGGGTGATCCGGTAATAGGCGCGCACATGTGCGCACCTATCCACCGGATATATGCACATGGGGGTGTGGTAGAGGGGATTTAAGGCACACTCCAAGGGCACGCCTGTGGGTTGAACAGGCGCGCACAAGTGCGCGTTTGTAGGTTGAACAAGCGTGCATCTGTGCGTGCCTGTATGGTGAACAAGTGCGCCTGGGAGCGCGCCTATGAAGAAAACAAGTGCGCACTGATGCGCACCTATGTAGTGAACAGGTGCACACACATGCGCACCTGTGTAGTGAACAGGCGTGCATGTGTGCGCGCCTGTGGGTGACAAAGCCGCGCGTTGGAGGCAAGGTTGAGGTGTATAAAATGAGTCTTTTTTATGATGTTGATGGTTTCTTGAGCTGATATAGGACTCTGTGTTGTGTCTGCAGGTGGACAGTTGTTACGATGCCAATGGGTTGGCGAGAGCGAGATTGGTCCCAACTACGAGACGTCGTGGCTATTGAGGAGCCCGGTGTGCGTGCGACTTTGGCAGCCTATGGGTTGCTAAAGTTCTTTGAGTACCCATTGATACGGGCATATGAGTATCTCCTACAGTTCCTGATCCAAATGTGGAGTCCGGAGCTGCACTGCTTCCTCGTGCAAGGAGAGCAGATCCCCTTCACTGCGGTGGAGGACGTATATTTCTTGACTGGGCTCCCATTTCGAGGTGTTCCCCTACCGGCAGAGCCGGTGTTGTCGAGGGATATGCCGCTCGCGACTATTGGCCGGAGATATTTTTCAGGTCAGAACTTTATGTCCGGGACGGTTTTGGGCATTGGGTCTATAGATTCCCTGGCGCATCCCTGTATAGCAGTGATGATTGTGTGAGTATATGGGTCACTTGCGACCCAGCAGATTAGTAGTGGCCAGCTTCTGGTGCTGGAGAGAGTGTTGGCCGACGAGTGTTTTGCCTGGGGGATTATGCTGCACACGAGGATGGGGGGCAGTTGGACCACTATCAGTCCATGGATACGAGAGAGTTTTCCTTCGGGTCCATCCTGGTGGCCTAGTTTCTAGAGAGGGTGCCGATGTTGCACCCTAGGATTTTATTGGGTGCGCCCGGGGCGCGAGAGCCGCAGCTGAGGCGGTGGTCGACTGTGTTGCTTCGCCATGGTGGTGGCGAACATGGCCACTTCTTTTCTGCAGAGGCACTGCAGGTATGGCGGAAGATGTCGCAGGTGATTTTACATTACCCCTATGCCGGGGTGGACTTTCAGGATGATCCGGACATGGTGCTACCTCTAGGGGAGGTTTTTGATCATCGAGGTATGTTGATTGATGATGTAGACATGTATGTTTTTTGTATTTTGTGAGATAGCAGTCCCTATGTATATGATATAGATGCTGATCCTATCTGTTGTTTGTTTGCATGTGTAGATGTGGCACCTCACGGGCGCGAGGTGGAGATGCAGAGAGCGCCGACTCATCGGGAGTCGGAGAGACTGTCGCGGGGGGAGAGATGTCGGTGTGAGGACGCTGCGGCATGACCAACTGAGTCGGAGAGGGCAACGAGGAGGCGTCGGTTTGACGACCCTGATGCTGGGCCATCACATGCTCCTCCGACAGCTGCTAGAGTGGAATTTGAGGATATACACCATCGTCTGGAGACAGTGTTACAGGACGTGCCAGAGGGCATGTGGTTGCGCATCCAGGATGAGAGTTTCCTGGAGTAGTGTGTGGGGGTTCCGCCGCCATGGTGGGCCATAGTATGACGAGTAGCAGTGGCTGCTGCGATGATGAGCGAATGACTGTCGCCGGGGCAGGAGGGGCCTATAGGGGGTGGACCACCACCGCCTGGGGTAGGTGTTGGTGGGCCGCCACCGCCTGAGGGAGGGGCAGGCGGTGGCGCTTTAGAGGCACCGTGAGTGGTACTTGATATTTTTGATGTATGGATATATTTTTTGTATATAGGCTGGTGAGCCCATTTTGTACCGAGGTGCTGCATTGGCCTACAGATACTTGTATTTTTTGTATGTAAACATTCGGATGGCCCGGTGGATCTGTTGATATATACATGAGTATACATTTTTGAGATCTATGTGGTGTTTACATGTTTTTTGTGTTGATGATGTCTGTTCTATATATATGTCGTGACAGGTTTTTTGATATGTGTATATATGTGTAGAGGTAGCTTGATGGGATATATGCCAATCTCACACCATGTTAGCTATGTTATCTGTAATTTGATTCAAGTGTCTTGGAATATGTGTAAATGTAATGGAATCAAAATGTCGAGATAAAAGCCTAACCTGCAGGTATTTGCGAAAGAGGCAAGGATCGCGTACACGATACACATTGTTGAGCTGGAGAACGACTAGTTGGGAGTCGAGGAAAATGCTAAGGTGACGAATACCATGATGCTGGGTGTCAGCCCGGAGGCCAATGACTGCAGTGTATTCGGCTTGGTTGTTGGTCGCTGAACCCAAACATATGCCTCTCAAATGGAGCATTTCATGTGAGGGGGTGTAGAGAGCCCAAGCGGCTGAAGCGAGATTTTGTGTCTAATGGCTAGCGTCGTCGGCATAGCCGATGTGGTAGGCTGGTGGAGGAGGCATCTGTCAAGAGCACAAATGATAGTTTAGACATGAGGGATGGAGAACAAAGATTAAAAACACTAAAAAAGAAAATAACCTAAAGTAGAATGACTACGTTTAAGCATAAAATTTCTTTAAGTATAACTCGTTTACGGGTTCTTTGAGAGAGAGGCCTTCGGGAGAGGCCAAAATATATGCGCCTCATCACAATGAAAGTGACGGGAATACAAGGGGTCATGAAGAGTGATATCGGTCGTTGCTGGTGTGTGGCTGCCCCCTGGTGATGAAAAAGTAGGGGGAATGATGGAAAGAGGTGACAATGGTTCGCTCGACATAAACCATATATCGAAGTACTGAGGAGTACCCGTGGTAGTTGGGTGTAACGTTTCTGATGGGGAATGAGCAGGAGAGTTGGGGGGATTGGGGATTGAATCCTTAGATACATCTTCTAAGAACCATGGGGGCGTTGGAAGGGCCTCGGGTTCAGGGGAAATGACATGAAGAGCTGCTGGTGATGAGAGAAGGTCAACTAGCAACTCGGTGGTTCGTTGAAGTAGAGTTAATTGGCGTAGTCTATATTCAATGATCATAGGAAACTGATATGTAAAATGATCAAATGATTCACATAGAGAGAAAGGGCATCTTATACGTTCATTGACTGAGGTGGTGACATAACGGATGTTAGTGATATTTGTTGAGGAGGAGGTAGCAAGACTGGGGTTACTCTGGAAGCTCTGGTGTACTGCGGCTAATGTCTGGCAAAAGCGTGGTAGTGCCGAGCAATGGTGGGTATAATGGCCATACTCGGAACATATAGCACAAGCATATTTGGTGCGCAACCCTTTTCTATTTGCATGAGGGGTGGTAGTGGCAGTACCGGTTATAGTGGTGAGTGTTGAGGGAGTTTGATTGAGTGGGATCAAATTCCGTAACTCTGGTAAAGACGAGCAGTTGTTGGTTGGGTGTCCCTCTTTCTCACATAGTGCGCAAGGTGGTGGGATGCGTGGAGGAAGTGGAGCCATGGGATCCTTCTTCTTTCTCCTGCCCCCAGCTGTGGCAGGGGGATGAGTGAGTGGGGGTGCGGTGGGGGTAAGTATAGGAATCGTCATGGGGATTCCTTCTATTTGGGGGGGAAGGGATGTTCGAGGGACCATCTCTGGTGGATGTAAATACCAAATGGGAATTGCTAACACCATATTGAGGAGGGTAAGCGTTGCTGCTACCTGGAAATCTTCGATGCCTGGGGGAGGGTAAAAGAAAGGAATTTGAGTGATGGCTTGGGGAACTGTCTCCCAGGCTAGGATGTGTCCTTGAGGAGAAGCGGATTCGTGGACTATTGAGGTTGACGAGTTCGCAGGAGGCTCCTACGGGAGGGGTTCTACGACTATTGGGACATCAGGAATGACTGAAGCCTACTGAGGAGGAAGAGTATCCTCTGTGTGAGTTCCGTTAGATGATACGATGCATACCTAATTGGAAGGATGAAGGAGCGGGGGTGCTCCATGGTAAGTTCCTAATAATGAGGGATCCTTGAAAATTCCAGGGCCCATCTTGATGAGGGGATATGCATTATTGTTGGTCTGGATGAGAGGAAGAATGTTATCGATGTTGGCAGATGGGTTAGGTTCGTAATGGGAAACCTAGTCAATGGTGACGATCTTCCCGTTGTGGGGGGACATCATTGTGCGAAAGATGGAAGAGGCCACTGCCTTCATAGCGTACATGTATATACGACCGAACATGATATTGTAATCGAGCGGGGCGTCGATAACTTCTATGTCAATAAGAATGGTTTTGCCCCCGAGTTCTACGGGGACATTTTGGAAGAGCCCTTCTGGAGATGATGGTCGTCCATCATAAGCATGTAAGGTGATGGCAGAGGGTATGAGCTCGGGGGAACCAAGTTTTTTCCATATTGATTTGGACATAATGCATGTAGATGCACCTTCATCGATGATGCACCGATGAACTGTGATGTTCCGTATTTTTACGGGGATTTGAAAGGCGATCAAGGCGGGAAGGCAAGGTTCACCACCATCGAGATTGAACATAATGAGTTGAGTATCTGCTGGGTCGACTTCCCCCAAGGTGGAAAGTAATGATTTGTGCTGAGTGGAGCAAGTCTGGAGGACTTCCAAGACTGACATGGCAGCCGGGGATTGTGCTAAGTCATCGACCAAACTATAGTTATGAGCTACCCTAGCCTGTGGGTTGTGTACATTCCTGCGCAATGGGATGTGAGGGATGTGAAGAGGTGGCTCAGTGTTAGGGCAAGGAATCACCAACAGGGGTCCAGTTGGTGCGGGGTTTGTCTCTAGAGGGATGGGAGGAGACTTGGCGGGTGTATGATACTGACGGTTACGTGTTTGTAGAAGGATTTCTTCCTCAATAGTGAGGAGGATCGTGCAATTTGCTGGATTGTTCGGATTGAGGTATTGTCCCACCTGAGGTGGGGGATGCTGTGTATCCTGTTGGGTGTTTATCACACCTTGATGTGGGATAGGATTTTGTAGTACGGAAGGAGGGGGTTGTTGCACGTATTGTTATGGTTCCTGCTGAGGAGCAGGTGGTGCTGGAGGATGGGGAAGACTGCCGGAGTCTTTCAACCGTTTGAAATCAACAATTTGGGGGAAATGATGAGTGTAATGGACGAACTCACCACAAAGAGCACAAGGGAAGTTGGTTTTAACATTATTGTTGTTATTTCTCCCTTGACATTTATTATTATTGCCCCCCTGGGGGTTCTGATTCCCCTGGTTCTGGTTGCCCCCAGTAGGTTGGTTCTATTGGGGTGGATTTTCGCCTTGACCTAGGTTATTGTTGTTCCTGTTTCATCCTTTATTTCTGGTATTGTTCAACGGATGGGTCGGATTGGCTGTATTCAGGTGTTCAAAATTTTGATATTGTTGAATAGGAGAAGGTTGGATGAAATTCACCCCAGCATGAGGATGTGGGGGAGCCATGGGTTGTGGTGGACCAAGAAAAGGGAAGTATGGATTCTGTGGAGGTAATGAGCCATAAGGTACATAGGAAGGCATGGTTCTTTCACTAGTACTATAGGCTAAGGTAGAGGGGGTACCGGAACTCGTTGGAATAGGTGGATGTATGGGGGGTGTCGGTTGTGGTCCACTAATGGGTGGTGGTATAGCAACAGGGTATGATTGTTGATAAGGTGGTGGGGAGTAATAAGGAGTTCCCCCGTATGCCGGTGGGTATTGAGGTGTTCCATACATCGGTGGTTGTTGGGGTTGTGGACCATGATGAGTGGTGGTACCAATCAGTCCGTCTGCTGAGTGAGACATCCCAGGTTTGTCCTGACCAAATGGGACAGGTTTGGGAAGATCAGGAAGTATAGTGTATAAGTACCCTGACTGTGCATAGATGAGGTCATACTATTGGGCCTTACTGATGGCTTCCTCTTCAGATTGAAGGAAGGTGGAAGCTACATCTTTACCTAAAAGAGAGACAAGTGATCTAAGAAACCAGTCGAGACATTGTTGTTTGGTGGTTTCTGCTTTGCACAAACTACGTCGCCTACGCCACTCGTGAATGTGGTTAGCGATGTGTGTGGCTGAGGTTTGTTTGAAATTAGAAATTAGTTCTAGACCATTGTCATGGCGAATGGGTAATTGGAAGAAGGTCAAGAATGCTTTGGCCAATGACTCAAAAGTTGCGTGGGATCCTGATTTTTCTTCGACATACCATTTGGTTGATGGGCCAGTGAGTGTGCATTGAAATAATCACAGTTTGATGGAATCATCCATAATGCTATTGGAGGAGCACCATAGGTGAAAGGTCATGACATGGTTGGTAGGGTCATCGCCTGCCTTTCCTTCAAACTTTGGTATGTCCGAAGGTAGTTTGGTGGGCATTGCAGGCCATGTGGAATCATGCAATATAGGATCATTGGTGAGTTTGCTGAGATCCGGTATGTTGAGAGAGGCCAAATATGGAATCTGCAGTGGGGGGGGGAGGATTAACTCCGGCCATTGTGTGAGTTTGTTGTGAACCTGACCCTTGAGGGGGGCTAGGTGGGTTGGTTCTTCCTCCTTGAGAGGAAGTTGGTCCCCCACTTCCGTGTAAAGGAGAGCGAGTGAACGAATGTCCTTGGGAAGTGGACCCAAGTAATGTAGAACCAAGCAAAGCTGATCCTAAAATAGTAGCACTCACAAGAGTGTGTGAAGGAGGTGTCGATGAGTGGGAAAGACCAGACACTCCCCCTAAGATAGGAGGAAGGTTTAGAAAGCGTCGTGAACGACGGGGGTTCTGTGGTTCCCCTATGATGTCCGACTAGCGGCGTGAATGTGTGTAAAGAGTGGTGAGAGTAATACAGAAACAAGAGCCTTTGCGTTGAATGTTTACACAATATATATATCCAAATCAAACTGTAATCAGAGATGCATCATACATAAAATGTTTTTTTGAAAAAGAAGCATATATGTGGGTAAGTGGTTTTTTGTCCTCATGGGGAAAAAAGAAAACAAATGCTCTTGTCCTAGAAGACGTAATGTCCTGCCTCTCAAATAACACTGGACCTTCCAAAAGTACTCAACAGTGGGGTCTGAAGCCACCGGAAGAGACACTAGTGAAGGATGAAATAATTGGTTATAATGAGGTGTAAAGGGGGCATATCCCGAAAAAGATGGCGATACTTCCCAATAGACACACAAAATCCAATCAAGGTGCAATTGTAGCCCACAATTGCCACCTGGGTAGATGTCCTAAATTTGGTCACTAGGTACCTCGGTCAAAGTGCGGCATTTAGATTTTCGGCCTAAGAAATGGGTCACGGGCTGGATCCCATCCAAGAGGTGTGTGCCTCAAGGGGGGACGCACAGAACAACCGGACCTCAGCCTTCAACCCTTCACGGGTATCTCCCTGCCTTATGGTATTTGGAACACTTGATTTGGAGGATTTTTAGTTCCCTATTTTGACAACGTCTATTGTTTTGCAAAATGAGAGAACTAGATAATGGGGAGTTTTTTGGATGCCTATCCCCAAAATCCTACTTAGACTAAAAAATTTATTTTGGCACCTCCTGTGGAGGAAAACTTAGTGAGTTTTTAGAAATATTTTAGATGTAGTTGTTTTGAGAGGATGGGGGTGTGAGCCAACCTCGTTGAATTAAAATGGGAGTGGATAGTCTCGTCAAGAAAAGGGTGGGGTATTTTTGGAATCCTTTTGAAAGAAACTTACTTTGACCTCCACGTTTTCAAGAAGAAGCTATGTGAGTGACAAGTGACTTTTGTGTGTGAGTGAAAAGTGTGCCAATTTTTAGTGAATTAGGTGTCACCTTGCTGCATGTGGACTTCGCTTGGTCCTTACAAGTGTTGATT
>ML795327.1:412044-424769 GCA_009831015.1 Picea engelmannii
TCCTAGATTGAACATGTGGGCATGTATGGGCCCGTTACAAAACCTTTAAACTCTCCTAGTGTTTTGATCTAAGAAAGTAAACTTCAAGCACTATCCTATCTTTGTAGCATGTGGGCATGTATGGGCCCGTTACAATATTAAGAGGTGTTTGAAAAAATAAAACTAAGAGGGGTCCCAAGAAGGGCCATTGTCCTCTACCTAAAGGTTTTAAACTTTTTTTAAGAGAGGTGAAATTGTTTCACAATCTTTTTCTGATTCTCAAGGTCGCTTGGAGGCGTGAGAGAAGAGCATACTAAGTGATTGTTACTCAACTTCTGGTCCCAATGTAAGTTAAATGTGATTAAAAATGATTTCCAACTTATATTATGAGTCAAGACAAGCCATCCATGTGGAAAAAAGCAAAGAAGGGAAATTGATTTTAACCTCCTAAGTGCCTATGTGTTTTTTGACTCACCCCTTTATATTATGAGGGGAATAAGTGTGGTGCAGCTTTAAAACATGCTTGGAATCTTTTTTAAGAAGGAAAATGGCCTTCCCCACATCTCAACAACTTTACAATGAGAATTTTTGAACAGATGCGCGGGTCCTAATGGAGACAGAGGCGCACAGAGCGCGAGCGCGCGAACAGAGATAAGTCCAAAAGTGCATGTGCGCAGAACAGAGTGGTCACTTAAGCGCATGCATGCACGATGCACGCCTGTGGGGTAAAATACCCGTGCACAGGTGACACACGGCCGAGAATGAAAAATCCGGGTGGATTTCTCTCAATTCTCCTTGGAATTGGATGATTGACAGGTCGGCTTAGGCCGGTTGGTGCACCTGCAAGTTAAACAAACTAAAAGAAGAGCAATAAAAATCCAATTGGGGGAGGAAATTGATACCTATTCCCCAGTGGAGTCACCAATCTGTTGCGCCTCCTTCGTCACCTTAGTGAGCAAAATGGAGGTGCTTGCAAGCTCAGTTGGGTCTGCTGAGCAGGACAGCTGCAAAGGAAAGAGTTAGAGAAAGAAATAAAAACAACAACTAAGAAATAAATTAAGAAATACAATAACAACTAAATTCATGAGCATAGGGACATAGAAACAAAAATAAGCATAAGACCCATGTCACCAATGTTGAGGCTGATCTATTAGTGAAAGAATACACCAAGAAGAAAGGGGACAATGAGTCCCTTCTTCCTCCAAGGGAGGGCTCTTGGACCCCCACTAGCAAGCTCTTCTTACAACAAAAAGAAAAAATGGAAAGTGATGAAAGAACTCTTTACAAATCCACTCAATGAGTGAGATGGATTGCACAATGCAATGGTGAAAATATGCTCTTGACAAGGATGAAGTCCTCAAGAGAATAGAGGCAGCATAACATTACTTTGAATTCCTTGAAGAAATGAGGTGCATCCATGGCTTTTTATAGCATTCATTTGGGTTATTGTTTAACTGCTTTGTAGTGTGAAAAGAGGCCAATTAGGGCATTCCTAGGTCTTTGACCAACCCACCAGTTGGATCCAATCCATATTTGAGGGTCAAATCGGCTTGGGAGCTGAACCATAAGTGGGTGGGAGGCCGACCACTTTCATAAATGCGTCGTTTAGCAGGTGCATGACTTTTTGCACTAACAGTTGCGCATCGTGTGCCTGTGCGCGCTTTCTACGTTTCTATTACGTGTATGCGCACGCGTGCCCAATGTCTTCATAGTGCCCTTCAATTTTTCACTACTTTGTATAGTTTCTGACCCTTTTATGAATGCTTTGGTATTAATTCAGGTCCATGGATGACTTCATTGCTGTTTGACGATGCTGAGTTCTTTTAACCATGTGCGGATGAAATTTCAGTGATAACAAGGTCAACAAAACAACAAGTAAGAATAATATCCCTCTGATAATATAAAGCAATAGCACGAACAAGCATCCTAGTAGCTCCTTTAGAGCTATCACTTATAATTTATCTGAAGCAAAGATTAAAGGTAAGGAATACAATACGAGATGAGGTCAACACTCTCATAGTGTTGTGACCAAGCATTCTTCCATGGAAACCTGGAACTAACACACAAGGTTTCTCCTAGAGGAGGTGTTAGTTGTATCAAGAAAATCATTTTCTTCTATATGTTCACATGCTATCAAGTATAATATTTTACGACGACTGCTATCTCAACTATAGTCATCAACTTGTCATGTGTACCTTTGAATCTTATTAATCTTGATTAATCAAACTTGGAGCCTTGTCTTTAAGAATGAGTGCTTGCTTTTCTTCCAGGTCTCCTTTACTCAATATGACGAGTGCTTTCTTAAACCTGTCTCTGATGTACTGAGACAATATGTTATCTTGACAGAAGGTTAGGTTAGAGGATAAGCTCTATGATCAACTTTTAATCCTTCTGATAATTTGATCATAGCTTCAACATGAAACACTGATCAAGATAATGTCATGACAACTAAATGCATATTAGAGTAATCATACCTGGGTTGCATCATTCCTCTGAATGTGTTGGATCTCGATATCCTTCTGGATCTATGGAAAGAGATCCCTTCTCCTACAAATACTTCTTTAAAGTTTAACCATTAAACATATGTGAGTACATACCTCTGATAGCATTTGTAGGTGGTGGCACCATCTGGCAGCAGTGGTAATCATTACCAACTCTTAAAAAACTTCAGGGGTGACTACGGTTGCTACTGCAACTAGTACTGCAACTGCAACTGCAACTTAGGGTTTTATGAGAAAACCCTAATTTTTCAAACTTCAAATTTTGGAATTATGATCCAGGGAATAGATGCACTGAGCTGAGGCGAGCATGCTGGTGTAGTCAGAATTTCTAAAATCCAACTTTTTCTCCCTCAAACTTGATCTGCGGATTTCTGGACTGGTGCTTTTGGTACCTCTGGTACTCTAGTACTTCTGGTACTTCTAGTACTGGTTTTCTGGTACTTTTGTGAAACCAGGGTTTCACTTTCTGGGAGATCCAGCCACTGAAAAGGTGCGTTGATGATGCCAAATTGATCCTTAGGGGAGGGCACAAATTTCTAGATAGTTTTGAGGCTGAAAATCTTCACTTTTGAAAAACACTAATTTGCAGGTACGGTAACAGTGACGTTTTTCTCTTGCGAAAGATGCTTCCTTCAGCTTGGCTCTGATACCATGTTAATGTTTAATCCATTATTATAGATGTTTGCATTTCATTAGATAACAATATCATAATCCAAGATCACTGAGAAATACACAATCACAAGAGACACAACATTTATCCTGGGAAACCCTCTAGGGGAAGAAAACCCAACAAAACTTCCTTAATATAGATAGCCAATACAATGCAAAGAGATCTCTATGCTAAAATAGAAATTCCTCTCCAAGATATGTGCCACTCTCTCTTCTCCTTTGCCGGTAACAGATCATAACTTGTCTCTCAAACTGAGCAAGTGAGTTGTTTCCAAATGAGGCTCTAGCCTCCTTTATTTATACAAGTCTGGCACGTGTGAAGTGTCTCTTCACTGGCAAGGCCGACTTCTCAAACTAGGTGGGTAAACCCACCTTTATTATATTTCTGGGTCTCTCTATTAACTATTGGGGCCGACTTCTTATTCTGCCTATTACAATTTTCTTTTGACCAATCCGCAAAAGGGGATTTGGTCCTATTACAATAGCCAACATGATCAATCCACAATGGGGATTGATCCTCTGAATAATATATCAATAATAATAAGAATACTCTTTGCAATTACAATATTTCAACAAAGACTTTATCTAAAATTTTCACTACACTTGGCATATTTGTCTCTTGTGCTCTTGTTTATGGCTATATTTGGTTAATGGTTGATAGAAGAGTGAGGTGCTAGCCTTGGATGAATGGTTTCTATATTTTGTGGTGGATTATCTTAGCATATTCTTGATTTGGTATGGTTTTTACTCTTATGCTATCATTTGTTTCAAGTCAAGGATTATCTTTCTAGGAGCTTAGTGGGAAGTAAGAGCATTTACACCCCCACTCTAGTCTTCATCATTTATTGCTTGAAGTTTATTGATGTTGCAAGGGTTTGTTTGAGGAAGTAAGAGTATTTACACCCCTCATTCTCAAACCCTAACTAGAGATACTTTCCTTGGAAAGTAATAGGGTTTACACCCCCAAGGAAGTAGCATCTCTAGTTCATTTAATTGACTCCATTAACCCGATATTTAAAGGAATTATTCATTTCTTTTTGCATTGGAGATATAAATTTGTTGCCTTAGGAAGAGTGATTTTTGCTAGTTTCAAGTTTATCTTTTTGGAGAAGTGTTCCTTGAGCCTTGAGATCTCTTGCCTCATTGAGGTGTCCCTCTTCTCCCATTACTTTGATTGTTGCTATAAACATTAACCTACAACCATTAGGGCTGAATGACCCTAGCCTCTAACTCTCTCTTATCTCACAAACTAACCCTAGGAATTCTCTCTAACTTCACTCACCTAGTCTACTAACTGGGGCGCACTTTTTGAGCTATTTATTGGCACTTTTCCATGGTTAATTTTGTTGTTGCATGACATTGAATGATACATTCATAAGGCTGATAATTTACTGCAGTAAATCACTTTTATAATAGCTTGATTTACTCATTCTTAAAGTGTTATATTCAATCCCTAATTGATTTCCTAATTCATTGATAGTACCGTTGGTTGATCTTATGCTTTTACATGTTGATTTAGATGCTTTATTTGTTGATATAAACTATTATATGCTACTGCAAATTAGGGACAACAAGCTTAAATTGTTCATCCATACTAACATATAACATTGCAAGGTGTCTTTCTTTGTGTCTCGAGCAAGTAAATCATCTGGAGAAGTGTTATATCTTTGAGGCAAATTTTACTTCATTTACAAGGCATCTCCTTTCACATCTCACTCTGTGACTTAGATTTGACTTCTAGGGGTTCCACTTCCATATCCATCCATCTACATCTCATTCCCCCTAGGGTCACCAAGATCGTCTCCCTAAAGTGACCTAGTCACCCTTGAAGTGTGTAACCTACATCGAGGTGAAATTGGGTGTAGGATTCCCTAATTATAGCACACTTTTGTGGTTGGGTCAGGATTTTCCCAACCTACAACTTGTGCTATAAAATTTTGGCATCATTGCCAGGGAAGATTTTGAATCTTCTTCATACCTTAAACGACACTTTGGTAAGTTATCCCAAAGCATTTCCCTTAGCTTGCCTAGCGAATCCACCCAAGGTATGTTCCCTTTCCACTTTTCTTGATGAGTTCATATTTAAGCTCATCTGGCGACTCCACCTTCCCAGAACCTTTCATTTCCCAAACCTTTTCCCCATGGGAGGTTCAAGCCTTCCAAGGTTTACCAAATAAGGCTCCCTCTCAAGTTTCTCATTTTTAAAACCCTTTTCCACAATACCCTTCCTCTTGCTCCAATGGACCACCCTTGGGAAAGGGACCTCTACAAACCCTTAACATGGCCAATATCCAAGGTTACCCTAATACAATGCCAAAAGAAGTCAACAAGTGGTTGCCAAAGTTCCCAGGAAATAATGTGATAACTGTTGAGGACCACATTTATGTCATGGGCCAGAACATGGACAATGCAGGTATTGAACATGAAGATGTGTCCATGAATTTATTTTCCTCATCATTGATTGAAGAAGCCCTTGATTGGTTCAGATGACTCCCTGACAATCATCTCATGTCCTATGATTCTTTTTCCAACTTATTCAAGAGTAGATGGTCGAAATAGGAAAATGGTGGGACACTTGGGGCTCAGTTTAATCAGGTAAAGAAAAAGGGCAATGAAACACTAAAGGAATTCATTACCAAATTTGACAAGTTGTATAATCAAATTCCAACAGATTACCTTCCTACAACATCATTTGTTCATCTCCTTTACATGAATGCTTTTGAAGGGAAGTTTTGATTCATTCTCAAAGATAAAAATCCCACATCATTGGCAGAAGAAAAAGAGTTCAGTATCGACATCGAAGAGAATCTCCTTGATTCAAAAGTGGAGCCTTTTTAGTACCCTTGTACCAAACCAAAATAAAAAACTAAGGTTTCCAACAACAGTGCTCCTGATCTGATCGCTCTCTTAACTCAAAAGATAGACTAGATGAATATTGAGTTTGTCGAGGTGAAAAATCAACTTATGAGCCATATGACTACAATGGAAAGAAATCAGTCTACTCCCAGACCTCAATTTTCCAGACAGCAGAGATCTTCCATCGTTTGGAAACCAATACCTCAACAAGAGTCAAATGCCCCAGATACTTTGAAAACTGTTGGGACAGTTGATATAGAAGCTTGATGCCTCCCATGCCAAGAACCCCATAGGGAAGATGAGTCCCCCCAACAAGACGAAGATTATCCTGAGGATATAAAATTCGTTGATATGATTTTCCATTTCGAAGAGGAACAAGTTACCCAAGAGAAAATCAATGAAACCAAACAAAGAGGAGAAAGAGAGGGGAGACTATGTGCTTTAAATAAGTTAACATATGATTAGAAGAAGGATTTAAGGAGGAGGGAAATTATAACCTACACTATAATAAATAAAGCTTCATCTCCTCCATCACAACCTAATACTCCTCTTCCATCAACAGAAAAAGTATCCCCACCACCTCCACCATCGGTATGTGAGTTTCTTCCTAAGCCAACTCCTATAGATGATATTCAATTAAATATAGATGTTGCAAGCATGTTTGGAAAACTGGATATGACGGTCCCAATGACAGAGATGTGTAAGATCCCTTCTGTGAAAAGGGAAGTTTTGAAAGTCTTACATGTGTCGACCAAGAAGGAATATCCTCCCATCATTTTGAACACTATGTATCTCAATCGGACAAGGGACAAGAACCCTCCTTTCTATCTCTCATTAGGCATAAATAACCTCTTCTTGGACAACTAAATGCTTGATTCAGGGGCCTCAACAAATGTCATGTTGTTGAAGGTAATGAATCAACTTGGTTTGAATACAACCCGACCTTGTGGAAATGTTTTTGGTATTGATTCACGAAGGGTCGAGGTCTTGGGAGTGTGTGAAGACGTTGAGGTATTTTTGATAGATTTTCCACATACCAACATCCTCATGGACATATTGGTGATTGATGTTCTAGAATCCCGGGGGATTCTCTTGTCAAGGACCTGGTCCTCAACCCTTGGAGATTTCCTTAGCATGAACCTTACACATGCATATATTCCCATGGGCGATGGCACGTATGATATCTTACACAACATGGAAAAGAAAGATACACATGTGAAGGATTTGAGGGGCCCTAACTATGTCAGTGAACACTACTATGATATGCCTCCACAATTTATTGAGTATGATCCATCTAAGTTACCATTCATACAGGAAGATTCCATAGAGATGTTTCTCCCATGGAAAAATAAGAAGAAGACTACAAAATACCATGGGAAGGAGATGGGGTCTATTCATATTATGCAGAAAAAAGATAAAAAACATGAAAAAATAATCAAAGATACAATCCACACAGAGCCTCCACACGATGCGAATACACCTTGCATCGATTTCAATGAGGGAAGTCGTGTTCTCATGTGGGACAAAAGAAAGGTCAAGCCTAGATATGACCAGAAAGACAACAACTCATGGCTTGGCCCTTACATCATCGAGAAGAAGTCTGATAAAGAAAGGTACTATCTGGCAGCATTAGACGAGAGGAAGATGCCACTACCGGTAGATGGATCTCTTCTCCAACCTCATATCCAGGTCAGATGACTTCTTCAGGGCCCATGCCCCAGGTAAGTAGGTAATTCATCTTGTTTTCCCCTTCATTTTCATCTTGATTGATCATATTAGTTTAGATGCATTTCATTTTCAATTTTCTCTACTTGCATATTGATTTCATGGTTAGCTTAGAAAATTTTGAAAAATGTCAAATTTTTTCTTTTCTAGTTTAGCTTTCATTTTTGGTTTATATATATATGAATGAAGGGTGATAGCACCACACTAGATTCTCTGATCCCTTTGTGTGAGTTTTTGGCAGGAACAGGTCTACTAGGAGATGTTTTGGTTCTCATGCACTCTACAGCGAGCACATGTCCCCAAGTAGGAGCCAGTTGTTATCCCTATTTTGTGGATAACCAAGGAGATTATCTCTCGAGGCCCTCAGGTTGCATATATGGAGTGTCGAGAGACTACATGGCTAGCATAACCCTTTTTCACTATTGAATACCCCTCTCACCTCCATAGATGGTCAGAGATTTCCAGATGGCATCCACCATGTTGATGATTGAAAACGTCAACGTAATTTTGCCCACAAAGTGTTGCTAAAGCCTATTATTATATAAGACTAAATAATGCTAGTAGGTGGGACCCTATTGAACTTTTGAAGAGTAGATATGTTCATTTTTGTTATGATAATGTGTTGCATAGGTTTACATGATCAATGTTGATATCGTTGTTACTGATATGAGTTGAGATTTCGTGATGTTGTTCCTTCATGATATTACAACCTGCTATTGATTAATGGTGACTGTCCCTATTGCACCTACATAAAAAACATGATAGTAAAGCTACATTAAAGGCAGTTTTGAAGAAGGCAAGGTATTACAACAGGTGCAAAGGAACCTAGTTCTGCAATACTACATGCACAAAATATTTGTTGATCACCATTAAACCCTAGCTAACAAGGAAATGGCTATGAAATTGTGTTAATTACATTTTTTACATATGCATGTGATGGAAATTTTGGTGGTACATTTTGGCAAGGTAATAATGCAATGGTTATGCATTAGTTGATGCAATCGGTGTTTGATATGCATATGTTATAAACCTTGGTGGCTCATGGAAGTAATGGCTTTACAATTTTTATGGTAATTATGCTATTGGTGATGGTTCTATTGTATAGTGGTCAAACGATTTATTTGACTTATGACATGGGTAGCGCATTTGGCAAGGTAATGATGAAAATGACTGAATTGTGGAACTTGGATTATGTTATGGTTTAAATGTGTTGATATTCTTGATGCATTGGTTGATTAATGGTGTTAATGGGGGCTTGTTGGCATATACTATGGAGTAAATGTGATATGGGTGGAGGTGACGTGCATTTACTGCACATCACCTTTACCCTTCCCGTTGGAAGCCACCCTATTCAGACTATTGTTTGATCTGGTTGTTGTGATTGCGCTCTGGATTTTTGGCAGGGTGAAACCGCTTGACCACCTCTCGTCTTAAGTTTTTGATTAACAGGTATGTCTCTTTTGGCCATTATTGACTTCACTCTGGTTACGAAATATTTTTTGGCTCAATTGTGTGGGTTTGTGTTTGTCCTTAGTACTGCAACTGTGTGAAATTTTGGGTTTAGAATGGAAAACAAATGGTTCTGCTTATAATTGTTTTGAGTTCATTGGGTTTGTTGGTATTCCTGGGTGATAGTTTTTGGTTACCATTGTGTTTGGTTAAATGGTTTTTAAATCATCGCTATATGGTTGTCTTCACGATTCTTGGGTCTAATTAGAGCCTTGTTTTCCTATTCGGCTAAGTCAAGGAACTACCTCCCATTCACAAGTGTCATAGACCTCCCTATGCATATGCATGTAGCTTCAAAGATTCACTATAGTTGGTGTCTTTCCTCCTGTGATGACTACTGTGCAAAACCTTAACCCTCCAGACTGGAGATGCATAGGGAGTTTTTCGAGCCTGTTTAGTTTTTCTCGATTGTTGTGGTCTATGACTTCGAACGCGATCTCACTCATTGGTCGTATGGGTCACGAATGCTTAGGGTTGCTCACACAGGTCGCGTTCCGTGTGTGGTGTTTTGCAAATGAAACATGGGGCATGATAACTATGTTCTCTCCAAGGCCGAATGATAATCGAACTGGGTAGAGGCATATCCACAACATCCTTCATTGGTTGAATAGTCCGAGTATGCACATCTTGGTTAAATCACGATGCGACTTAAACAACTAACCACTTAGTAATATACATAGTCTCTGCACGAGATGTTGAGTTATTGACATGACTGGTGTTTGTTGTGATAAGTTGAACTGTTGTATCGTGGTGTTTGGTTGGTTGTGCTATGTTTTTAGTATGGATAGTTGGTTCTTATACTCAGTGATACCCTCAGAGTTTTTCTTTAAGCATGTTATTTATAGAAATCGACCACTGTTGATAACAATCGTGTTGGGTATTTGGCCCAGCTTTTAAGACACATTGAGATGTCATGTTTTACAGTGGCATGGTTACATTGCCTTGGACATTTTTCCCCTGCATAGCCTGTGTCAAAGTGTTGGTTGTTGGTTGTATAGTAAATTGTCATTTTAGACATGACATGCGAGGTTTTGGTTATTTTGGTCTTTATTATTTTACTGCTAATATGTATGGGAATGAATATGATTACAGATCTTGATTGGCTCTATTACAGAAATAGTGACTTCATTGTTATATTTGGAAACACTACTTTGAATTATAGATGTGGATTTGGGAAATGTATGGCAGTGATGGATGTTAATAATTATAGATTGGGAATGAGTGTTGTTATTGACTGTTATAAAGTGCAGAATGTGTGAATAAAGGAAATAGAACCTCCTACGGATTGTGTGAATTACTTTTGTTTTGTAATGGTTGTGGGATGTAAATGGACAGTGAAATTAGGCAAATACATAGGAATTTTACTCGGTCATCTGATTGTTGGTTGATGCATATTTTTCTTACTGAAAAATATGTTATGGATTGCTTGATTAATCTCATGAATAGTAAACATTTTTTTCTTCCCCCTCATTATCTCATTTTCCGCTAATTACAACCCCCTCACATATCCCATATTCATTTTGTTCACCCCTTGTTCTGATGTTGATTACAACTAAGCGAATTTTTGTGTTAAGTGGATGAAGTGGCAGTGTCTTGAGTGGATTGAAATAAGGTTTTATTTGGTTAATTTACAGTTGATTGTTGTTATCATTGAGCAGTGACCATTTCTTATCCTCTTTCATTATATAATATTTTCATCCAATACAAGCCCCTCATGTTTCCTAGAACATTGTTTCACCCCCCCTGCTTGTTGATTAACGTTAGAACAATTTGTATGGATTGGATTGCATGAGTCTGATACATTCTGAGCCAAATCTATTTTGTATTTTTAAGGAGTTGTCATGCATGGTTATTTAAAAACACTATTTGCTAATCGTTAACATATGCAGGATGAGATTTTTCAGTCGAGGAAGCCATGGTCGAGGAAACAGAGGTAGAGATAACTGGAACTGAGGCCCAAGAAGGCATAGGTTTTCTACACGTTTTGACATTGATTCAGAAGATCTTGGCCAAATGTTTCATGTGGGATTATTTGATTGGATTGGGCAGGGAATAGTCTGACCTAGGCATGAAAGGCCTCCTTTCCCAGCCCTGCAAGCCCCCAACATCCCTGTGCCTCCTCATGTCTCTTTACAGCCTGAAGTCCCTGAAAATAATGGGTGGCAAGAGATTGTTCACCTGGCAGTCTCCCAACACCGTGGCTGGACCAACTTGACTTTGCAAGCTCCTCCACCTTTGAACCCCATTGTCCAAGCTTCCCCTAACCACTCACCAGTGAAATCCTACCATGCCAACAGGAGATTGAAGACTGAAGCCCACCATGCATTTGATAAAATAAAAGCTATTGTTTCCCCTTCCTCGCCCTCCGATGAATATGACAAATCTATGTCTTCACGGATGCATTTGAGGGATGATTGTTCCCATGTGATCAGTGAGATAAATCCTAAAGGCTCTGCCCAACCCAAGGCAAATTCAGGAAAGTTAAGAGGTGTAAGTAGCAACCAAGAAAGGGTTGCATCATAGACTAGAAAATATGGCTTTTGATTTTTATGTTGTTTATTGTTTTAGGACAGTGGACTTCAGGGATTTTGGACAACATGTTTTATTTTGGATATATGAGTATTATTTTTGAAATAATTTCATTTTTGTGAGCTAAAACTTCCAAAAGTAAATATGTTGATGGGAGGCACAAGGAGGTGTGTTTTCTTAACTAATGGATTATGTTATGATGATTATGATTGTTGTGAACTAAAGGGTTTCACAAGGGGTCCCACTTACTAGTTNNAAAGTTAGTTGATTCTTTAGTTATCTTAACTAATAATTTGGTTCAACCACTTCAACCAATTCTATTTTTTTAAAAGCATAAGTAAGGGGAGTAATAAGAGGAGGATAAAAGCACAAAAGCATGCTAAGGTTTTCTCTTTCAGTTGATGTTGAGATAGTTCAGTTTTCATTCATTCATTTATTCATCGTAGCCTAATTATCTTTTGTGATAGCAGGGTCTTATTGTAGACAACAATATTCAGGGCTGAATCAAACCATTCAGACACTTGTTCTTCAAAGGTGTTGATCTATCTTTGATAGTCTGTGTAGACTTGTCTGTTTGTGAATTAATTTTCATGACTAATAAAGGCTATTGTGCAGAGTCGAGTAGGAAACAATCTGTGGCAAGTTGATCCATCTTTTAGAGTTTAGTTTTGGTTTTTTGTCAGAGGTCCTTTTGTATGTTCCATCGGAGATTTCTAAGTTTGACTTTGGTCCAAGATTTATGTGTGAATTTTTGTAAAGACAATGACTCTTTGGTGAATTGGAATGAAATAACGGATTTCTTTATGTCTCATATGTCTTTAGTATCATCTTGGTGTCTTTACTTATGTTCTTACATTTATTTCAGCAACTGATATGTTAAGAAAAATACATAAAAATGAATTTCCAGCAAGTTTTTTGATAAAAGACTAGCCTTAGAACTTGTAATTAATACTTGTT